>JAABNX020000071.1:1760574-1784220 GCA_015163995.2 Mormyrus lacerda
GCCTAGCGTGAGGTTTAGGATAGAGAGATTGCGTCGCGTGAGGCCTAGCGTGAGGTTTAGGATAGAGGAGATGCGTTGCGTGAGGCCTAGCGTGAGGTTTAGGATAGAGGGGATGCGTCGCGTGAGGCCTAGCATGAGGTTTAGGATAGAGGGGATGCGTCGCGTGAGGCCTAGCGTGAGGTTTAGGATAGGTTGCGTCGCGTGAGGCCTAGCGTGAGGTTTAGGATAGAGGGGATGCGTCGCATGAGGCCTAGCGTGTCCTTTTCCAAGGGATCCCTTGATATCTCAGATCGGTTGCCAGATTGTCGGCACAATATACGCTGGATGTCACCACACTTCGCTCAGAGAAAAAATAATGAAAAGAGAGAGAATGGCTTTGAAGTTTCTGCGCCTCGAAATTTTAAGATAGAGACAGGGACTAATGGCTGCCCACTTTTCAACATGTAAATGAACAATTTTTTTCAGCTAACATTTAATTTAAAAGGTCCCTGAGGCCAGAAAACTGCCTCTTAACAAAGTGTTTGTGCTTTGATTTAGATTCAGTGGTTAAAGAGGAAAAAATAGTATTTCCACAGTTATTTTCTTTCTATTCTCAGGACTGTCCCGAAGGTGATACGAAAATCAAAGGCAATGGACCACAAGGAACGGAGGGTGTTCGGGGTGCCCCTGCTGGCGAGCGTGCAACGGGGTGGGGGCCCCCTCCCTCGGAGCATTCTCAAGGCCATGCAGTACCTGAGGACCCAGTGCCTCGACCAGGTGCTTTTCGCCCGGGTTCTCTCACTCGAGATTCTTGGGGAACCATTTTATCCTGAGAACGCAGTCGTCTGTGGAAAAATGATGTTTTCTGAAAATTTGTGATTTCCCTGTTGAGCCCCTGAGCAAGTCTTTTAACCCCCATTTGTTCCTGGGACTGGCTGACCCTCCTTTGTCAAAAAATTATGAGGCTTTATATAAATGCACCTGCCCAATAAATAAAAGCTAAATGTAAAATTTGGCAGCAAATCGTATCTGGCCTTTCTTGTAACCATTAGGGCACAAAGAGTCACTAACCCAACGAATGCCAAATTTCTCTGGCTTCATCTTCTCTTAAATCCGCTTTCCCCAGGTTGGTTTGTTTCGCAAGTCCGGAGTGAAGTCTCGGATACAGTTCCTGCGGGAGATGGTGGAGGCAGACCCCGATGGCATCAGCTACGAAGGCCAGTCCGCGTTTGACGTGGCGGACATGGTGAAGCAGTACTTCCGCGATCTCCCAGAGTCCATCTTCTCCAGCAAGCTCTGCGAGTCCTTCCTCCACATCTACCAATGTAAGGGTGGAGAAGGCGCAGGTGTCCCTTGCTAGATCTAACAAATGGATCTGATGTACTTCTCTCAGCCGGCATCAAGCCCCTTTGCCTCTCGCACAAACAGATTTTCCCAAAGACCGACAGCTAGCCGCAACGCAGGCGGCCATCTTCCTCCTGCCAGATGAAAACAGGGAAGCCTTGCAGACTCTGCTCCTATTCCTCAGAGATGTAGTGGACTGGGTGCAGGAAAACCAGATGACCCCCACCAACATCGCTGTTTGCTTGGCTCCATCCCTGTTCCACCTTAACACTTTGAGGAGAGAGAATCCAACAAGCAGGTGCCCAGGATTTAGTTAATCCAGATTCTACATTTATTTGTTCAAAGTGACATATAAATGAGAGATGCTTGGGGTCAAAGAGGAAAGTCACCAATCATCTAATGATCCTGGAGCAGTTGGCCAATAGGGTCTTGCTCAAAGGCCCAATTTTGATATAATAGCTCAGTCAGTCATGGGATTTGAACTCGTAGCCTTGCGGACATGATGACAGATACCACATCCACTGAGCGACACAATGCCACAGTTCACGATAAAAGTTATTACAAATATGAATTACAGATACATAAACTTACATACTATCTAGTAAAGGTCATTCTTACATCAAACTTTTTGGACCTCATTACATATTTTATTGGTTTACATTAAATAAAATGTCAGCACCTTTTTCACAACAAAGAGGACCTTATCAAATAAAAAGTGAGTGAATTTCTTTCTAAGCTTTTGGGCATGGTTATTGGGTTAGCAGCTTATGTAAGGAAACAATCTTACATATGGCTTTAATTTCACACAGATAGTTTAATTTCACACAGGCAGAGATATTCTATCTATAATTAATTTCAGCTGGTTACAGAAAAACTGGAGTGAGTGGGGCGGAGGGGGGGGGGGTGCTTCTTGACAGTGAGAATTTGTTCAATTTTTCAGAAGGTGTTCTTTGAACTTTGTTTTGAAGAGATAAAGAGTTCCGAGGGCCCAGGCTGGAGCCTCCTCTGGCTTCAAAGGCAGATCTATCCGAGCAGCTTGGCCATGCCATTTGAGGAACATGCAGGCACTTATCTCCCCCGCTTCGTGTACCTTCACGAGGAGCGTCCTCTGATTCCCAAACGCCGCGCAGTGGCAGTACGATGAGGTCATGTGGACGTGGACAGGGACACGGCGTATTCCGGCAAACGGCTCCAGAGTAGCCGCTAAGGCTTCCAGTTCACGAATACAAAACGGTGCCAATCCCAAATGGAGGGGGAGTAGAGGGAGCAGAGGCAGGAAGTGACATCATATACACAAACATTTCCTCTGCATCGGTGGCACACTTGCAGATATAAATAGTCATTATTAATAGTTTTCATAATTATATAGATTTCATAGATTCAATATTTGTTACAGACAAGATTGTTTTAGCATTGGAGATGTGTGATTCTTGATATCATTTAATGGAGGTGAAAACGAACTGTCACACATTCTGTTTCAGGTTAGCATGTTATCCTGGCGTCAGCATGGCTAGATGTATCTGGATGGATGGATGGATGGATGGATGGATGAGGCACAGTGTGTGAAATACATGCATGGGGGCTTGTCTGTGGATATATAGACAGATGGGAAATGCAAATTGTTGTATGTGAAGGGTGTAGTGTTTGGCTCAGTGGGTTAGGACACTACATTTGATCAGAGGGTTGTCAGTTCAAATCCCAGGGTTGGCGGAGTGACCTCATAGCTGGGCCCTGGAGCTTCATCCCCAATTTCTGCAAAATGTATACAAATGGAACTTCTAGGTGTCAATACCAACAGAGAGGCAGCTCACACACCATTCTCATTGCTTGCATTTTTTTTTTCTCACAGCAAGCTCAGTCACAGGAAATACAGTCTGGGCCGACCAGACCAGAGGGACCTCAGCGAGAACTTGGCAGCCACACAAGGCCTGGCACACATGATTTCGGAGGCACCATGCCTCTTCCAGGTACCTGCATACTAGGCGTTTCCGGTAGATTCAGGTCAGAAACAGAATGCATTCTCATAGTGCCATCCAACCAAGCACAACCATATATTTCAGAGTGTTTGACTTAATCCCTGGTAGTATACGAGGCACCGTATCTCACGTTTAAATAAACTAGGTCCTTCCAATGTATTGCATTTCAGCAAAGTTGTTTTTACGTACCCTAATTGTGTATACTCTCTGCCTTCTCCATAATCCAGGTGCCAAAATGCTGGATGACCCAGAATCAAGGCATGATAGACGAGGACGGCGTACATCTCGACTGGGGCCTGAACTTCCCGGCCTGTTCCAGCGAGGAGGATGAGGACAAACGGGCCCAGCTGGACCTGTCCATCCAGAACACGCTGAGGGAAGCCAGGGAGAGGTTCAGAAGCTGGACCCCGTGCTCGACCTCGGACCATGTGGACGTGGCTTTTAAAAAGGTGCGGATAGATCCTTCACCATTTCTTACCTGAAGGCAATTCCCCTGTGGGGGACAAACAGACCCCCAAAAAGTGATTTAAATTTAATAGAACTAATTTCTGCCCAAATGTATTTTCACCCAGTCTCCACACCTGTGGTTTACCTATGGTGTTTGGCTGAGCAGAGCAGGAATTACAGGACAGCACAGAAATCATCCTGCCACAGTCAGTTCCCTGTGTTGCACGCTGAAGAAATGCATATACACAGTATCCCAAGGGCCCAAAAAATTAGGAACATAATCGGATTGGTCGGACTTGAGGACCCAAAATCCCTAGCAGCCCCCCTGATAACGCGCAGCTTGGGTGGGGTTTGGGAGGACATGGGTGGGTAGGATGGGTGGCGGATGCAGCCTTTGATGTTCAGAGGCTGTTCGGTTATGTGTGGGGGGGCGCTGAAGGTGCTGCACTCATCCCTGTCAGCATTTCACTGCTTTATGTGGCTCCTGCGGCTTAAATGTTTAATGTCATACTTGCTGCGACGACCCCTCTTTGTATCATTTCCAGAATAAAAGTATTACGCGTGTAGATACATGAGTATGATTGTGTCATAGCTACTAAACTGTGCCATCCGAGCTCATAAGAGGGGCCAGCCTTATCATTAGCCGATGATATGTATTGACTTATGAGTGATAGAGGCGGGCACTCTGTGGGCCAATCAGCTTTCAGCACAGGCCATTGCCCCTGTGGCCCCAGAATTATACATACTCATGCCTGTTAATAAGCAAATGCAAATGTGCCGCGCTGGCAGGTGAAGGACGGCCACGCCCTGCGGCTCTGGAAGGCGTCTGTGGAGGTGGACGCCCCCCCTGCTGAAGTCTCACGGTGTCTGCTGCACCAGCGCGAGCTCTGGGACAGGGACCTGCACAGCTCGCGGGTGGTGGAGGCACTGGGGGCCAGCGCTGAGGTGTACCACTACGTCCAATATGGTGGGGGACGGCGCCCCCTGCAGGAGCACCTGCTGCTCAGGTAAAACGCAGTCCGACGGGACTTAACGAGGCTCGTTAGTGCACGGCGGCTGCATGGTAGCGGGTTAATTTCTCCGTGGTCACTGAATGACACGGTGGCGTGGGCGTCTGGAAGGCGTCATGGCGAACACAGCGCCTGGAAGCCAGCGGGAAGCGTCAGCAAAGCCGAGCCTCCCGACAGCCTGTCACTGCAGAGAATATGGCGCCTTTAAGATAATTATCTTCACAGCACAATAAAACCACAAACTGGCGACAGATGGCACTGACAGGCAGGAAATTTAATGGAACATGAAAAGATGTTCATGTGGACGGAGACGGAAGCTTGATGAGATGTTTTATGGGTTACATTCCGGCTCAGACATAAAGTTCTACATTTAGCAAAAACTTTCTTGCCTCACGGAGTTCATGAGGCGCGGTCTCCATAGTAATAAACCACACACGTCATGTGGTGTCACAGCTGATAATTCCCCCACCCCCCATACTGATCGTTCTTTCCCCCTCATCTTTAATGAGCAGGGCATAACAAACCCTTCTCATTTCTGTCCCAGGACCTGGTACAATGAGCCCACCACTGGGACTTTCATCATTGCCGCCGTTTCCACCGAACGCCCGGACGTCCCTATTGATGGCGTGAGGGCCAAGGTGTTCTGCTGCATCCACCTGCTGGAACCCGTGGGGGCCAAGAGGACACGGCTGACTCACGTTTGCCGAGAGGACACCAGGTGAGCAGAAGGGGCTGCCATGGCATTAGCCATTAGCCGATAACCTCAAGAGCAGAGAGAGTCACTACGCCATTAGCCATTGGTTACATGAGTGGACAAAGCAGAGAGGGTCATCACGGTGTTAGCCGTTAGCCTCATGAGCAGAGAGGGCCACCACGGCATTAGCAATTAGCCTTATTATCAGAGAGGGCCACCACGGCATTAGCCATTAGCTTCATGAGCGGAGAGGGCCATCACGGTGTTAGCTGTTAGCCTCATGAGCAGAGAGGTCCACCACAGTGTTAGCCATTAGCCTTATTATCAGAGAGGGCCACCACGGCATTAGCCATTAGCCTTATTATCAGAGAGGGCCACCACGGCATTAGCCATTAGTCTCATGAGCAGAGGTCCACCACAGTGTTAGCCATTAGCCTTATTATCAGAGAGGGCCACCACAGCATTAGCCATTAGCCTCATGAGCGGAGAGGGCCATCATGGTGTTAGCCGTTAGCCTCATGAGCAGAGAGGTCCACCACGGCATTAGCAATTAGCCTTATTATCAGAGAGGGCCACCATGGCATTAGCCATTAGCCTCATGAGCGGAGAGGGCCATCACGGTGTTAGCCGTTAGCCTCATGAGCAAAGAGGGCCACCATGGTGTTAGCCGTTAGCCTCATGAGCAGAGAGGTATGCACCTGCGATAAATTGGCATCCAGAATCACAGCAGCAATCTCCTGAATGTCAGATGGATGGATGGAGAATAGAATGAAGACCAAATCCCTCACTCTACTAAAGCTGAAGTTGTTTCCTTTCTTTATTCAACTGGAACTTTCCTTGTCATAAGCATGAAAGCTTAGATTTATGGTGTTTTTATTTTCTGACTTCAGTTGACTCTGGCTTATATGCTGAAGTAATTTCTTATTTACATATGTTTCTTTGTTCAGTTGGAAGTCATTATAAATGCATTTTGGTTGCCCAATCGGGAGTATTTTACATGTGCTCAGCTGGGCTCACCGATTGCGTGTTCTCTTTCAGTTCACACCCCGTTAAAGTGTCATTTCCTCTGTTACACATAGAGGGCGCTCTCCAGACTGGCACAACAAAGTGTGGGGACACCTGTTGTCGTCCGAGATGACGGCCATAAGGGACTCTTTCAAGGACGACACAACCAGCACTAAGACATGAAGAAGGCCCCGGTCTTCCCCAATGCCTCCCCGCCCCATCCCATGTTCCCCACTTACAGATCTTACCAGCGTATTTGCATGAAGAGAGAAAAATGGGAATTCAACGTTTTCCCAAGGCCCGCAGCTGAAGTTATTTATGCAACTTTTAAAGAAAAGGTACAATTTTGCCTGTGGACAAAAATGGAGCCTTTTGGGGGCGCCAGAGGGCTGGCTGCCGGCGGAGGCTGAGTACCCAGGTGTGTCATCCCATTTAAATTCCTCCTCCAAAGACCTTCGGCGGTGGTGCGTTGTCTTTAATGTCAGCTTCAAAAACGGCTCGTGCGAGTCCCTGCTGGGCCCTTTACATCCAAACTTACCTCTCTGAGGTCTTTTCACCCAGGAAGGTCTTCGCACATGGCTTTAACAAAAGATATGTCCAAAAATGAAACCAGCTCTTTTACGTAGCTGGAACGTTCATTTTGTATGATAGCACTCATAATGTAACACTTGATACATCTGTATTGGTAGGGATGTTCGGAAGCATTGCGCATATGACTGGAAGGACGTGCCTTTCAATCCCAAGGTCGGGGGAGTGATTTTTCAGTTGCGCCCCTGAGCAAGACCCTGAAACCCCAATTGCTCCAGGCCCTATCTGACCCTGTGCTCTCAAACATGTGTCACTGTGGACAAAAGCATCTGCTAAACAAATGTAGATATTCTACTTCCAGAGTTCTAAAACCTACCATCTCCTGTCTATCTTGATACTGTATACCGAAACAAATGTAGATATTCTACTTCCAGGGTTCTAAAACCTACCATCTCCTGTCTATCTTGATATACCGAAACAAATGTGTTCCTCTGAACAAAATGTTAATAAATTCATTTATATTTCTGTGTATATATATATATATATATATATAATTTCAAAATGCAGTCTATTGTTATAAATGTCCTATTAAATGCCTTTTGGAGATAACTTAAATATATTAAAATACAATTAAGAGTTTTATTAAAATATTATACAGCAATCAGAAAGTTTTAACATTTTTTATATTAAAGATGTAATGAAAATTATGCTGCCTGGTTTATCATTTTATAATTATCGCAACCGTCTTGTCGCTTCAGACAAATCAAAAATGTCCTTTGATCACATGGCCGTCTATGAATTAAAAAAATCCTGACCTCCGGTGGAAGATTAGACCTACATAAGCTATCAGAGCACTTCATTATCGATGAGGCAGGCCTCCAGCTGCCGTCACATAGCTCAGCTCAACACCGGACTGCCTAGTGCTTAACAAAGGCCTTAACGCATCAACGCTCCAAACATTTGGCAAAGACAAACGGCCTATGACAAATCCACAGCTCCTTTACAGGAGCTAAGGGTATTTAATGTAAATGCCAAAATGTGGTAGTCCAGAGGAGTGGGGGGCTAGAAATGTTATTGACATTGTTAGACACAAATATCCAGGAACACATCACTTCAGTGATGTGGCTGCTTTATTTTATGGTGAAATTACATAAAATTCTGCCCCCAGAGCCACGTCCGCACTAAGGTTAGAGGGATTCCCACGCCACGCTGCTCAGGTAAAGCGAGGGGTGGAAAGGTTGGACACTTGTGACTTTTGCTCCAATATGTGGCACAACAGTATTTGTGTGTGTGAATATGGCTCAGTGGAATGGAATACTGCACCTGTGCTCTGAAGGTCACTGGTTCAAATCCCGGGGGCAGTAGAGTGATTCTACCATTGGACCCTTAAACACTAATTACTCCTGGGACAGGCTGACCCTGTTTTCTCAAAAGGTGCATTCACTTTGGATAAAACCATCTACTAGACATAACATAACACAAGACCAGGTACAAAGCTTTTTTCCATAAATATGGCAAAATAACCATAATGATTTAAAAAATAATTTTGTGGAAGAGCACAAGGAAGGAAAACAAGAACAAGTTAGTGAGTCAGAGACCTGAGGAGAAATACAGAATGCTGGCATCTGTTCCTTAAACTGGATTCATCCTGACCACCAAATATGAGGTTTCAAATCTCCAGCCTTGACGCAGACCCCTGAACACACACACACACACAAACTGCACCTCCCACTAAACTCTGTCTCCCAGGAACCTATCCACTCAGCTGAGCTCGCATAATCGTTTTTGGGGTTTGGGTTGCTCAGGAGTCAGTGGATGAAAATGGGGCCATTTGGCTCAGTCTGTCTTTCTGAAAATTGCCGTCACCCTGGTGTTGACTGTGGCCGTCCATGTCAACTCAACCAAAGAAGCGGAAATAAAAACAGCACAGAGCGAGACACTTGTACTCGGGGCAGCCAGTGGCTTAAAATTCATTTGCACGCCCGGTCACCCTCACCCCAGGCTCTAATTTACTTCTCCGGGCCAATAACAGCGTCTCCCAGCCTGCGGTTAATCACGCATCGATAAAAAACGCGGTGGCCCATTAAGTGACATTAATCTATTAATCATCCCACTGATTGTCAGCTGAGACCTCTATCACTCACTGCCGGCCAGTTCACCCCGGAGTCCTTGGGTACAAGCAAAAAGCCACAGCAATCGATGAATAAAACCCCTTCCCTTCCCCCTCATCCTCCAATTCTGACTAACTAGGAGAAATGGTGGAGCAAACGTGACGACGCCCTGAGGTGTAAGGAGCAAACGAAAAAAATCAAACCAAAAGAAATTCTTTCATGAAGATGAAATGTGGCTGAAGGCCAGCGTAACGACAGAATGTATCAGGGTTGAAATTCGGTTAAAATAATATTACTAATAAGGCAGGTACTGTCATCCTTTTAAATTCCCCTCCACAGTCTCAAGGACCAGAAAGCTCCCCCAGCCAGCGCTGACTCGCGTTAAGCCCAAATAAAGTCTGAGGTAAAAAGTAAAGGCTGTCTCAGGTGTGCTGCAATCCTGGAAAGAACCGTAACGTTTATACGGCGAATGAGGAGCGGGGAGTCAAGGTTCTCTTTTTTTTTTCTTTTTTACTGCCAGTCCCATTTATTTTATTTTTGGCAGTAAGACACGAAGCAGCCAGCAGGGGGCAGGTCACATCCTCTGGACGGGCGTGAGCCCGAGTATGTCGAAGCCCTTGGCCATGATGGCAGCCGTGGCCTCACACAGCAGCATCCTCCACATGTTGACTTTGACGACCTCCCCTGGACAGAGGAACACAGAGCGGGTCAGTACACGGGACACATGCAATGCTGAGTTAGCCAACCGCTTAGGAGACGCTTCATCGAGTTACCACTTCATTGGTTTTCTTGGCTCATTAGCTAGCCACGACACAGCTAGCTAATTCCTCAAGGGTCTGATGTTATAATGCCAAGCCATTACCCCACACAGGGGGAGGACACTGGTCATTCACGTTTTTAAGCATTTCATAGCTAGTGAATGCATCTTTAATAGACTTTAAGGGACTCTAAGATCAAATTCAAAGATTCCTTGTTCAAACCTTAACTGATGTCATTAATCAATCAATCATTACCTTTTTAACCTGAAAAACCAAAAGCATTAAACAACATTCTCTCCCATTCCTAATTACACAAATACTCACAAACTATAAGGGTAAAGTATCAAAGCCCACATGTAAGGCACCAAGCCCAAAAACCTGGAACAGTAACAGGCACTTCAGTATCACAATGAAAGTTTATAGGCTTATAATACATTTAAGGCACTTAGTCTGCTTCGGTGCTTAACAGAACCAATGATTCAACGCACGAGTGAGAAGTAGAGCATCTGGCCAAGACCCATGTTTTAGGCTGCACTGTTTATTAAAACCCGTACTTGAGACCCAACTTATGAAGAGTAATGCTTGTAAGCAACGTAAAGTAAAAAGCCAAGAGCATCAAACATGGCTGTACCTTGTGGCAGAGCATAACTGCCCTCGGCTGTGGCAGTTACTGACTGTGCCTCATAGACCATGTTTTGCAGACATATGGACATCATCCCTTTTAAATAGGAAATGTGTAATATCGTAAATTATTCTGATTAAAAGCTAATTTAATAACCTTCTGATGGTATTCAAGAATCACTGCAGTGTATCTAATGAATCTGCAGGGTTCCTGGGCGAAGCGGCGCATTCACGAAGGCGGATACGCTCCACGGGAACACCAACGGCGTGCGGAGAGCCTCCGAGGCGTCCCTCTGGGGACAAGACTGCCGTATGTCATCTTGTCGGTATATCGATAACTTTTAAACAGTCCGGGACGGGAATTGTCACACTGTCAGAAAGAAATACAGCCGTAGACATTGCCATTGCCAGTTCCCAGGACAACGTCCCCAGAGATGCAACAGAAGAGTATGGGATAGAGGACTGCATGAAGAACAGTGAGAAGGACAGTGCCAGACTCTAGCCTTGGGCTATAGCCGAACATGGCTGTAGGACCCCTGGGCAATTCCGCTCAGGCCGTAGCCGTACCAAACGCACCTGTCTGCCGGTCCTTCTCCACGCAGTAACAGCTGTCGTAGAACTCCGTGAAGGTAGTGGCCAGCTCGTACAGGTAGTCGCACAACGTGTGCAGCAGCAGGTCTTCCAGGATCTTGCGCAGGATCTCCGGGAAGCGCAGGATGCACTTGCCCAGCTTCCACTCCTTCTCGTGGTCCAGCAGAACCTGCGTGGTCTCCGCTGCCCGCCGAAGTGTCTCTTCGTCGATGTTGGCCAGGCGCGCAATGGACCTGGATGGGCAGTAAGAGGAAAAAGACCGTGAACTGCTAGCACTCATGGGTGATAGAGGCACTCGTAATGTGGGGCAGGGAATCAACAAGGAGTTCGCAAAGGACTCTCTCATATATCCTTCGTGACACTCTTCCAACCCCTTACCTGAACCCCAGCCCAGGGGAGTCATCGACAGCTGAGACTCATGTGGGGAAAACCGCGAGGTAACCTGCTGGGAGCGTTACTGACCAAGAGCGGGTCGCTTGTCTGAGACCCGGTTTCTGACATCCCCCACGTTTGCACCCCCGCTGGAGCGATCGATGGCAGCTGGGCGCCGTTGTTTTCATGGCACGCCCAGATCGATGTCGATGCCAGTTGACTCACCTGATCCGGGTGTAGGCGTACAGCAGGTATGCGGCCGTGTTGCCCCGGTCGTCCAGCATCTTGTCGAAGGAGAACACGTAGTCGTTGATGCGGTTGTGTGACAGGTCGGCATACTTGATGCAGCCAAAGGCCACGGATCGCTGCGCCTTCATCAGCTCATCAGGGGTCAGAACCTGCGGCAAACGAGAGCCACGCGCATGCAGAGGACAAACTCAGAAGGGACACAATCCACCAGGGACCCAAACAGAGGACATTATTCACCCCAGGCACAAAGCAGAAACCTCCAAATATCTCAAAGACACAAGAAAACAAGACCCAACAGACATCTTTCAAAATAACCCAAGATCTCCTCAAACACCCCTTTTCCCTTCTACCAGGGGGAAGATGACTACTCTCAGCACTCTAGATTTATCATCTTTGCTTCACCGAAAGCCACCGCGACCATGACCTGGTTGTCCTTCTCCCGGGGCTTAAACCAGGAAGCCACCATATTCCAGCCTGCCTGCTATGGAGGGGATCATAATTCTGACCTGGCCCAATTTCAGTGAAATCCACTCCCTAAGTTGACCCACCTAACAGTGGCAAGTCAGCCAGCTTGGTTTTCTCATAAGGTTTTTCCGTTTCGTTCCGATTCCGTTTTAATCCTTACTGCCGGACTGATACGGCTGACGCTCAGCCACCTGAAAGGTCCCTGGGTCGCACTTTTCTGACCCAGGTGACACATGCGCCGCTTCAACCATCTGCATCACCACCGTTTGGAAGAAAGCAAGAAAACATTTAAGACTAAGCCTAAAAGTGGCTTCCCACGACAACACTAGTTAAAGTGATTATCCCACGGGTAGCGGCGTGACTACAAGCCCGCTAACTTTTCTGCATAATTTAATGCAACACGTGTAACTTCCAATATCCTTGACGATGACAGGCTTAGCGGGGCCGAGCTTGATGCTCCAGCTGCAAGCCTCTCTGCCCCGCCCCGGCAGCTAGCGAGATCTCGGGCAGAATAGAGAAGGGATGGTCTGGGGCTCCTGAGGAAACTAAATCCCGTCGGAGCCTCTGAACGAAAAGGACTTCAGGCGGCCCAGCTGCAAACAGTGGGCACCGATAAGATGTGGCTGCCCCGACATAATCCACTCAATCTGCACCTCATGCGGATGGGGGCGGGGGGGGGCAGCAGGGAAGCTTACCCCTTTTTTCCATACTTGCTGCCAAACTAACATATCACCATTATTCAGGGGATAATTGTTATTAATGAGCTCATTAAATCAATTATACTAAATAAATCAGCTGTTACAAATAATATATACAAATATAATTATAGAGAGTTCCAGACAACATCTTCTGTCCGTGGATATTACGCTAATGACAAATTAGCTGTAAGCTATTGTTATTGACTGAAGAACATCACATAGTTGAAGAATCACTCAATTTTCAGGTCTTTGCAACACAGAACGGATCTCCGTAAATAAGCATCGGACTGGAAACTGACTGGGGGGTGGGCTGTAAATTCATTTTTATCCTCCTGCGTGAAAGCAAATATCAACCTTGAAATCGGGCACAGAGCTGAAATACTGACCACTGGACTCGCTGAGATTGGGCGGATGGTCATTAACACGAAATGGAAACAAATTGGGAGCGAGGCGAGACACGAGAGTAAATATGCTGACCGTCAACGCTGAGCCCCGTCGCTATAGTGATCTCTTAGAACTCCTGATGAGTTAGAACTTAGAACACGGTAGGCGAAGGGGCCAGGGAAAGGCCTTCATTTGCACAACCACTCCTTCCGAGAGGTGCGTTTCAGTTTGGGTCTAGGGTAGCGCTAATTTCCTTTCCGTGATCACACCCATCACGCTGAATGAGGCAGCCCTCAGGGCGCTCCTGAATCTTTAAAACTATACTTACAGCCAAATTAACATCTTTCAAGTTTGTGTATAAATAATACCGGAGCCATCTGCGGAAGCAGATTCCGTTGTTAGAACCTAGTACTCTATTCCTCTTCTCCTCCATGCCTGTATTCTTTCTTGTTCCATGATATTTAAAGCTTGGAGCATCTAATCTGACATGGACACCGGGCCAGTTAACCCATTAGGCGACGCAGGTGAGACAAGAAGAGCCAGCTGTGAAGATAAGAGTGCCGCATGAACTTTGATCGCTATCGCATGGGCGAGTAGGAGTCGTTTACAGGCATCCCACACCAACCTTGTCCCTCTCTTTCTCCTTCAGCTTGTCCATGGACCTCCTAAGACCTTCATCCAGCAGGTCCATCAGCCTCACTGTGTCGCCAGACCGTGTCTTGAACTTCTTCCTGGAGGAAGAAGCCCGTTAGCACATCAGCAAGACATGGGATGGGAGACTGCGGCGCGAGTGCCCCTGGGTAACAAACTGTCTGTCTGACAAAAACCACTCAGGCATTTGCTACATTACAGGCACCTATACAAAGGGATTACTTCGACTTCAATCTAGTATTTTCTACGCCAGACACTTCTGTACGCAGGATCTATCCGCCTCACAAGACGAAAGTGACCGGGCTCCTCTCCCGACAAGCCGCACAATAGGTCAGCCTGACGCCCGCGCAGCGTTTCACACGGGAGCCTCATGCATGTCTGCATACTCACTTGTCTTCCCCCAGCACCACCCCGAAGCCAGCATGCTCCACCCGAGTCACCTTGGGGTCGTACCAGCCTATCATCTGGCCAGCAGCAAAGATGACCTGGAAGTGGCCCGCCTGAATGGGAACACACACACACACACATTTACTATCACCACAGTAAGACCTTTGTATAAGCTGATCTTCCTCACAGTCTTAACAATGGAAACAGACAAACACACACAAGTAGCCAACATCCCCCCCCTGCTTTTCCCAATCAGAATTATAAAGCTTAAATAAGGACAGGGTTGTTTTTTTCCTGGTTTTTCATATCAATGGCAGTGGCAGACTGGATTGTGTCATTGTGAAATTCACTCAATTGCACAGAGGCTGTCCCAGCCAGATGGGTTACGGACTTCACCATCCCTGATGCACATCCTCCAGAGAAGAAAGAAAAAAAAAACAAGACGCTCTAATGATTTTTCACACTGCCAGCTCACTCGGCAAAGCCCAGTTACACCTCTGCTCCTAAATGTCAAGGAGGCGCGTTAAATCCACAATGATCTGCATTTCAGGAGGACGCAGCCCGAGCCCCTGCAGGCTGAGTGTCACCTGGCCGCTGTCGGTGACGTAGATGATGATGTCAGCCTTCTCGTCGAACAGCCTCTGCTTCAAAGCCGCCAGGTCCGAGGTGTCGTACGTGTACCCTCCATCCGACTTCACCACCGTCAGGGGGATGGACTGACCCGGTGGGAACACAATCTTACGCCCTTCATCAAGCTGCACCAACCCTGCAGGTGAGAGGAGAGCGCCATTTCTTAAGCAACACTGGCCCCTGCTGGCCCCTCCTTGTATTGCAGGCTTATTCCAGCACATATAGTGCTTACAAAGTCTTGAAACGCTTGCATAATTCCATAAAAACTGCTACTTTATTGACTTTATAACAAAAACAATTACTTTTATTTGTTCACAAAACTATATCACATTAGAAACAACCAGTAGTTCTAAGTAAAACATTAGTCTCAAGTAGCAATAAACTGAAACCCAAATTACAGCTCTGAAAGAGCTGTTCCGAGTTAAAAAGTTAAATCGACAAGCAGTCACATTGGGTGCTTTTTAATTAGTAACACCTTCGCAATAAGAAAAACACCAAACGCTCGTATACCTTTGGGAGCCAATGACTACAACAGCAATTAACAGAACTGAATGGGTCTGTCGGAAAAATGGTGACACTTAAAAATAAAATGTCTGTGTAGAAGCTGTGTGTAGATGTTACATATCACTTGTCAATGGGTTTTTGTTACGAGACCAATAAATTCGCAGCGTTTTTGCCGTCCCACACAAGGCCAGACTTTAACGCACCGGGAGACACATCAAAGACTTAGTGACTCAGCAGAGAGTAAATACCATGATAATATTACTGATAAACAAACCTCGCGCTTCAAATTCTTTTACTACATCTGTCATCCTATCCTGGTAATAGGATTCCCCTCGCTCGATTATGTTAATGTCCAAACAGTCGTAGATCTTCTGAAATTCTGTCAAAGGGGAGAGAATGATAAGCTGAAAGGAAGAGTCACACTCTTAATTATATCAATAAGTTACGTGGCTTAAAACAATAAACTCGTGCGCATAAAGCGATACCGAGTCATCAGTTAATAACACAGGGGTGAAGCCCGCCCCCCCAATCCCAGCCGACCGCTCACCCATCCTGGACACGTCACAGATGAGCTTCCAGGCCTTTAGGAACTCCGGCTCCTTGCTCTGCAGCCTTACCACACACTGATAAGCCTTCTTCTTGAATTCCTCATCCTCGTCGAATCGCTTCTTGGATTCCTTGGATTCACCCAGGACAGGAAAATTGAATAACAAACAAAAAGGCTCCCAGTAGCAGCCCTGTGGCTCTTCCTCTATGCCGGCACAAACCATCAATGTATCGCAGCAAGTATACACTGTCCACCGTAACACAGGGCTGCTCATTACTCACTATCGCCCCCTAGTGAATACGCGAATAACTCCTTGAATTAGTTCATTATGATTATAGCCAGCACGAATTACGGTTCCACACTATGCTGGCCAGGGTTGGTGGGGGGGGTGTTCAGGATTAAGGCCACTCACTTTGTAGAAGGCCTGGAGGTCGCCGATGGGGGGGGACACCGAGAGGTAATTGGGGAACTTGTCCTGCAGGTGTGCGATGAGCATGCCAAACTGGGTCCCCCAGTCACCCACGTGGTTCAACCTGACACACACACAAAACAAACCGTGTGACAATGAGCCCTTTTTTTACACATCCGCTCCCAGCTTTTAGAGCTAACAATGGTTATGGGACTGCATGTCTGAGGTTGTCTGTTCGCGACCTGGGGGCTCCTGTCATGCCCTCAGCCAAGAACCTGAACCGGAGTTTATTTAATGAAGCGTCCAGCGGCATAAACCTATAAACTGCACAAATCAATACAGGGAGTCCCCAAGATAAAAAAAAAAACCTCTGAATTATGGACAACTTGCTCTTGCGAGCGGAATACCATAAAGTGTAATATCTCGAAAATGTGGGCTAAACACGACGGTTCGTGATAACGAACACAAACAGGACTTTGTGATGCTTGTGAAAACACAGCACAGCTTCAGTGGCTTGCAGACTCAAGGCACAGAACTTACAGCGCTGTAGTTACCTTTACTACTGTACAATTATTATCGTTATTATCCATCAATTTTCTCAAACCGCTTCTCTTGTTCGGGGTCATGGGGGGTCCGGAACCTATCCCAGAGTCTACTGGCGCAAGGCAGAGAACAGCCCAGGATGGGGCGCTAAACCATCGCCGCACACTCACACACCATTCACTCACCCAGTGAACACCATACCGCCAATTAATCTCAGTATGTTTTTGAGCTGTGGACGGGAACGGCAGCACCCGGAGGAAAGCCCACTATGACACAGGGAGAACATGCAAACTCCACACACATGGAGCTGGGGCGGAGGCTCCCGGTCCCAGAGGTGTGAGGCAACAGTGCGGACCACTGCGCACTGCTAACCACTGCGCACTGCGCTGCCTCCATTATTATTTTGAACTGTATTATTTTTCCATCATCTACAAATTTGACTTATGGATCAGATCTCGTGCGTAACCTGGGGACTGCCTGTACTTAAAATGAAACTCAATGAGCCACTTTAATACTAGATAAAACAAACATCAACTCTTGCTCATGTCTCTATTCACAGTGTATTTCTCATAACAATACATTCTGGACCCTAGCAGTCATTTAAAGAGACCGACCAATCTTACAAAAGATGTCATAGATCTTGCCGTCATACTGGGTAAGACTTTGGCTGGACCGGAGCAAGTCCTGACATACTGACCTCAAAACATCATACCCCAGGAACTCAAAGAGCCGACACATGCTGTCCCCAATGATGGTGGAGCGAAGGTGACCGACGTGCATCTCTTTAGCTATGTTGGGCGAGGAGAAGTCTACCACCACCTAGGAACACCACCCAAAAAGGAGTCATCCATCCATTAACCGAATCACACTGACCAGTAGGTGATAACAGCTAAAGGAGGTTTACAGTACCCTCTTCCTGGACTGTAGAGGCGGAGGGTGGACGCCATTGATCAGCAGGCTTGTCAATAACTTTGACACAAAGGGCTTCTTGAGGTGAACGTTGATGAATCCTTCAAGTATAATGCATTTTCAGGATATTTTCTAGCCTCCCACTAGGCACAATTCCACAGGCAAGGTTCATATTTCTCTTAAGACTCCATACAAGTATTTATAGGATCATAAGCAACAGATCTGTGCTCCTCATTTCAACGTTTTGTGATTAAAACACACCTGGCCCAGCAATCTCTGTCTTCTGGATCATTTCATTGTCTGGAATGTTCTGAACAATTCTCTCGGCGATCTCCCTTGGGCTGACCTTCAGTCCCCTGGACTTCATCATCTGTAAGGGGGCATGTGTGTCACCGCCCATCCCAATCTTAACATATATACAGAATTTAGTTTATAAAAACAAGCAATTTCGCAATACATTTGTAAAGTAACATGTGGCTGTATAAGATTTTATACATAGGGGCCCACCTTATCATTAGCCAATGATAAGATTTGTTTCTGTGAGTGACAGAGGAGGGGATGCTCCAGCCAATCAACTTTCAGCTGTGGTCATTGCCCCTGTGACCCCACCCATGTTTATACCTCTGCCTTTAGCTCAGTTCATCAAAGCTCAGGGTTATATGAAATGGATTTAAAAAAAAACACACACACACACACACACACAACATGCCACATTCCTTCAGCCCATCTCCTAGCCCCACCCAGTCTGACCTGGGCCATGCCCATGGCACTGTTACACTGGTAATCTCCAAATCTGGCCTGCTGATTGGGTGTGACAGACAGGGGAGGGCTCTCCAGGTCAGGGTAGGCGGCTTGGATGGCGTCCCCAAAGATCTCCTGCAGACGCTGGTTGATGTTGGTCATGTTTTTGCTGCACTGGCTCCTCTCCTCCTGTAGGCTCTGCCCAACCAACACACAGGTCAACCCATCATAACACTGTTCACACACCTCCCCAACACACCCTGATTCACTACCCACTTATAGAGTTGGATATCTAAATATGAGCGTTAACATCTACAGCTCTGAATCAGTTTGTTACAGGAGGATGCTTAAATGCATTAGGCTGAGCAGTGGGATTAAAGAGGGAAGAATCATGCAATCATGCAGAAGAATCTTTTTCCACCTAAACCCCAAACGATTCTAGATTTGGGGGGGGGGCAGTAGCGTCAGCCTCAGTGACAGCAAAGTCACGTGATCGCCACACATCCCCCTCTAAGGGCTGAATGCCTGTGCATCCCGCAGTGAACAATGGTTTCGCTTTTCGGGCGACGGGAAAGCAGGTGAAGGTCTCCTACTCTCTTGAGGATATTCAGGCGATACTTCAGCTTCGCGTTTTCCTCCCTCAGCTCATCGAGCTGCGACGAGGTGACCAGTGCTTCCGGGTTCTTCAGTTTCTCTATTTCATCCGATAGACATTTTATTTCCCTTTCCTGGGAAAACACGGACGTCGTAAATCAAATCTAAAACTAGCTCACGGTCGTATAAGTACTTGCAAACTTTCATGCATAATGTTTGAATATCCTACAGTCAATCTATCAACTTCTGCACATAACGTACACTTGAAAGAGAATAGGACATAACTATTTCAGTACCATTTGTTTATGGATAAACAGTTTACTGTAAACAGACAACTTTCCAGTAAAGTTGCCTGTACAAAATCCTCATTGATATACTGTCTTTACTGACTATACATTGATAGTCTGTGTCCGCAAAAGCTGTCAATATTGAATAATTTTCACCAACTGAGATGAGTTTTACTAGCGACATCTTAACTTTAAAGGAAGAATGGGAGCGGACAGAGGGATTTTAACGCGTTGCATCAGCACATAGAAACACATGGAGCAGCAAGTCGTCGGGCACACGGAGCCGGCCCAGTTTTATCATCACCGGTAAAAATAAACCTACCTGTCTCTGGATCCGAGACATGTACTCGGCCACCGGGTCTCCCATTTTCCTCTAAAATAACCGCACTTAGTTCTGTCACAAAGTGTAAAGAAGCGTCACCTGACCAACCGCTTTACTTTCTCTTTCCCCTGAACTAGGCGTCAAGGAAACAGCATAAAAGAGAGGCAACCCGCACCTGCTGCCTCACTGCATATTTGTACCGCGCCCCCTGGAGGCAGGAGTGCAAAATGTGTCACTGTACAAAATACGCTGGCCTCAAACGTACAATTCAAAAAAATGTTTAACATTAAATTGTTTTGGCTGCACTTAAATTAATGAATGAATTAAATTAACGAATTAAAATTGGCCAGAGATGAATTGGTATTTCAAAGTCTATGCCGATCCATGAGGGATGATCCGGGCAACACGTCACCTTTACAATGAATCACGCAGGGCGCAATAAATGACGACACTTGTACACCGGATTGCGTTGAAGAAAAGCTATATATTTGTTGCGAAACTAGAAAAAAAAAATTATTATGCTGATGACGTATTTACAATGCTGGTCGACATAATCAGTATTAAAATTCACAGTTTTCAAAAGTTTCATACGGGAAAATAAACAGTAACACTCTATTCACAAAGTGCGACGAAAAAAAGAAAGTTGTATGTTACAAAAAAAGAAAAATCACAACTCTAATTTGGTAGATTAAAAATCAAACAAAACGTGACTGTCTTTTTAAAAAAAACAAACAATTAAAATAATACACAAAAACAAATTCAGACACCAGAGGGGATTACATTAGTTTAACTCAATCCAGGCGTGTAATTTCTTAGTATGTATCTCTGCATCTTAACAGCCTAGTATGTTTTAGCATTAAATTGTGTGTAAAGAGCACCTAATCAGTCATTGCATATTTCCAAAAATCCCATTTAATCCGAACACTGAATATCTTAACATAAAACTTCCTTTAGAAATTCCAGTTCCAGCACCAACTGAATAAAAAAATAATAATTTTGTCAAAAGAACAGGTCAGATCTACTATAAAAAGTGTGTTCTGCTGACGAGCGAAATAAGTGTTACATATGTACCGCCCACTTTTCTGTTCTGCAAAACTAACCAGTTTGTTCTCTTAACAGGCGCAAAATACATTGCCAAGCAATTTCTCATGCCGATGGAATGTTTGCGGTTATTTCGGTAATCGGTTTAATATGATAAAGCAGGATAAATTCTTTCACATTAATCACTGAAAGCTGGTGTGAATAAGGTGTCTTACTCAATCGCATTCAAGAAACATTTTATAAACTCGATCCTGGGAATGATGAACAAAAACTGAAAAGACAACCCCCCCTCCCCCTCCCCAACACTAACAGGCGTCCAAGGAAAACAACCCGATGTTGAAATCATGGGTAAAATAGCAATTACTATGGAACCAACATGTCATTCACGACTTTTAAGTTTACCTTCATCAAAAATATTTTACACAACGGAGACTCAATACAGGAGGACCTTTAAACCTAAAATGGCGAGTATTTTATGGACGAAATATGTCGTATATAAATCCAAATTCAAAAATAAAATAGAAACTTAATAATGGTTTCTTTGTGCATTTTTCCATTGGATCGCAAATCTTTACACATTGAAATGCCTCGATTTTCCAGGTGCACGTGCCAGCGCGTGAGTGTTTAAGGTAAACAGCAGTTTCTGCACTGGATCCGTGCAAGACTCAAATCATGGGGCAAAGCCTCGTTTATGTTTTTAAAGGCAACAGTAAAACACAATACACCGTGTATGTCTATTTAGCATTTGAATCATTTGGATTTATAACATCGGTAGTGGTTCTATGACATCTTTCAGCGTTATTATAATCATTCTGGAAGTGT
This sequence comes from Mormyrus lacerda, assembly GCA_015163995.2. Classification (NCBI taxonomy): domain Eukaryota; kingdom Metazoa; phylum Chordata; class Actinopteri; order Osteoglossiformes; family Mormyridae; genus Mormyrus; species Mormyrus lacerda. The sequence goes on from JAABNX020000071.1 coordinate 1,782,194, forward strand.
ACAACCCATGTCAGTTTTTATTAATGAACAATAATCACCAGAGAGACAAATGACCACTGAAAGTCACTTAGAAACATAAAATGGGACACTGACAGCAAGATACGCAGCGTACTGTTAAACGCGTACCTGTATTAGTAAACATACTTGAAATGGGGCACATATATACACGAACACATTTGCGGATGTCCTGTAGGTGTCACTGCAAGAGCACAGACACACCCTATAGGGAAAAATGAGAGGAAAAATAACAGACCCGGCGTTAGTCAATCAACTACGAAAACATGAACGTAGGAAACCAGTTTCCTAGGAACGGAGCCAAGTGACAAACACGCGTCTGTGGCGGAGGTTTAAAGAACGTGACGTGAACTGTGTTCCGCACCAAGTCTTAATACCTGTGTACACAAACCTCCATCTGCTGAACTCCAGTAAAATGTGCATTAGGGAAACATGGAGTTCTTTCAAAACACTCCTGTCATGAACCGACAAGCAACAGACTTTCTGTGTACTTTAACAACTTTAAATAAGTTTAATGGAAAACCAAAGGTAGTTCACAAACAGTATTAGAAATGTGCTGTTGTTTCCGGATCCTATAAAAAACTAAATTATAAAAAAAATATATATACCAGTGAAGTCTAATAATTCTCGTGCGTTAGAATTAAGTGCATTGGCTAAAATACTCGACCGTTGATTATACATTTGTTTGAAGTCTACCAATGAAATGTTTCCACCATTATCCGCTTACAAAAAATATAAAATTGAGACACTAGGAAGATTCATTACATGTGCTTTGACTGTCATGCATTATTAAATGTTTATCCATCGTTCCCCGTAGTTCAGACGTCCTAATTTAGCGTTTCAGTTTCAATCCCTGGCCCTTGATCCAGTTACATATTAAAATAATCAGAAACGCCGCCGATTATACGACACGGTAAAGCATAAGTGCAACACGTTCAGCTAAGTCTACACATTGTTGTGTTTGTGAGGCTGTTCAGAGCTCTAATATCCAGACCAATTTTTTTACACTTGTCTGAAATTCACTTTGAGAGGACATATCTTGCTATCCGTGTCCTTCCTGAAAACACTGTGCTTCTCAGGCTCTTGGAAACCCTCGTTGGGTTTATTAAGTATTAGATTTGGACTACAGGGACAGCACTACAGTAACCTGAATCCTCATCGATCTCATAGCAAGATGATCCATAGTGTCTAGTTTCCAGTTTTTGGTGTAACATTTTCTGGTTAACTCATTACGCTTCATTGTAAAATAATATGCGGGTATTTAAATAGCTAAATATTTCTGGTACAAGACAAATATTCCCTAAAAATATCGAATCACTTAAACAGATTCAAGATTCAGGTCCAAAATAAGATTTAGATTATATTTCAGGAATGACCTTGTGCATGACACACAGTTTCGTTCTTTCACGGTTATACTTTACTTGCCCAAGTGCGTGAAGAATGTGGAGAAACGGACGTTTTCCGGATTACATCGGAGCCACTATTTCCAAGCTAGTTTTTAAAGTGCACGAGCGTCTCTTTGTGTTACCTGAGAGTTAGCCACGCTAAGTGCTGTGCCTCTGTAATGCTACCAGCCCGACCGTGCGTACCGGTGTTGTTCCGGGGAGTTGTCGGGTCCAGCCTCTCTCGGCCGGCCAATCCCCCCCAGACCCCATCCCCAAATCACTCCACGTAGAGGCGGTCATACAAGTTCCAAAGCCTGGTCCTCCGCGTGCCAAAAGTACCTTGTACGTTCGTATTCACATCTTCGAAGGAATAGTTTCCTTCCTGTTAAAAACAGCAACAGTTCGTACTTCTAATTAAAACCACTGCCTGTGAATATACTAATACATAATACACCTAAAATAATACATTAATCAGTAACAGAAAAATAGTGCTACAAAGAGCAAAAAAAGGGCTCCAGTCGCTATCAATGACAAAACTATACAGATTATCAACTAAAAAAATCTACAGCCCAGTGTTTAAAAATCTGACGTTTTCCATACACACACACAGACATATATATATATATA
>JAABNX020000071.1:1784230-1796087 GCA_015163995.2 Mormyrus lacerda
TGTGTGTGTGTTTAGACATTTCTTCATAACACCACCAGAAGTCAGTCTCATCTCCGTGGAAACAGCAGTTCAGACTTCAGAATACTTAAGACGTTCTTTCTAGACGTCATCCGCCGGGAGATCAGGGATGTGGATCTTCGCTCGAGTGAAGAAAGCCATCTTCTCTCTTTATGACAGATTCACAGACAGAATATGGTATCACAAGGCGAAACAGACACGCCGGTGGCGCTAACAGGCTCGCGACAGCAGTGTCAGGCTTTTGAAAGGCCTGTGAACCAGATCACAGGAAAGGACACTGCGGTTCTGCGCACTCTGATACATTACTGTGTAGAAGTCTCAGGTCACCAAAGAAAATTGTGTAAAGTCCTACTTATATGGCTAGTAGAGTCAGGGGTGGTGAAGGCCAAATGAAGCTTAGTGAACCATTTGCTGTAATTTCTGACCCCACTAGATGGTGCTCTGCTCAAAAGAGGGCCCAAAGCAAACCAAGAGCACCATCTAGTGGGGTCAAAAAGTTCAGCAAATGGTTCATGAAGCTTCATTTGGCATTACAGGGGCACACCTAGAAATTCTGGGACCCACGACAAAATGCTATTTTGAGCCTCTCCATCCAATTGTTCATAAAACTGAACATTTTCAGGAGCCCCCATCATGTGCCTGCCCCCCTGAATCAGCTTGGTTCTCCTGCTGGAGGACATGGGGTGGGATCTCACCCCCCTCTGACCCACAGTACCTGAAGGACTGCGTCTCAGGCACCTCCTTGCAACTCTGGCTGCGGATCTTGTTGACGTCCTTGGCAGCTGCCCGCATCATCCTATCTACCCTCTGCTCCTGCTGCTCTTCTTCCTGGGTCTGTGGGGGAGGAAAAGAGGCGTGGGCCACTTATCTCGGGTCCCGAGGGAAAGCAGAGGAGAGCAGAACCTCCGGCGCACATACGACCTTCGCGGCTCGCCCACGGTAATTACTGATGGTTTGTAATTGTTGCTTATTCGTTTGTTTAAATGGTTGGTGGACGGGGGACCCCCTTCAGGGACCCGAACCAACAACATGCTGGGTTTTTAAGCAGCACAGCTTGGCGCCGCCTTGTCTATTGACGTCAGCATAAGTGAGTGATTTTCATGAGGGCTCTCCTTTCATGTGGTCAAGAAAATCAGTCTCCATTTCCCACTCTATGGCTTTCACAGGACACTATGTACAAACACATCCAATAAACCGGATGCAACTACTGGATTAGACCGGACTTTAATGACCTGAATAACTGAATCATATGAATGATAGATCTTCTGACTGACCACTGATTGGAGTTACAAGACTGAATAACAGATGACAACGCAGTGATGGCTACATTTAATTATGAGCTTGAAAATCAATGCATTAGTTGAATCACATTTGTCAGTCAATGGGCAGATAATCTGGACTAGTTGTGAGTATGATCTGTCAAGATGAGGTTTGGAATCCAGTGGATTGATGCAGAGATGGATGTTTCATGCATGTATGGATAGCCAGCAGAGATATGCGCGCATGCCTGTATGCAAGCATGTCCGGCGGATGGATGGATGGATGGATATACTCTGAGAAAGTGATTCCTTAGTGAACGAATGCGCAGACGGAGCTCTATCTCACCTGCTTCTCCACCTGCCTCAGCAGCAGCTGTAGACGCTCGTCCTCCTGCACCCAGGCAGGCAGCCGACTGCAGCCACGCATGCGAGCCTCCTCCAGCTGCATGTTCAGCTGCCGCAGCACACGCAGCTCCTGACCCAGGCGGGAGTGGCGGGTCCGAGACGCCTGCAGGTCCAGCTCCAGGTCCAGGGAAGTGCGAAGCAGCCCATCTAAACCCTTCACCGGAAGGGGAGGCTGGATGGATGGATACACAGATAAGTGAATGGAAGGGTAGGCGGATGGGTGGATTGAAGGATAAAGGAATGATGGATGGATGGATGGATGGATGGATGATGGACAGACAGGGATAGAGTGACAGCATAAGTGAATAAATGGATGGATGGATGGATGGATGATGGACAGACAGGGATAGAGTGACAGCATAAGTGAATAAATGGATGGATGGATGGATGATTGCAAAACCCAGTGCGTATACAGATGGGCAAATGAATACATGAATTAATAAACTAATGTGTTGATGGAAAGATAGTGGGGAAAATAAAGACCTTCGACTGTCCTGTTACAATAAATAAAATTTCCACTGAACTCCTGCTGACTGATGAATGTCGCGGCGCAGGGCGTCCGTGGGATGGCCTACCTTCTTCAGCCGCACGCTGCGTCTCTCTGCCGAGTTCCGGACGAAGGGGGACTTCTTGGATAGGGTGGAGCTGTCGCTGTCGCTGCGGTTAATCTGCGCGAGACGGGCGATGCCGTCACAAACTCCACCAAGCCGTTCTTATCACCGAAATCGCAACGCAAAGCGTTTTGCCATTTTTCCCCACTCCAAATTTACATCATGGCAGCGATTCCAGAAAGAGGATAGATTTCTGCTTTTCTTCGCCAACACAGAAAAGTAGGTCAGGAACCGCTCGCTAATTGGGTTGAATGGAGGGAATGGAAATTCCTCTAAGTCAGCGGACTGTGCGTGTAGCTGCGTGTGCGAGTGTGTGTGCTCTGCTATACCCACCCTGCAGATGTACTGGCTCTGTGGCCCGGGGGAGAAGGTCTTCGAGCGGATGATCGTGTTCCCCCTCACGAAGGCGGCTTGCCGCGGTACCGCGAGTCGCCGCTCCTTAGGCCGCACCACTGAGGCCGAATTAAAGAGACCCTCTGTGCTTGTTTCTTTATTAACCTGTTATGTTAAGAAACCCAGGAGTCAAAACACAAACCATCTCTGAGCTAAATGACACCCACACCGACAGGTAATGATTATTAGCACTGAAGAGTTGCTACCTGGTGCTGAAAGGTACAACAGCAAAGTTAATGCCGTGTATCCCTCCGTCACTTATCCATTTATATTCCATTTAGCAAGGAATTTTACCCAAAGCAATGCAAATTTTTGCGAAAGCAGGGTCAGGCGGGGATTTGGACCAATGACCTTCTGTATTTACCCGTTCTGTCTTTGCTGCCTGAAACTGGTTTGCTGCCTCCCCCTCTGTCTCCCATTGACTGGATTCGGTGTATAGCTGCTCCTCTTCCTCCAGCAGCACCTCCTCTCCCTCCTCCACTCCTTCCTCTCCTTCGTCCACGTCGCTTCCTCCCGGCTCCTCAAAAACATCCCCTTCTAGGCAGATGCCATGCCTGCATGGGGACAAATTCTCAGATTACAAGGCAAAAGCAGACAGAAATGAGTACGGTGACTCGACAAGGACAGAATACTGCGGGATGTTTTGAGAAGCAAAGGTCACACTGACCTCTTTAGCTTCAGAGAGCCCTCAACATTGTTCCCGGTCCCTTCTGTGGTGCTGGTCTGCGTGGCTGAGGGACAGCTCTGGAATATGGGAAGCTTTATTTCAAAAGTTTATTATTGAAACTACTCATCTATTTTAATAATAGCTTTCTCTATGTTCCGGACTATAAGCATTATAGCATTTGTGTCTGGTGTCAATATGGGTCTTGGGTCATTAACTTCCAGAATGAGGTTAGATGGAGTAGATAAATCTTGCGAGCTTTGTATTAAAATGGTCTGAGTAGCAGCAGGGGTGAACAAGTCCCTTCTTACCCTCCCCTCCCCCACGGCATACTCCATCTCCTGGTGCTTGGTGTCGATATCTGTCAGGTAGCTGTAGTTGAGAAGGTTGTACCACTTTGTGGAGCGTTCCCCAGAGCCGCTGATTTCAGCCAAACTTATCTGAGCCCCAGCCTGACAAGAAGTAAAAAGGACATGGTCAACCACGGCATGGCTAGCTCTTTACCAGAAACAGGCCACGCTGACCTTGTTAGCTAGCTCTGGACTTGTTTCTTGAACTGATGATTTTCAGTAGTGTGTTAAGAAGAAGGGTGTGTTAAGGAGCATAAAAGTCATTAGTCAACACAGACAGTTACGTGTAACATTGAAAGTGGACAGATCGTCTCTAGAAAGACCACGGTGAAACACCCTGATGCCATTGAATATCAGATAATTATTAGATAGTAGGCAGTTTCCCGGGGGGGCAGTTTCACGGTACTAAAGGCAGCCAATCAGGGGAGCGGCACTCACCAGGCACTCCTCCCTGCCGGATGTGTTCATGAGGCAGACGTCAATACGTAGCGTCTTCTGCCTCAAAGCACCATGGGAACCCTGCACACTGAACACTTCGTTCAGCTCCACCGCATCCTGCGGCTGCCCCCCCCGAGTGCGGAAGAGGCACCTGGTGGTCTCCGAGCAGGGCAACACGGCTACGCGGACGTACCTGGGCAGAGGTTTGCGGAATCATCACACAAATGAAAGGGTTAAAAGATACACTGTGGCTTTTCACATCCAAGGAAAGAGGAATACAAACTTTGTAACCATTGCTAATTTAGTTAAGAAGCATATATTTTTATGTTGATGAGCCATCAGTTTTACCCATTGGGTTACAATTATCAGGTTTTCTGTTTTAGCCTAAGTAACTTAAGCATGTCAATAATGGATCCTTAAGTGCTGCTCCACCTGCTGGGCAATCAATAAATATTTCTCATTAAATTAAAGAGAATTAATTAATTAAGCATGATTCGTTGCAACACCCACACAATAACAAGGGGGCCCAAAGCTCACATGTTGCTTTCGGCCGGCAGAGCTAGGGCTCCGCAGTTGGACAGCTGCATGACGGCCACCGTGAAGCTCTGCTCTTTCGCCTCGTACCTCAGGCCCAGCCTGACCTGCGCCGAGCCCGAGTGTCCTGCCTCGTCATAGGTGGGCAGCTCGACCAGATGGCCGGGCCTGGGAGAGAGAGAGGACTGTCATGTAGCCACACACACACACACAGACACACACACACACACACCCTGAGGCAGTCATGCTGGCTCAGGTTCTGCTGTTTACACAAACAACACGCTTAACAACATGCTGGGCCAAGAATGTTCCAGAACCACCTCAGATGTTCTATCGCACAGCATCAGGTTACCATATTCACACATATATTTAAATAATCAGAATTTCTCTAATGGAAATAAATAGTTGCAAATAATCTGGGGTCAATGTATCTGTTACGACTGTACAGTTTGATCCTTTCTGGGGGGAGCTTTGATATGAATGAGTCTGGCTAATTCAGCCCTGCCCTCCCCCTCCCCCGCTGACGTACCTCTTCTCGATTGGCTCGTAAACGCCACTATCCCCTGCCACCGATTCGTCAGAGACTGCGGACGACACCCCGGCGTTCCTCAGCCCGGCCATGCCCCCCCTTGTCTGCGTAACTGAATCTGAAGATGGAGTAGAAGATGGGGGGTGGGAACACGATATCCTGTCAGCGTGCTCATGTCGTCGTGGGAGTCGGGTTTCAGGGGGAGGGGTCACATGAACCCGACCCGCCTTCCGGCTGCCTCTGCATCTCTATGCTAAATTGTCCACTCATAGGGAACCGGCCATGAGGACGTTGTAGAAGGTGGCTCTCGTTGTCCCATGTGACCGCGGCGGCCATCTTTGGCCACCCTCTTTAAGACGGCATTGTGAAATTTTATACTCTGCCGGAGCACCTGTTAGTCCCAGGGCTGCAGTTACCTGAAACACTCCAGCTCTGTACTCAGTATAATTATATCACAGACACATTCGCAGCATTCAGGAATGTGTCAGATGCAAACGGCGTAAGTAAAATGAAGGACAGGAATCCCAGCCAACAATATATGTTAGTTTGTTTACGTTCCACTCAAACAATCGATATCATGTGACAGGTCAAATACTTCATGTTATGTGGTGCATTTGGATGCTCAGTGGAAAGAGACTGATTATGAAACAAACAGATGCTGGTAAAAGGCTAGGCGATGTAAGTTCACCTGGTCACATGGTTCAAAGAAAGAGTAGCCAAGTCTCACGGTTTGCAAAATGTGTGCTCTACCTTTAGAGGTCTCAGCACCACCAGCTGCCACGTCCCGCTTGGCCCCACCGGGGCACTGGCGCGAAGTGTCCTCATCATCAGTTCCCAGGGCAAGCTCCATCAGCCGGCTCTGTAGCTCGCTGTCCAGACCTGTCCCAGCTAGGCCCAGGTAGGCGTCCCCAGACAGGAAGCTGGAGTCAGCGACCAGCGGGGAGCAGGGGGGTGACAGCGAGGACAGCGAGGAGCGTGGAGAGAGTGAGCCTGAGGAGCGCGGCGTCTCCGACAGCCGGAGGGCCTGCAGCCGCTGGGCTCCACCACCGCCTCCGCCTGCAGCCCCCACCACCTCGTTCTCATGGATGGTGGGGATGGAACTGGATGGTCGGTAGCCTCCGGCCACACTGTCCTGCAGAAGAGAGTCCAGCTTCTGCCGGAGATCTGGGTCTCCCAGCTCAGGCGGGTCCAGGTAGAGGTCAGTCAGGCTGGGTGACGACGACCCCAAGCTGGAGGCAGCCAGCGAGCCCCGACTAGACGTCAAGGAGCCCCGGCTGCTGCCGGAGGAGCAGGAGAGTGTGCTGGCAGACAGACTGTGGGCAAGACATGAAGAACGAGCCTTCAGTATCAGGGCACTTCATTCCAGCTTCCTATATCTATTTCCGTCTGAGCAGCGAACCCCAGCCCCCCCCCCGACCCCTTTGCCTTCCAAAACCTCGAATGCACTTCCCTCAGAAACAGACTAATTAAAGCACCGCGCCTCGTTAACAATGGCACAGGGGAACTGCTGTCGGGTCTTTGATGTTCATCGTTCGAGAAAACGGGATCATCAAGCATTCAGAAAGGAATCAGAAGGCAGGCCAGTATCACCGGTCGGCCTTATTTGAAGTACGCTGACGTATCCGATTGCCCTTTTGATAACTTTCAAAGGAAACACGCCGACTTAGTAGACAATAACCCATCGCACTTACACTATATTTACATCATCCTATAACTAGAGACGGTGTTGTCCCCCACGTAATGGGAGTCTTATGAAAGGAGTGTGAAACGACCACAGATACCGAGACGTAAAGCCATGAACTGTCAAGGTTACTCAAACAAACACGTCAAAGCAGGCTGGTGGTTTCAGACAGGGAGGAATTTGGGATCTTTGCCAAAACATAATGGGATGGTCTGACCTGGGGCGTCCCTGTGACGTTCGGCTGGACCGGGATGCACCGCTACAAGGTCAACAAGCACAGGCTGTTTCATGGACACGGCCACATCAAACGACAAAATGGGAGGAATTCAGAACCGCCAAGGGCTCCCCCAGCACAGCTTACACACAATTGACCACAAAAGCCAACATCAGAGCCATCTGAGCAGTCCAAGGCAAGGGGAGACCCTTCAACACGTTTATGACTGGAAGCTCATTGAGCTCACGTTAAATTTGGTGGAACATAGCCTTTCAGCCACTTGCTGAGTAGACCTTCCTCGTGCCACGTCCTCTCAACATCAATACCTCCAAGTCAAGAGGATCTCCGAGTTTCCTCTTAACAGACTCTTTCATCACTTGCATCTATGACTAACCTAGGACAGGCGCCATAGCAATACCCATAGCTATCCCCAGACATTCTTCACCTTTAGGAAATTTTCAGGCCAACGCCAACAGAACTCACCGACCTCACCTTTTCAGCTGGCTATGTAGGGAAGAGGCAACCCGAACCATTTCTTCCAGCTCTCGGACTAGTTTGTTTCTCCGGGAATGTAACCGTAACCTGACGGGAAGAACAGGGGAAGAGAGAAAGTCATGCTCCGCACTTCAGAGAGGCATTATGCACAGAATTCCGCCTGGCTTGTTTACATGTTTACACGACATCGTGGCCTCAGAGGGGGATGTAATAACAGAGCTTTACTTTAGATATTATTATTTTTTTTAATCATTTGACAGTGAGGCGGAATAGAAAGAGGCATCCTTTGTGGCCAACCTAGATCCCCACTTTCAGGAGGTCGGGTTACAGAAGGCAGGTAGATGCAGGGGGTGCGGAGAACAAGGGACCTATTTATCAGCGGGGGCCTGCCGGGCCCTAACTGGCATCCGCACAAGGGAAACCTGAGCCATGGAAGCAGGTGTCTACGTGAAGGCAGCGAAGCAAGCAGTCGACCACCGATCCAAGCCTGCCTACGTCTCTTCAGGCCAGAGCTCGCCTGAACCAGCCCATATCTCATAGTTACATTGTTCTAAGTTGGGGTTCTGACTGATACCAAACAGGGAACATCTCAGATTAAAATCCTAAGAGGTCAAGGAAGACAACGAACATCAGATTGCATGTAGCCCTGCCACCAGCTATGATCTTTAATTAAGCAGTTAAAGTGGGTTTTTTTGTCTTGTTTAATTCTACTACCTGTTTATATATTCATAATACCGCAAACCTTTCTAAGGTTTGTCAACAGGATCACCACTGGGGACCCCGATTAGCACCCCGCTACCTTCAAGTTAATACTCTTTACTGGTAAGCTAACCTTGCAAGGGGGGACAGGTAGCCGAGTAGCTAAGCACAGTGCTCCAGGGAGGTACTTAACCTGAAATGATTCAGCACAACTTCCAGCTGCCCTGCCTAAGATATAAATATTAACATCTCTTAGCTGTTATCTAAGAAAAATGAGTAAAAGACAGGTGACTAGATAGTTCTGTTAATTAATGTGTCGGTCCACAAGGGGGCAGTAATAGCCATCTAACACTGACCTCTCAGTTAGGGCCTTGCTCTGGCTGTCCCGGGCCACCTGCAGGTCCTGCTCCAGCCTCCTCTTCTCTGTCTCTATCTTCTCGGCGTCTCCTGGCACCCGCTTCCTGGGCTTGGCGTACTCCAGCTCCCTCAAGAGCTCCTCCTTTTCGTTGATTAGGATCAGCCGATCCCGCTCCGGGTCCAGGAGGCCCGGCCACGCCTCACTGTCCAGCTTGGCGATCTGCACCTCGATGTTGGCAATCCTGTAGACGCATCGTCGAGATCAGAGTGACTCACTCAACGTGGCACGGTTCTCCAAGACCTACGACCGAGGCCCTCCGCCAAAATGAGTCAACCAACGGCGTTGACAGGTTTTATCATGGAGTCGTCCGAAAGCTGGGGAAGTTTACCGTCTCTTAGCCTCTTCATACTTCAGACTCAGACGAACCTTCTCTGCTAGCGTGTTGCTGCTGTTCATAGCAAACTGGAGGGAACCAACAGATTAAATCTCTCAGGGTCAAGTGCTCCTTTTTTAACCCAGTGACTATATAACAAAATGGAGATAAAAAAAAATCACATAATTTGAATGTCATACATTTAAATGTATCTTTTAGTAATATTAGGAAAATGTCACTAAATGCAGCACCACTCTACCCAAGACATAAGTGGTTGCCTTGGGGGTGCCAACACAGCAACCCAACTTCAGAAGGGGCGTCAGTGGTGAAGCCTACCACAGACATCACATGGTCTTTGACAAGTACTAACTAAATCCCAGGAGAGAAACTACAGATGGAAAACCCTGTAGAGACCCAGCCCAATTGATCTCAATGCACAGTGAGTCCCCTGCTTACTCTCCTGCGGGGGTCGCTCACCTCTGCAGGTAAGTCGGTCTGGGATTCGGCATCCGAGTAAAGACGGGGGATAGAAAGGTTGGAGTCGGCCAAAGAGGGACTACTGGCCCACAAGTCCATCTGGGACCCGGAGTCGAACAGGAAGCCATCCTTCAGAACAGCCAGTTTCTGCATAAAAAGTCAAATTGAGAAATGAACAAAATTTCACTCAAGCTAAATCAACTATTTATCATGCCTCAGACAGAAGCATTCTGGAAGCAAGCTGAAATACCAGTTTCCACAGGGAAAAATACACCCTTGTTTCAGTCATCTAAGCAAAACGCAAATTGGCAGCTGGTTGGCCGGCAGGGAGTGAGAGCTACACTCTTAGCACGCCCCCTTGTGGCAGGTGGTCTGAAAACTGCACCTACCATCAAGATGCAGGAAACAAGCCCTTCAGTACAACACTTACGATAATAAGCCAGCAGATTATTGCAGTAGCTTAAAAAAATAAGTGACTTTCGACGTGTATTTTTAGGATTTTTCGACCCGAAGGCATGGAGAGTTGCTTGCTCACGTGGAATTATGAAAATGACAATCCACTGCATGTGAGCCCGGCGGGGATGGGCTGTCTCCCATGCGTCACATGACCACGCTCGCACCGTGGTGCCATTTACCTCCTGAGCCTCCTTGCGCTCTTCACGAGAGTGGAGGAGAAACACATGCAGGTGTCACTATCGGGGGGGAGGGAAGCGCTGCGGCTGAATGATTAAACAGATGCATTCCCAGAATTCAGTGGGGCACATCCACCTCCTCTCACTGCATGGAACCAGGTCACCGGGTTCCCACTACTGCCCTCCAGCAGCATCTGAGCTGGGCCAATCCGCTGGCATCTCCGCGGCGTTCGGACAGGATCCCGTCAGCCGCAGGGGGGCGGGGCCTGTCTGCATCACCTCGGAGACGACATGCTGGGTGCTGAGGCAGCAGCTGGCTGACCTCTCACATCCTCTCACGCCATGGCGACTGTTGTCTAGGACGGATTCTGCGCCCCCTCCCCCCGAGCCCACAAGCAGGCACACCGCTCTTGCACCTCTTGCCCCCCCCCCCTCCCCCAAGGCAACCCACCTGCATCAGCTCCCGCTTCTCCTTCTCGCCTGCGCTGATGGCATCTTTGATGGACTTCACCTCGCTCAGAATGGCCTGGGCCTCATGCAGCTTGTAGCCATACGGGGTGCTGGACACCTTGTGGTCAATCCTGTTGAGGAGGGGAGGGTGAGAAAAGAGAAATGAGGCGGGCGACAGGATATAAGTGCGCCACCTGAATGGAGGCTGCTGTGCGTGGGGTGGGGCAAACACACCAAAACCTAGCGGTGGCGGCAGCAGCGGTGGCAGAAAGTGACTCATGGATTAGCCGCGAGCGACTCCGGCTTGGCCGGTCGGACCGCATTCCTCGCCGCGAGCTGAGGGTAGAGCTATGGGGGCGGTGGCCGCAAAGCCGTGGCTGAACGCTGAAGCCCTGAACACACCGGCTCTTATCATAATCCGGGGACCTCTGTCCCGCACTTTCCCGCTAATTCTGACACTTGGGGAGGCTGGGCACTAGTGGTTAGTTTAACCTGTGTCCTCTTCTCACAGCGGCTAAAATGTCACAAAGCGGCTCCCAGAGACGATAGCACATCGGGGGGGGGGCAAAGATGGCACCTCTACAGAGACGGGTAAAAGGAAACGGGAACCAAACAGGGAACCAAACGAGACAAATACGATTCTGTTTTGAGACGAGGGCAGGCAAGGACACGTCGCAGAAGCCCTGGGGACTTCTTCCTTTCGGACACACTTACTCTCGGAGCGTCTCAAAACCCTGTTCCTTATAACGCAGCTCCTGCTTCATGAAGGCGAGATCCCGCTTCAGCTTATTTACCTAAAAAGTGAGAAATGAAGATATGGGGTTAGTCCACTGGCTTGGGATTACAAAAATAGATGAGACCAATCGACCACATCCAACCCGAGTCTTTGGACAGAATTCAGCAAGCGCTAAGCGATCGTGGCCCTGCAGCTCCGTGATTTACCCTAAAATACGGAACGAAGCCCCACGATCGCCCCCAAATCGCAGAGACGAAGGGCCGCCCTATCGCCGGCTCAGTCAAACAGCAACTACGCAAAACAATCAGCAAGACTTCCAGCCCACTTTCTGAGAGGGACTTTTCTAATCCGCTGGCTTATAACGAATATTTTATATGAGGAGGCAAAGGCGTGAGCATTTGGCTTGACTTGTGTCTCACCACATCATTACATATTTAATCACATTTTCTTTATTTTAGCGGATGCTAAAAACGACATACATCTTTGAGAAAGGAAGGTCAGCCAGAGCCTGAAGAAAGTGGGAGCTAAGGGCCTCGCCGCT
>JAABNX020000071.1:1796187-1816786 GCA_015163995.2 Mormyrus lacerda
AAGGGCCTCGCCGCTTAAGGTCTCGCCGCTTAAGGCCCTCGCCGCTTAAGGCCCTCGCCGCTTAGGGCCTCGCCGCTTAGGGCCTCGCCGCTAAGGGCCTCGCCGCTTAAGGTCTCGCCGCTAAGGGCCTCGCCGCTAAGGGCCTCGCCGCTTAAGGCCTCGCCGCTAAGGGCCTCGCCGCTAAGGGCCTCGCTCATGGGCGCGAAATGACTCACTCAACCATGAGATTCGAACCGGTGAACTTGCAATCACAGACTGAACACTACATGCGACCAGTAAGCCACATACCACTGGATGGTGACAAGCCCTTTGTGGAAGCAGAGTCCGGGGGGGGTGGGGGGTCCCTTACCCGACTAATTTCTACAGAGATGCACTGTGGGAAATGATGGCTGGCCAGACAGGAAATCAAATAATTGACTTCATCGTTTCTGTCATGCAGCAGCGCTCACCCGGCTCTTGGCGGTCACGATCTCTGCCTTGAGTATCTCTGGGTCATACTTGCTGCTGGACGAGGACCTGGAGTTCACTGCGGGGGATGCAGACAGACACACGATTTATTTCATGCTTAAGGTGCTTAAGGTTCCATCATGAGGCCACAAAGTCAGCATCGCAGCCTCAAATAAAGATGAGAGGGGATGCGTTTAAGATCTCACCCGCACACCTAAATTGATGGGATCTCTGTTAAAAGCCCCCCCCCCCGCCCAAGCCGGCGGTCTTACAGCTGCTCTGGGAGGCAGACCTGCCCCGCCACACATCGCTCAGCTGCCGGTACTCTTGCTGGGCCAGCTGGAGGCGCTGCTCCTTGACCTGGCAGGTCTCCCGCTGGGCCGTCAGCGCCTGCTGTGCCACCCCCAGGTACTCCCTGAGCATGCGCTCCTGCTCCCGCTGCCACTGCACACGGGGGTCCTCCACCTGGGTGCGCTCTGGGGGCACCACAAACCACGTGTTACTGCCCGGCAACCCCCAAACCCACGTATCAGGGGGACACCTGACAGTTTCCGGTTTTCTGAAACTTCACGGATTTTCTCTTCTTATGAACACAACGGGAGCTTCCTGCCAGGACCTGGAACGTTACAGCTTCACATCTGCTCTCAAACCCCTCGGTTACCTCATTTGAATTTTAATCTATCATTATCCTGTAATTTATACACAAATTACAAATTGGGCAGACTTCAGCCGTCACTGTTTAAAGCTTTTTCCATTAAGGGTACAATAAAGTTATTCTCTCAAATCACACTTAATTACGTCAATCACACCTGAATGTTCACAGAGCCGATATTTGGTTGGTAAATTCAGCTGTTATATCATATCTGACTAACATCAAAACAGACTTTATTCTTATACAGAAATATTACATGTATTACAACCAAAGCAGAAAACTCAAACAAAAGACGAAATCATTAAGGACTGCAGAGCTTTTTTGGGTTGAGGATAAATTCAGCACTTACTGGTGTTATGATCCACATAGTAGGGGCCGATGTGGGGGTCAAAGGCCTCCTCCCAGCCGACGGGGAGCTCATCCCCGATGCAGTCGGCGAACGTCAGAGGCTTGGTCTGCCTGGGGGGGGAGGAGACAGAACACCCTGAGACCTTCTAATGGGACCTAAAGCTAATGGGACCTAAACCTAATGGGACCTAAAGCTAATGGGACCTAAAGCTTAAAAGGGCACGTCCACCTCGCGGGGTTTCATCTTTGACCACTGCAAGCCAAGCGGGAGTGTTCACGGGCAACTCATTTCTGCACAGATGCATTGTGGGAAATGGCCCTGGCTTGACAGACAGAAAAACCAGGCAAATAATTTTGTTTCATTTTGTTACGTATCAGCCTTTGAGATCTCTGCAGCGGCACGTCTGGCCACAGCGGGAACGCGGCACTGAACCGCACCGCCGGCGCAGGAGACCGGCCGCGCCATTCCTGGGGCCACCTCGACTCGGGTGCCAGAACGTTTCTGAGGCAACCCTGCTGCCGCCGTCCAAGACCAGAGTCCAGGAACACAAGAAACCCAGGGGCTGACCACCCCCACTGAGACCCCAGCAGAACAACAAAACAAAACAGACAGACCTTTCTCACTAAAGGGCTCATTCACCACAGATATGAAGATATAGCGTGTTTGCCGGAACGCTGCTCGGTGCTGCTCGATTTCTCCGATCACTCTTCCGCTTTGCTGTTTGTTTAATCAGAAGAGTCTTTTGATTTTGCTGTCACCCGGCCTCTCAGCTATTATCAGCAGACCTTGCCTATATACCTTCACGGACTCTGGTTCCCATCTGCAGGGAATGAAGTTCCCCAGCGAAGCCCCAGATAGCGGACTGTGGGAGATGTTTTCTAGACATAGCGACCTTTAGTTTAGTAGTTTGACAGGCATATATCTGTCAACAGCCATCAGCTGTTAATGACAAGGCATGCGGGTGAAAGCTTAACGGTGAGGAGTCATAATGGTTTTCCTCAGTCGGCTAAATGACAAAAACAAAAATGCAATAAACATATACATCAAGTGCTAGTATTAGAGTTCTCTCTTTATACTTTACATGTGTTTTACATAAGATTAAGTATGTGCAGTATAACGGAAATACGGTATACAGCAGTATTTTGAAATATTGGAAATAAAATTAACCAAGGTGGGCGCGGGGGGGCTGAATTATATTATGGGGAAACCCTCCTCCCCCACATTCCAGCAAATTATATCAACATTTTATCATAAGATTTCAAAATACTGTCAAAATACCACAGTAAGGCAGCAGAATGCCTGGACGGCGTGCCGGTATGAAAAATTATATACTGGCCAAACTTAGATTAGATTAGATATCTTTATTGATCCCAGGGGGAATCATCAGTTACTAATGGCAACCCAAAAAAATGAGGAGCAGAAAAAAACCACCACAACAAGGCTCAATCTCAGACAGGGGACGTCATAAACAACGTGAGGAAGACCACTGTGGGCCATCTCCCAGTTCCAAAATAAACAAGACCCCTCAGTCCCAGTGTAGGGAAGAGGATCTTTCAGATGAGATGCCAAACAGAGATTCTTAGACACCGCTGTCGTGAAAGATCCAATCACTCATCAAATGAACCAGGGTGTTAACCTTCTTGAAAACGGTCTAATTATCCCAATGTGTGTGCAGGGTAATAATCCTTACCGTCATTAACTAACCCTAATTGTCAGGAGAACATTAATTGCTCTGGGGAAACAACATTGAAGTTCTTCCAGTAAAACAATCTATCATAATTGCTAGAATTATTTAAGAGAAAATATGACAGACTAAATTATTATGCATTATGAAGAATTCATGTTGATAATGTTTTTAATGCTAATTTCAGCAACTGTTTTATATATTTCAAATTAAGTTATTACCCCAGAATTAAAAAAAAAAAAAACATTCGGTGAGCACCAGGCTGCTTTCTGGTTCTTAAGATTACGTTCGTTGCTTCACCCCAACAAACCAGCACGTAGGCTTGGTTCTTGAAGGCCACAGGTCCACCTAGGTTACTGTTCACCCGTAACGGATATGTTGAAGAGCAGAGCTGGACAATAAGTCACATGATACGGTGCTTCTGATTACCATCCAGAAATAATCATAAAGGTGTTAGAGCCAACATGTAGACATCAGCTAAGCAATTAAGCTAAATAAATAAGTCATAAATTACATGGATCGCCATGAATAATGGTATTCACTGGCAGGTTTAACCGCCAGCAATCCTAAATACCACCACTATTTAAAATGACATAATGTCATATAAAGGATGATGTGACCAATGTTTGACCTAAAGTGGTCCAGATACCAGTTTTTAACGTTATTTTCAACGGGTCATAGGTAATAAATCGACCACCGGAGGACATTCGCAGCAACACACGCCGCGTTTCGCCCACGTGACAACGCGAGCCCTGTCAATCTTTAATAGCCACCTGTAACCCGATCGGCGCCACAACCAAGAACCTCTATTGCTAGGTATGCGGGGGCTACGGTTTGTTATTTTTCTACTCACTGGTTTTTGAAGGGGAGGGGAGGAATTTTAACCAGTTCACTTTTCGGCGTATGAATAATGGAAAAACCAGAGGAGAGAGCATCAACCCATTCCTAAATTTAAAACTGTGACAGAGATTGGACAGGGCGTATGATTTCCTCTTCATGCTGCAACCCCCACCCTCCCAGTGAAGATCTATTTCTAAGTCTCCAAAATAATAATTCAGAGTCCTGGTGTGGCAAGCCTCACCCTACTGCTCTCTCCTTTAGAGAGGGTAGGACAAATCAGACTTAAAGCTAGTAAAAGAGCTCCACTGCATCGACGACGTAAGCAAGTCCTGCTGTAAAGTCAAGGATTAGTGGAATGTTTTGTGGCCCATTATATGACAGTAATGTGATTACACGATTTTCTTCTTCGTCATACCTGCTTATTATGAAAACGATTCACAATTTGGGGTTATCCTGCCCGATCAAGCGTTCTATGCGCACTTTCACGAAAGTGCACGGCTCCTGACTAAATCGACAGTTTATAATCGTGTGCAAAGCAACGGTGAGTCCGGGTGTGAGGCACGAGCAAACATCACACGGGGCTCGTGTCACACGCACGGGGCGAATTCCTCGAGTGTTTCAGGCGACGCGGGCCTCGCCTCTCATCAACGCTCAAGGTCCAACAATGAAAGGAGGCTTCACCCCCACCGCGAGGAACGGTACGGTTATATCTGAAAGATAGCATTCCAATTCCCTGACGGGATTCCTGCTCGGTGCGTCACGCCGGGCAAAGTCAACAAAGGCCGCCGTTGGAGCGGCCTAACGCGGCAACGGCGTGCTTGGCCACCGCATCACTCTAAGCTCCGAGTTCCTGTTACGGGCAGGATGTAGGTTAGCCCTAATCTGGCATTCTTCACATACCGCGTTTACTGGGTTGGAGAGCCGGAGTGGATAATATACTTAGCGTACGGGAGATCAAATTCAAATTCATTATTTACGCACGCCGACAAAATTAAAGGAACAGTGAGCGCAGGCTTGTCCACCAGAATGCAGAAATCTACACTAAAACGGGAGATAAAACCGGTTATCTAACCAAATTATACAAATTGTGAGTATGGGGACTTTAGGATGCAAATTGTTTTACATTTTCAAACATTACTACCTTCACCCGCAAAGCAATTTTAATCCCTATGATTTTTGATAAATCCCTGTTTAATTGGATTTTTACTAAATGACTGATTAAACTTTCAAAATGTAATCAGCATACCACGATTATAATAAAAAACGATTCCTTCAGCTGTGATGAGACAGGGTTTTTTTTACCCCTTGTCCTTGTGTTTTGCTTTACATTACATAACAGATGCCCCTAAACCAGGTCATCTAAAATACCACATTTCCAGCATCCATGTTCATAATCAAAACGGATCATGAAGCAGAGAATTCATTTTCCCTTAGCAATACAGTAATCCATTTTTATGCGATTATAGTTTATGGGTCATTTAAATAGCTAAACTGCTTCATTGTAACCCTCGCAGGGGGATTAGAGTATAACTGTTTAAAACTTTTCAAACATACACTCACAAGGCAGAGAAGCTAATGCTAATGGTAAGTGGTGTTAGGTGGGAATTTTCCCACCTTTGGGAACGGCAGACCAAACGGGGATTGATTAAGATACAGGTAATCTTTGTTACCTTATCAACTGTTGCTTGGCAATGGGGGGGGGGCGCTACTGGGATGTAAATTCATTGACTGTTCGGGGTTAGTCCTTGTCTTGTAATCGAATACGGCTTTTTTTCCCCACAGGTGAGGCGATGAGGTCTTAACCGCTTGCAGCTGGTTCCGCAATCCGGCCACGCGGACCGCCGCAACTGAAAGCCGCAATTGCTTGCTTGTTGTTTTTAATAGAATAAAAGAGGCCTTACAGCTCGGACACGATTTAATGAAACACGTGTTCCACACACACGCGCTCATATCTTTCTCCGCATTCATTTTCATAAGGCCTTGTAATACACTCCGACCTCACCGGAAAACAAGACAAAAGAATATGTCAAACATATGTGCATTTCAACTCTTTAGCCAGGATGTATAACCTCATGTTTATAGGTATGCATGTCTGCGAGAGACCGAGAAACATAGGCACGTAGAGACAAAAAAAAGTATCATTGCAGTTATCTTACTCATACTTAACGTCTCAGTCTTTATTTTCACAAGGGATTTTATTTTAAACCACAGAACCAGGATAGAAATATTTCCAGATCTGAACTATCAAAGAGATTTTTTTTCATCTTGAGGTTCCGGGACGTGACCACCTCTAACTCCTGAAACACTGTGTCTGAGTAAAAGTAAACATCTACATTGACAGTTATTCATAATAACTACAGTTTTATTTGAGATTTGATACAAGTAAAAAGGGGATCTGTATCTTAATTTACTGTCACTAAATGCAGCGCATTACAGTCCGTTTATAATTTACTCAAAGTCAGATGCCTGGAATAATTACAGGGAAATATGCTGCATACGATCACTGTTCCTTATGACATACTTTCAGCATGACTGTTTTTTACAGCTTGAATAAAAGGAACAGGATCAAGCTAAACTTCAAAGCTTAGATTATCTAAATAAAACGTACAGTTTCTCCATCACACGTGGACGCTTTAGTTACCAGCGAATATAATTCCATGGCTCTATGTTTGAATTTTATATCACACATTAAGCAGCTACTTATTAAACTGATTTACAAAGCAGGTTCAATGTTAATTTAGTGACATAACCGGAATTTCAGATCCAAGTCGATCGTATGTCACATGGATGGGAAAACACCGCTGTATATTTTTAATCAGACGAGTATCGTACCTGTCCCTCGGGTCAATCCAGCTTGTAGTATGATTGACGTGATCAATGTAATACACTTTCCCATCAAAATCACGGGCTTCTTCCCAACCCTCTGGCAATGGTAACTCCTTCCTTGGCATGTCAGGCAAGTCCCCATGTAATGAACGTCTTCTAAGGGCTATCACGGTTGAATGGCGAGCAACTTCGTATCCCTATAATAACTATGAGGTCCTTTAAAAATCTTTACGTTATGCGTGCCATCAACACCGGATCCGTTTCCTTTTAACTCGATACTTCGTGTTTCGGTCACCATCCACGTTTCCAGCGTCGGTTTCCCTGGTGCGGTTAAGAAATGTGGCAGTTTGCGTGTAACGAGCAACATTTTTTTGAAAATCCTTGTGATTTCGCTACATTGTGTGCTTCTCGGCTACTCGTCGGGTCTGCAGCGGTTATTGCCATTCATAACACACCGGCAACAAGTTAACGATCGTGCTGCGGGGCTCCGGAGCGGCGTGCTGGAAAGGGCGATCCGGGTTCCGAAGCGTCTCTGTCGGCATTCTTCATTCAGCCGCGGCGCTCATTTATCCTCAGTGCGGCGATCCTCGAACCCAGTCGCCGTGCTGCTTCGGAAGAGAAGAAAAAAACTTGGATTTTCAACTTTCTAAGCGGGATGGACGTATTGCTTCTGAGCTGATTAACGCATGACCTGCAAAAAAAAAAATCTACGATCCCATTCCCACGGCTCAGGTCTCCGATGCCCGTACTGGCAGAAGCAGCATTTCCCTTCAAAGCGAAAACGGCTTTTCTTAAATATTTAAAAACCCTCTTTTAGTTTTCGTCCACAGCGGCCACCATGTTTAACCAGCAGAAGCTCCCTATTCCTGTTCTTTTCAATAAGAAAAATTGTCTAACTTCTTTTCAGTACGCTCCATTTGCATCCACGGTTCCGAAACGGTATATTTCCCTTAATTCTTCAAGAAATCCATTAAGTTGGTTGTTTTATTTGTACAACGCGTCCCTTTTCTTAAAGGGGCAATATCTCCCTCCCAGTGTACTGGTTGTTTCGGTCGTGATGCTGTTGGTTGAATTACGTCATCCAGGTGATTACCGTATTTCTCGTAACAAACGCCTTTATTGTAATAACTTTAAAACTGGGCAGTTAAAGTTTTGGTACGTTATTTCTCACGTGACTCTCGGAAACAAAATCTTGTTCAACGAATGCAAATGTTCTTTAAGATTATTAATGCTTTTAACACATGTCAAACATAAACATTTAATTTTAATATACATGCTCAGAATACCTTGAGCATAATATTAATGATTAAGTATTTTCCTTTCACATCAGCCACTCAGACGGTGTTTCATTTAAAACGACGAACTTAAAGGATTTTTACATAAGTGTATATACACCTATTGGTGGTCGCCAGTCTATGGCACAGAATGAACCTAGAAAGCAACTAAATGTGAGGCAACTGTATGGTGTCGTCGTGTAAGACGATTCACTTACAGTCACTGACAGGTTTCTACCGTTTAACTTTCGACTTTTTTCTCGGAAGCTATTTCGACTGTAATCTCAACAATATAGGCCTACATACATACATTGCACACATATACATAGCCTACGTACATATATTTTTAGGCGGTCCTAATACTTTTCCTTGGGTTTTTTGAGAAAGTCTCATTAAGACGTTTAGTTATAGTATATTTCAATATAAAGGCCTTCCCACTACAGCTGCAAAAAGTGCCAAATAACTAAATAAACAAACATATAAATAAATAAACAAAAACTAGGATGAAATGTATGAACCCGACATATTTTTTAAAAAGTGACACATATAATAAATTCTTACTATATTCTACGTAAGCAACCTCTTTGTAGCTAATTATATTGCTGTGTTTATTTACCTCTTTACAGAGACATTTGTCATTATGCTACCACGTGGTCTGTCAGGCCGCTTTATTCTCGTGCTGCCAGATGGAAAAGGCCCCCTCTTTATTTTTATATAGTTCCTCTCCATCTCTGTCAAGGTTGCTTCAAGCCAGGCTCACACAACCGAAAAAAACATTACATCTTGGAGATATAAACATTTGGTTATTTTTTCAGGCCAAACATTCTCCTAGTTTACCCAAACGTCAGAATTACTATTGATATAGTGCAGACATTTTTACAGTATAGAAATAATATCCTATATAACATTACAGAATAAGCTACTTTAATTGGTTTAAAGACATCATTTGTATAATAATTAGCAACACCGTAATGATCTGTGGTATGATGTGGTATGATTCTACATAACGAATCCCTTTAATGGCAATTTATTGCCGTACAATTTTCCCCCTCATTTAATGAATCGAAATACAACATTCAGTAGCTTTCCTTGGTTAGATCCTTACTAAAAGTATGGACCTGTTTCACACACGTTCTGATGAGTATCTTGCTCTTTTTGCGCTATTTAAAGTTAACAGTGTTTCCCATTTATGCTGAGTATTTACAGAATTTGCTGAGTATTTTATAGAACTGCTGCTCTACCTCGTTAAATACTGATGGCATATAGTTCATTATTTATCACTACTTCGTCCTTTACTCGCTCGAAGTTGGTCCTTTAGCTTTTGTGGGTATAAAGGGCATGTTTTGGTTGTTTTCAAAATAATGTCTACATGTTTACAGGTAGCGTGCCAATTCCTTTTCTAACACTGTAACCAGGGGCGGAGGAGGGATCTCAAAGCAGCGGTGGGGCGAAAAGGGGTCCCTCTCGATTGACCAAGGGCCCCCTGCCGTGATGGGCCCGGGGGTAGACGTCTCTCCGCCCGCCTCCGCCTCCTCCGCTACTGACGGTAACCTTGGATCATGTGACAAAAACATTAATAGTTCCCCATTATACCTAACAACCAACAGCTTCCACTTTCAGAATATTACACAACATTTCGTTACAAGTTACTGGGTATGTAGATATAGTATCGTTTTGAAGATGGTAAAGTAAGAGGAAGACGCTTCAGTTATAAATGTTAATATCTGACGTTGGAAAAGAAAGAACAAGGAATGCATATCACTGCAGTAAAAAAAATCGGAATCGAAACACGGAATAAAACAAGCACCTTGCAAAATATATTACTAACGCGATATACAAAAGAAGGGTTAAAATGCACACTTTCCTTTTTCTACGTGATTAAATTTCAACTCGTGTCTGCAGGCTAGTGTCTGTAACGCCCTGGTGGCGTCAGCCACAGCACCGGCGACATAAACTGGGCGGGGAGGCGCAGGACTGCCGTCCCATCGCAAGCTTAGCAAGGGCTGGTCATATGAAACGGCTGTGCCTCACGGAAACCGAGATCAGAACCGTGTCGGCTCGGCGTTCCAGCGGACACACATGGTTCTGCTCCGCCACATATCCATCGCTTTAACCGCCGCGGTGGCCGCTCTCGGATCTGCGCTGTTCATCGCCTGGAGTTACTTCTACAGAAGGCGAATATGGTCACCTGAGATGGACTACTGCGTGTTCAAAGAGGTGAGGTCTTATCTCTGCGCTTCGAGCTTTTCCTCCGAAACGCTTCAACTTCGTATAGATGTCATTTTTAACGTTGCGATCCATGCCTAAGTTAATGTCAAATGGTGCAGGTTTCTGCAAGTGAAAAGTCTAGACGTGGCCATATAACTTGCGATGGGGAAGTATACTCCATTTTGCAAGACTGCGTGTAGGGTAAACATTTTCAAAGTGGCTGTTTTGACGCTGTTGTTATGCACCGCGAAGCGAAACAACGGCTAGAAAAATACACCTGCCGAGTGATAATTAATATACCCGAATGAGCGGGGAAAGAGTGAGTTTATTTTGCATGGTATCTGCGCGATCATGCAAATGCCGCAAAATCTCTTTAAATTCTGCAGTATGTGTAAAGATACAGTATATAAGAAAACCTTAAATCTTGTACAAAGCATATTAAATCACTGGATTCTGGGCGAAAATGGGGTGGATAACTGAAGGTTTGAATTGAGTATCCTACTGTAATTTACAATTTTCATACGGCATGTAATATCACTTTGAGCATAACGGTTTTCCTGTTTGTATGAGCAAAATCAATGGGCAGACTTTGAACTCTTACCAACTGTAGGTTTTTTCATAATCTGCCGTCTGCTTAACGTATGACCTCCTTGTGAATCCAAATTCACGTGCAGCACTGCTAGAGATAATCGATTTAATAAAGCACGCTAATACCATCACTTTTCTCTCCGACCAAACAAATAAACACGGAATATGATTTGACCACGCTTTTTACTTACTGTAAGACATTAAATCAGTGTGCCCCTTTTCAAATGGGGACATACCATTATGGTTCTCTGCCTCCCACAGTAACAGAAGGGCCACTTTCACACGTTGAAAAGCAGTCAGCCTAAAAAGAACCAAGTAGGATTTAATCACTTTTGTTCACCCTTATTATTCTAAAAATGAACACAAATTAACAAATCTGAAGTCTTGAAAAGAATAGATCCTTTGTTTTCTCCTGGATCAAAGGTAGGAATCCCTCGCTTTCTTTGTAGGTAATGTTAGGGTTTATCTTTGTTAAGGATGAACAGTGTAATAACGTTACTGCACCTTAGCTTGTCAAATAAGTCAAAGTCCTTGTCAGTGTAGATAGGACGTATTAATTTTCTTTAATCATCACCACTCTGTAAGTAACCGGAATCAATAGAAGTGTATCTCCCTATATTAAACGTACTTTCCCACAAACATTCGTCTTATTGATGTTTTCATTCAGAGAAATCGGTTTGTTTTCTGTTCATCATGGGACTGAAACCTAAACCTAAACCGCCCAGTCAGGACCTGCTCTTTTCTCCACTGAGCAGTGATTCCGCCAAGGAGCGCAGCTGGTGCTTGTCGGCCAACAGAAAACCCGCTCAGAGTTTCACTAATCTTCACACGTGTGGCCAACAGGAGCGGGAGAAAGAGCAGCGCAACGAAAAGCAGGTGCTTGTCCTGGGCCTGGACGGAGCCGGCAAAAGCAGCGTCCTGCAGGTCCTCAACGGGAAGAGGAGCACGAGGGGCTGCCGCCCCACCAGAGGCTTCAACTTCATGAGCATCAGCACTCCGGGGTGCCAGCTGGACTTCCTGGAGAGTGAGTGCCGCCCGCATGACTGCTTATGGTTAATCCTGGCTGGTTAGCGGATTCCAGTCTTTGAAAACCACTCATCAAACGAATGGTTACTGGTAAACCCGCAGAACGTTAATGTAGGCTAAGCATCCTTCTTAGGGACTTTGATCACTAAACTACCTAATATAAAAATACCATTACACGGAAGACTGAAATTTATAGGAGCAACCACTATACATTTTGTGTGATTGGTTCATATACCTTTTTTTCTTTTGGCAACAGTTATTTTTAATTGAGAAATCGTGAGTGAGAGCGTCCCCTAGTGGTCTTCCAGCTAATTCCGATTAATGAACATGTCGATAATGGCACCTCTAATAAATTCATTCATCCATCCATTAAATAAATAATTAAATGGGGGAAAAAGACAAAACATAAAATGACTAACGAGATACATTTCTTTAAATGCAATATTTTAACAAAATTTAGAAGTGCTTTAATCTGATCTTGAAGGAGCCTTTTCACAGAAGTATTGCTTCGCAAACTGTTATTGACTTTTCAATTCATACCCCTCCTGCGCCAGTTGGGGGCGGTGAAGACCTGCGGATCTACTGGACAGAGTACCTGAGGAAAACCCATATCTTGGTGTATGTAGTGGACTCCTCTGACCGGCAGCGCCTCCCACTGGCGAAAGAGGAACTGCACCGGCTGCTACAGGCTGACAAGCAGCCCCCTGTAGTGGTGCTGGGGAACAAACAGGTAAATATTAGCGGCTCGCTAGGTGACATGTATCTAGACTTTGTACAACAATGTGGGGGGCGGGGAGGGAGTTCATTATAAAAGATTTTAGGTTTGAGTTGCACTTTCAGAAAACTGCAGAAATATTGCTTGGAATAAAGCAACTTTCATCATCAGCAGCCACAGATCACATACAGCCGTGGAAAAATCGAGAGACCTAAACAAATCTGCATTGTTAAATCCTGGTTTAATCTCAGTTCTGCTGGTGGAAGGTTACACTGAGCAGGAGGGTGCTTTCAGGTTCAGCAGGACAGAAGAATAAGGTGGAGCAGGAGACACTGGGAACAACCAGAAACCAGCCAGGTTTCTAAAGCCAGAGACGACCTTAAGTGACCTTTAAAATGAACATTAAGTGCAGGTGTGAAGTGCACTGCTAGGGCAATTCATAACAGGCTCCTAGAAGCAGGACTGAAGACACATAAAGCAATGAAGAAGCCCTTCATTAAGGAGAAAGAGAGAAGAACCAGGCTGCAGTTTGCAAAAAAAAAAAAAAGCTATTCAGAGACGCAGAGACATAAATTGAGAAATGAGTGAAACAAAAAAAATGTGCTGTGGTCTCTTAATTATTTCCATGGCTGTAGGTTTCTTAGTTCCTACCTCAGCCCTTGCAAGTCTTCTTTGAGTGTATATTTATTTAATAACTGTCAGCCGAATACCAGCAACCAATGAAAATGTGTAAAAGTCTTGGGTCTCGGGAAGTACCGTAGCGTCATTAAGAGTAAGTCAGGGGACTCTGACGTACCACCTGCCGCTCCCTCAGGACAAGCCCGGCGCCGTCAGCTTCTCGGAGCTCCACGGCGCCCTCTCCCTGGGAACGATCGGGGACGAGAGGAAGGTCTTCCTGCTCACCGCACAGCTGGGCTCCGAGGACGCGACTGAGTCAGGAGGGCTGCGAGCCCTCCGGGACCTGCTGCTGCAGCTGTTTTGACCCGGGGCCCCACCTGAGTAGCCGGTTGGTTGGAGGAGGGTAGCGCGGGAGGAAGACAGTAAACCCTGAGCATGTCCGTTCAGTTCCATCCAACAGAGTATGAGCCAATTCTGCTCCTCCAATCAAAATATGGGTCAATTCTGCTTCACCAATTAGAATATGGGCCAATTAAGCTCCACTTATCTGAATATAGACCAGTTCTGGTCCATCAATCAGAATATGGGCCAGTTAAGCTTCACCTATCAGAATAGGGACTAATTCAGCTCCACCAATGAGATAATGGTGCCAGATCTTCACTTCGTACAGCTGATTTGGTATAAACCTGTCTGAAGCATTTCATGAGCCCAATATCCAAGTAAAGCACAAATCTGTTGTGGCGTCGAAGTTTTGTATATCACCAAGGCCAGAAATTGAAATTAATCCAAGGTCTTGGGTACAGTGAACACTCCTATTTATTCTAAAAATTTAGTGATCAAAGTTATTGTATGAAACCAGAGATTAGGTTTCTGCCGTGCCAAGGATGACATCCAATGATAATCGGAATAAACTTGGATAATTACAAAGCTATTTCTGAAGTAGAAACAGTCAAAATGTCAGCATTTTGAAGTCAACACGGATCTTCCTTTTTTTGATACAATTATGGTGCAAATACCACTCTCATTTACTGGAAGTTCCGTCCAACACCACACATGAATTTAAGCTGTGGCCTCAGCCCAATATGCTGTGGTCAATCAAATCATGTTTACACACCATGTATATGAAGGTTGATTGCTTTGATTTGTAAATAGGCAAGTTAAGAGTTTTGGTGCCAGGAGAAACACACTGTCTTGAGAAAGAAAAAAAAAATATTTTAAAATAGCTCATTCGCACAAGTCTGTAATGTCCGTTCACTGAAGTTTTATTTAATTGCTATCTTGTGTTTAATAGCTTGGGCCACATCTGCCACTTTTACAGCAAAAATTTTAAAGCATGCTTGTTCCACCAATAACATTATGATGTGGCACTTAGTGTTTTTTATAAAGTAGCTGCAAGCAGTAGAAATGGAATTACCACAAATAAGATACAAATGTTTCACGCACAAAGTGCGCTAAACCGGAATGTGGCAGCCGCCATTTTTTGCACATGTCCTCCATATATAAAAGGCCAAAAGTACAGGGTCTTTTTCAATTCGAATAGCTATGTATTTATGAGTGTGATATTTTTTATTCCCCACTCATGCTGCTATACCTGTAATTGCACCATAATGGGCTGGGTAATACTACCTAAAAGTCACAAAAGTATTTTTGAAAACCTTTTTGAAAACACTTCAGCTCCTGGCAAACCTTAATAGCATGTAAATAAAGGTGATAGAGACATTAATGCAGTGGTTCACAGTCCCGTTCCTGGTGCCCCGCCTCCATTGCCAGAATGTCTTCATTCCAACCCTACCTTAATCAGGCTTATATGGTCCTTTGCAGGCCAGTAATTCTGGCAGGGAGTGTGCTTGGGCGGATTGAGAACTACTGCATTAATGGAACCAGTTGCTGAAAAACGTTAACGTTCAACTTTCGATTGCACAGAAGGACAATGTCTGCCATTGACCCAGCCGCTCTCCTGCTATTGCTAACAGTTACGGCTGATACTGACCGTCAAAAGTTTTCCTGCCTCTCAAATAAAGAAGCTAGTGATTGTACTTGCTTGGCATGTTATTACCCAGCCCTCTCCCAAACACACTCCTAAGTACCACATGACTGATTGTACGGTACTTTAAACCAGGCTGCGGGGAAATGAGTAACTATTACAAGAGTACTGGTGTATTTATTCATGTCAAAATTAACAGGTTGCATTCTCATTAAGCATATATACATGTTTGTCATGTAGGACACAAAGAGAAAATGTAGATCAGCCATATTCTGGTTTTAAATGGTGCTGTGTTTGTCGAATTGATGACTATACAGAGTATATGAAAGTCCTTCTAGCTTGACTCAAATAAAAAATGTTTGGGGAACAAAAGCACTGACTCATCTTTTACATACAATCAATCCAGATAGTTTCAAAATAAAAGTATTCTCATTATGTATACTTAAGACTCAAAACCGCCATCAAAGTCTTGGATATGATGGTTTTTCCCACACTCATAAACACTAAGAGTTTAATTGTAGGATTCTGACTTGACACTGGTCACCTCCCATACAGAAATCCCATATCTATTTTGTGTCCATCTGTTCAGTCTTCAACAATTCCAGAAAGGCAGCATATTCTTCTGGGTGACACTGCTTGTACAGCTCGATTTTCCTTTTTATTTGTTTTGGTGTATCCTGGTAGTAGTTCTTTTCATCTCTGGCCATAGCCTGGAACGAACAATGACATAAGCAATCCCAAGAGTTATAGTTAGTGTTTCAAATGTAACACCAAAGAGAGCTCATACATTTCAAATGTAACCCCAAAATGAGTGCACATGTAGATTTTCTACCCACCTTATAATCCTCCTTATGCTCTCGGATCATGTGCTGCACAAACTCGATCATGTCTCTGGACACTGTCCTTGTGTCCTGCTTTGGTAATTTTGCCTCAGCTTCCATTTCTTGTGGGAAGGCAAACAGAAAGTTATATAAATACAAGTGTGTTTGTGGTAAACTACAACTCAGCATGAAAACTGGAACAAAATAGCCATACCTTTGATCACGTACGGTTTCCTCACTATTTGGGCGATCCCGTCTACCTCCATCCCAGATACCTATAGAATTGAACAAGGTCCCTTTCAGCACAAGCCACGATATACTATCAGAGTAATATACATGTATGTAACAGTTTTACAGATGCAAAGTTTTACAGTCCGAAGACATGCTGAGGCTAATTGGAGTTAATAAATTGCCCGTAGGTGTGCATGTGTGAGTGAATGGTAAAAGTGTGTGAGTGTGCCCTGCGATGGGTTGGCCCCCTGTCCAGGGTTGTTCCCTGCCTCGTGCCCATTGCTTGCGGAATAGGCTCCGTACCCCTCGTAACCCAATGGGATAAAGCGGGTTGGAAAATTAATGAATGAATGAGAGTTGGGAACCCTGTTCGCTGCAAACCTTGTTCTTCCGGAGAGGCACAGCGACGTTGGGGTCGAAAGCCAGACCCATGTCGCTCAGGTTCTTGGCGACGGTCGATTGCTCATTCCACGCATTTCTCATCTGTGAGCTTCAGGATGTGCACAAACCAAGACCTCGATTATGGTTCCGACCCCATCCAACAAGCCCAAATACACGTTGTCATCAGATGTAATCACTATTTACTTAATATTAAGTAATTAGTGATAACTCGTTACAAACAGACCTACTGAAACATGCCTTGAAAAACAAACTACTCATAGGATGTAATCGTAACTCACCACGTTATTCTCGGAGCCATCTTCTTCTTAACCTTCCGCTGGAGTTTTTTCCTATCTTTGTTATAATTGAACTTCTTTTTCCTACCAGCCTTCTTAGCCTTCGGCATTGTGATCTTGGTTAGCTAGCTAGTTAACAACTGGTTCTCCACATGGAAGCTAGCTAACGTACAACGTGCAGCACCACGTGACCGCTAGTGCCACACTGTTCTGCGCATGCGGAGAACACATCATATTATAAATTTTCCATTTATCAAAAATGTGCAAAGGTAAAGATCCACGAGCTTTACATTTCCTTTATAATGTGTTCCTATAGGGAATGATTTTTCGACGACCCTGGCATTTCACGAGAATTATATATTTTTTTATTTGTCTCCTATTCACGCACATTTAAACATGGTCAGTCCAAGAATATAAAAGAAGAACTGACCAGTAAGGATATTACTTGTAAATTGAATAAGAAATAAATTTAACACGTAATGTAAAATATTATTTACACGTTACAAGGTTGAAATAGCGTTAAAATATATAAAAACTGGTGTTTTCTACATTTGCCACTGGATGGCACTGCACACCGAAGAACTCAGGCACTTAATTTCCGAACGTGATAATAGCATTGAAATCGTCAACAATAGTTTCCCTTTAAATTTAATAACATGCATAACTAGAGATGTGTTCGGTATAGTCACACTTCAAAATTATTTCTGAAATTTTTATAAAAAATAAGGCACGCGTTATTCAATTTACAGAAATAAATTGCCAATAAAGACATAAAGCCTTGACTACCATTTGAATTCCTATTTACAATTGTTTGTGTCTTTGTTTATCTCGGTCTCCTGTGACATTACACCGACTAATCTCCATGGTAATCATCTTCACATTGAATTTTTCGAAGATACGGACGACGAGGTCGAATCTGGCCATATAGGGCATTATTTGAGGCGTGGCCACCAACGGAACATCCAATAGAATAAGGAATATTCCTTAATGCTTGCACCAATAGTTTGCGATGTGGGTGGGGTTGCCGGATAAACACAAGGGCTCCGGCAAGGAGCTCCGGGGCGGAGACCCAGTGAAGAGCGACAGGACGAGGAGTCATTCGGGGTTAGAATATTCCGCTTGGGGGGGTGGGGGAAAGACATATTCACTGCCAACCCGGCGACGAGGCTGGGCCTGAGGCTGCCCACAACCCAGGAAAACATGGAGCTGGAGAATATCGTGGCCAACACCGTCCTGCTAAAAGCCAGGGAAGGTAAGCAGGCGCGGGACCCGGCGGAGACGGGGTGCTGCCCGGGTTGACAGCTCCGAGAGCGCAGCGTCGGATGGCACCAGAAGCCCGGGGATTCCCCGAGGAAGTCTAGGCCACTCAGAAATGGGAAGCTGCCGGGTCGATCGCTCTGCCTTGTGTTTTTACCCCCTGTTGTGCTGCATTTAATGCTTTGATTGTTTGTTTCACGACTCGGCGTCCTAGTTTCTGCGACCAGGAGCATTTTTATCGGCGTGTAACCTTGTGGAAACAGACACGGAATCGCGGGAAAAAATGGTAAACTGTCAGGATGCATTTGCACCCCAGCGGAGCATTTCGTTTCCCCAAACACATCCAGTTTAAGCAATAATTTCTGCAATATCTTTAGCATACCTAAAAATGGCTTCTTAAACCTATAATATAATTAAGAAAAACGTTTGGGGAAACACCTGCGATTGCGTGGTAATCTAAAAACCGGGATCCCGTTGTTTTTGTCATGCACCTTCAGTCGTTTTTATGGCATTGACAGATTTTAACACGCTTTGGCGCATTTTCCCACAGGTATTTATCAGTCTGCGGAAAAGTGTTGTACAGTTCAGTGATTCCCCTTCCTGTCAGTTGTAACCAAAATGGCAACAAAATTACCTGCTGTACAAGTTTACTGTTTCTTTCGAAGTGCACTTTGTGTGCAGGTATCTTTACTCCAGACACCTGTTACAGTAAGCATACTGCTTTTCTTGTGGAAATAATAGAAAATAACCACACTCTGGTGTGCATGTGTATGTGTGTGGTCATGATAGTATAACTGAGTTGAAATACAGCCCATTTTAAGGGCTGGAATTTCACAAATACTTATACGGTATTTCTTAAAAATACACCGTAATTACATTTTACTCAAAATTCACATTTGCATCTACAGATTTTATGCGGTTAGTTCGGTAAACAATCCCGACCTTTTACGAGCAACTGTAAGCCATGTAAAAGTATCTGCAGTATTATTTTAGTAAATTTCGGTGATTGTCCTCTAAAATGTTTTAGTTGTGGTTCTAATCAGATGAATTTTGGAGAAAAAAAAACTATTGTACTAATCAGTGGCCTTGGTTTGTTATATGCACAGATGCACGATAAAACGTCTACCTGCATGCGGGTTACTCAGAGGCGCAGCTGCAGTTGTGCTTATGCTAGCCGGCATGCATAACCAATGCACCCCTCCTTAAATTTGCATCTTACTTTGACCAAACATGCACAGTCCTCCGTCTTGATACTGCCTCAAACACGAAGCAATCGTCAGCTTGTTTGCTGATTTAGGATCAATCGTTTGACTTTT
The DNA here is from genome assembly GCA_015163995.2 of Mormyrus lacerda. Taxonomy (NCBI): domain Eukaryota; kingdom Metazoa; phylum Chordata; class Actinopteri; order Osteoglossiformes; family Mormyridae; genus Mormyrus; species Mormyrus lacerda. The sequence continues at coordinate 1,815,701 of JAABNX020000071.1, forward strand.
CCATAACATGACATCGAGCAGACGGAGCATCCTGCAATAGTATATTTCTGAAAGTCCTCTGGAGTTGGTGGATGATTTTTAGAGAGGGAAGCACATTGCGGTTGGAATAATGGGATCAGGTAGCGCTGAAATGTTCGCTAATATCGCCGAAACGTAAAGCACGGAAATTCGATTTCTTTATGAATGAGGGAAATGGCGCATCCATAAAATGGTTCACGTTAAAAGCGTGATGGGGGATTAATACTAGGAGCGTTTTTTCCCTGTAAGTATTTTAAATTTGTTTAAACTCGATTATTTTCACGTCAGTCATCCACATGGGTGTTTGCACCCGACTCTGTATTAGAATCGCATATGCTCCTCCCGTCTACACTGGCCCTGGCAAAACATTCTGCTGCCGCCTGAGTCTGTAAAAAGTGGATGTACCAGTGAACATGATGCGTTACCCCGCTGCTAGTGTGCTTTGAGCAGGAAATGGTGAGGAAAGGAGCCCCTCTCACGTGACACTTCTTGAACAAGTACATTTCCCACCTTCATTCTTTTAGGAAATACAACCTCATAAAAATCATTGCTTCTATATATTCCAGTTTTTAATTATTTTCTTAAAGCGCATGTTTTTATATGGGACAATATGCAGCAGAGCAGGTGGCAGAAATTTGTGTGGTAAATATCAAGCCCTTGAATGGACATGACAACCCTACAGTAACTATTAGATCAAACTTAGTAATAAACACCTTCTTATCATGGACTATTTGTAGAAGTACTTCAAAAACAAGTATGGCTGTCAGTTTTTTTTTTTTCAATGTTGTAGCTCTTCCTCTGCAACAAATTTATCTTCCTGTGAAGTTTTTTCTGTAGACCACATGATGCTGATGCAATTTTTTAAAAAAATTTACAGGCTAGAATTTGCTTCCCGAATGATTGACAGTAGCTCTTGTGGGAAACTTGTGCCCTGGAATGAATGGATGAATGTAGAGGCTGAGTGAGAACGGCCGAGCTTTATGCCGTTTCTTTGTCGTCTCTGCAGTGGGTCCACGTGACTCATTTCCTACGCAGTGTGTGGTCACGCTGCAGGACGTCACCCCCCCC
>JAABNX020000071.1:1823578-1844877 GCA_015163995.2 Mormyrus lacerda
CCCCCCCCCCCCCCCCCCAACATAATGCCCTCCCATGCAGTCACTCCCGTCTTGGGTAACATCACTGCCCTCCTGTTGTGACAGACAGGCAGTGTATTTCAGAACATCTGAAACTCGGGGGGGAGGGGATCTGTTGGCAGATGAAACTTGGCTCAGTTTACTTGTGCCCTCAGGTGAGAGTCAATCATGTTCGATCTCTGCTGCGCGTTTGGCTGTGCATGTGCATGTGTTAATCCACTGCAGGACATTCATTTAGATTCTCTGACCTGCAGCCGGCTGCAGGGCACCATGGCTGGAAATAAATGAGAGGAGACGCATGGCTTTCGTTTGTGACTCGAACCTTTTCTTGTGAAATTTCTGGTTGGATACGGGAGCTAGGCAAGCCTGAGGCCATCTGGGTGTGCCGTGGAGGTCCTGCTTTGCGCATGGGGGGGGCGGGGCTTTGATGTATAGATAAAAGCAGAATGATGTTTGTGTTTTTGAAGTAATGCAGTGAACTAAATGGGGATTTACAAAGTAAATGGGGCCTCTCATTCTCAAGGAGTTTGCTGATTCACATTTTATGAAGGTCAGATGGTTTTAGACATGTGCTACCAAGGATGACGATGAACCCAAAACCTCACCACAGACTGAGATCCATAGGAGAGACTCCAAGATCATTTCGGCATTCTCAGTCGATCTGTAAATCTGTTTTGACTTTCGCGTGATTGTCGTTCGTTATCAGCAGAGTTGTCACGTCAGTTTACAGTCTTCTGTAAAACCCTGAGCGGCTGCAGATTCTGTGATTTCCTTTGGAATTAAGAATCGATGAAGTATCTATCGGCCTGTGCTAAACGGCAGCTGAAATCCTGCGGGGAAAAACCCGTGCCTTTTTACGTCGTCTTTCCAGAGATTTGCCGTTAGCTTGATATACTTCCGGGAATCTTGTCTTGCCAAGAAAATCAGTTAATGAAGGTTTTTTAACGTTATTCTTCGCTTCTACGCAAATTAAACGCAGCTGATTTTCAGCTCTTTCAATCCACGGGAATCCGACCTTCGAAAAGGATGGTGATTTGATGCCATTTCGGTGGGGCTCTTTAAAAGTCACCTCCTGTACGTTGCACCATTTTCCCTAAAACATGGAATCCCTTAGGGAGTCGTTAACGTTGTGAACAGCATGTTGCTTTTATTTAACCGCTTCCTGTCCAAAAAGAAATGCTGCAGAAGAGCAAGTGATGACTTTAGAAGATTAGCAGATATCAAAGCCAGTGTCCCTAGCAAGGCTTGACTTATTACTGGGATGCGACAGCCTATGCTCCTTCTCACTAGACTCCGCCCTCCCCCCTTACCTATAATCCTCCTGGAGAACTATGCCTTTGCTTGACGACTTCTCTCCTCTGATTGGCTTTGAGGAAAACTACCTATAGTTCATCTACCATGCACACTTGGCCAATAATTTTGTACAGATATACATAGTGGTCTGTCCCGTATTATTGTGTTTTTTTTTTTTTTTTTTTTTTTTTTTCTTTTCTATCCGCTCATCCCTCGTTCTTCTCATATTTCTCCTCCTCGTCCTGATGTTCAGAGAGGGAGTACCACAGCCTGTGTGAGCGCCAGCCCATCGGACGGACACTCTTCAGGCAGTTCTGTGACACCCGGCCCGAGCAGAAGCGCTGTGTCCAGTTCCTGGATGCCGTGGTGAGAACCCGGGGCGGGATTTCTGCCTCCCTTCAACGAGACTCTAGAGAAGCAACATCGCATGTCTGCGAATGAAAATAAGAGTTGAGATCACAGACGGGAAGTCAAAAGCATGCTGTCTGCTGTCTGGGCCCCAACACACCCCCCCACACACCCCTGCCTCCCGGCCTTTCTCAGGCTGTGCCCCCAGCTCACTTCCCCCTCACAGGAATGCTCGGGTCACACCCCCGGCCATGTTCCCATCCCATCTCTGGGGGCCCTCTCCTCTCATTTCTCATTATCCCCCTTCCCACAAGTAAACCCATCCTATGCCGGCCCCCGTGTGATGTCACAGCACACACACACATTGACGTCGATGCCCCCGCAGAGCGAGCCCCCTCCTTCCCATCATGCACCTCTCTGCTTCAATCTCTGACATCCCCCATGGTTTTGTTGTGATGTCTATTTGCATATTTCCCTCCGTCACCCCGGTAGATGTGTCCGTGCCTCTGTTTGCGATGGCAGCCCGCAGATCGGCCCGCAATCCCCACTTAAGCCAGTGACATGGCACTTCAGAGCGAGAGCGGAGCCTGCAACGTCAATAGGTGTCGGATTAAAAAAGGAAATCGCCGGCCCTTTTCTCCAGGACGAGAGGAAGACTTTGCTATGTCTTCAGCAGCTAAGCAACCTGGAATAGTGTATGAAAAGGCAGGTATTTGCTAATGGCGTCCCCCCCCCCCCCCCAGGCAGAGTATGAAGTCACCCCAGACGAAGAACGAAGGGAACGAGGACAGGAGTTGATAGACCGATACTTCAGCTTGACGGTATGTTCTGAAATGAGGCAGCCAAGGCCCAAGACCGCCCAGCTACGTGTGTTTACTTTGTGGCCGGTTCTGAAAACCTATCCGAAGTGATGATGTCGCCCTTCCCATAGTCAGACGACCATGTCCCCGAGATACCAGACGAGCTGGTGACCCGGTGCATGGAAGGGCTTCAGAATGAGGCCTGTAAGGACCTTTTCAAGGAGTGTACCAAGTAAGCCACTCCCCCTCGCCACCATCTGCCAAGAATCACCTGCCACTTGGTACGCCCCGCAGGGCTAAGCTCCCGTGCCCTGTCCACTGCCCACTGCAGGCTCATCCACGGCTGCCTGAGCGAAGCGCCCTTCACCGACTACCTGGACAGCATGTACTTCAACCGCTTCCTGCAGTGGAAGTGGCTGGAGAGGTAGGAGGCGGGGCTTTGTGTCTTCATGAGGGGAGGGGTAGGAGGTGGCGCTTTGTGTCTTCATGAGGGGAAGGGTAGGAGGCGGGGCTTTGTGTCATTAAGAGGGGAGGGGTGGGAGGCGGGGCTTTGTGTCATCGCGGGTGGGGGAGGGGTAGATCCACGCAGCTCTCCTTAATCACACCTTTCTCGCTGTTGGATGACATCCGGGTGACTAGCTGTTGGTTTTATTAGACGCTGTTTGCTGGACGACTTCCTTTGTTTGTTTAATTAAGGTGACGCAATGGGACAGGCTAACCTCAGTGTGCAACCCTTCATTTGTGTATTATGAGTCATTCTTCATTCATTCTAATTCAGCTGTCATCACCCTCTCGCTAAGCTGCTATTAGTGTCGATTCGATCAGATTCACGTAAGGAATCTGAAGTCTTCAAATGGGAGCCTCACCTGGAGCAATAAATGAAAGGAGATCGAGAGGCGGAGCAGATTGAAGCAATGCGGGGACTCTGGTTCTGATGGGGGTGTGGCTTAAAGACATCGGAGATCACATGACCTTAGCGATTAGCGATCTGGATTGTGTGCGCATGTTTTTCAAATTGTTACTGTTGCAGCAAGATTGCTGTTGTAGTTGTATATGGATAATCATAGTCTATGAACACAGGTTATTATATGGGGCCCTGGTAGGTGGTAAGCTGACTTAATCGTGTTCATAGCATTGTAATATTCTCGTAAAATTTTATTTTTACGTAATGTCAGACCACTTAATGTGTGCAGATGTAGCAAGCAGGCGATAAACAAATTAACGTATTTCAATAGCATTTAATTAGTGACTGCATTATGAGCATTTTGGAAGGAAACCAGCATTCTACAAATACACGGGTGAGTGTGGCGATAAATCAGTTTAATTGAATATAAAGTGGTGGATGTAAAACGGTTTGGATGCGGCTCATGTAGCCTGGCTAGAAAGTAGAATTACTAATTAGGGTTTGGATCTGCAGGGACGGGTTTCTTGTTTTTAGGACCCCAGTCTATGTCACCCCCAGTGCAGTTACTGTTTGTGGCCAGGAGGGGGCACCATGCAAATGCGGGGTTTGACTGGTGGTGAAAGTCAGCAGTGTTAGTGGTGATCTATTTTTGGGGTTTGACTGCTAACTCTAATTTCCCTCCGATCTCCAGACATCCTGTGACAAAAAACACCTTCCGGCAGTACCGGGTGCTGGGAAAGGGCGGCTTCGGCGAGGTAGGGTCCTCGAACCCGCAACCCTTAATCCCTCCAGGCCATTAGCGGCAAGGATAAATTGCTCCTGGTTGGATTTGTGAGGGGAGCCCCCTGCCCCCCCCCCCCCCCAGTGAGAGGGCTTCGGTGTAATCATGTTCACAGGGCAGACACGGGCCTCATGATATTTCTTGCATGTTGCAGTCTCTCGGTTACGTAAATCTCCCTGCCGGGGTGTTGGACACCTCTGAAAAACAAGAGGCCTGCCCGTGACTTATAAAAGGCTCCTTTCAGAGGTGCTTCAGATATTATAAAAAAAAAATCAAAGCTGATATCCGATCCAGGAGACTCATGGTTCTTATTTCAGAGAAGAGTTTGGCCCCTGTGCCTTCAGTGATGATATCTGCGTGTATAACGTGACCTAACCACCAACATGATTATATCGTTAATTATTTAGCCAAAATTTGGATAAAACTGAGCACATGTAAGCACATAAAGGCCTTTTGTTCCGCTTGTTTGTTTAGTGATGTTGCCACAGTTCTCTCTCTCTCTCTCTCTCTCTCTCTCTCTCTCTATCATTGATAGATAATTAAATTCAGGAATTTGCACGGGTGTTGCAGTATCTTTTGTCCTGCGTGCGTCCCGGACTTAACAGCGACGCACAGACACACTTCGCGGTGTGAAAAGCACACTGACCTCACGCCCCTGTCTATGTCACCACTATGCAGGTGTGCGCATGCCAGGTGCGAGCCACAGGAAAGATGTACGCCTGCAAGAAGCTGGAGAAGAAGAGGATCAAAAAGAGGAAAGGAGAATCCATGGCACTCAACGAGAAGCAGATTCTGGAGAAGGTCAACAGTCTGTTTGTAGTAAGTACAGCTACCCCTTAAGGAGGGTTCTGCTTACTGCAGACATGCCTCTGCATGCACTTTAGCGCTGGACCATCCGCGTTGTGCCAAGCAGCCGCATATTACCCCACCTGGTCTGGGGTGGCGCTGTAGAGCAAGGCTGCTCTTAAGTCATGCTGAAGTGTGGTATGGACGTTATATTAAAAAAAATAAGAATTATATTTAAACTTTCCATGCATTGTATATGGCTCATGGGAGCTTTACTTGCACAATGTTCCGAGGGCAGAACAAAAAAAATAAATAAATAATTGGTTCTGAGAGGGAACCAATCAGATTGTAGAGGAGGTGGGTCCAAGCAGCAAGATTAGGTGGGACCAACCAATCAGGTTGTAGGGGAGGTGGGAGTCAGTATTTCTTTCCTCGGCCCACCTTTCTTCGAATCTACCTGCCATTTTTGTTGTCACTCTGATCGGAGAGGGGAGCGAAGGTGTTCACGTGCAGCCTTTTGGTCTGCTCTCCTTTTCTGAATTTCGCTTTCATGTCACTGTACGGTAGGGGGTGGGTATTGGCAAGGGCCTCACGATACGATACGTATCACAGTACATGGGTCACGATGCGGTTAATTCACGATATATTGTGATGCTATACATATTGTGATATATTGCAATATTCTGCTGTTCACTGAAAATGTAAAAATAGAGCTGAAATGCAAGTTGCCGTGTACAATCTGGGTGGTCTTAATGAATAACTTTACATTAATAATTCAGCCAAAACAACATAACTCAATTGAATTTTAACTTTATTGTCTTTGCATTTGAACACACTGAACTAGTGGACACCAAAAACATTAAGATAAAGTGCATCAGATAGAAAATAAAAAGTTAAAGTGCCCAGTCAGTTATCTTAGGCTGGTGTGGTGCTTGTAGAGGACTGAGCATGTTAACTGTTCTTATAATGAAAATAAAACAGTATGATCAGAGCTGGGCGGTATGACCAAAAATGTATATCACGGTATTTTTCAAAGTTATATTGATTTCACGGTATATGACTGTATTTTTATAAAAAGTATGATCGGGCGTTCACCGTATTTTACAGGACACATTTTTGTTTTACGTTTTTGCATTGCTCCCACATTACTTTATTAGCCATTGCGCCAATCCCCTACCTTAATGATAACATACGGCTCACGTGTTTGTTGGCTGACTGATAACTTGACCGGCGCACACCTTAACATTAGCCGTTTAACATTTTTGATAAGTGTTTAATAGTTCAGTGTTGCTGGAACGCGAGCTTTACTGACTGCGAAATTTCTCTTAAAGATGTCTGTCTTTAAGATGCCTCGCCAGGTTTGACGTGGCTACTAAGAGGAGGGGAGGGGCTGCGCAAGTGTGTGCGTGTGCATGGGCACCTGTGGTGCTGTGTGAAGTGTGGCGAATGAGGTGAAAACGTTTTTATAGTTCCTACATCAATCTTCTATGCAAAGAGAAACCTGTGGTTTTTTTTACCTTTCAATGTTCATGAATATTTTTGCATTTTGAAGTGTAATGTAGCCCACGAGCGTGGCGCTGTTTAATCAGCAGGATGATCTGTGTGCCGACCTAGAATACCGCTTCAGTCTATTGTCCGTATAAACCAAAGATAAGACTTGACACGACAAAGGTGTCATAGGTGCGTTAATCCTACCAGAATAGTTAGGCCTCGCTTCAGTGTCTGTATCGCCCCCTGGAGGTGAGCCTGGCGTACGCCTACGAGACGAAGGATGCCCTTTGCCTGGTGCTGACTCTCATGAACGGCGGGGACCTCAAGTTCCACATCTATCACATGGGCGAGGCCGGCTTCGAGGAGAAGAGGGCTGTTTTCTATTCTGCTGAGCTGTGTTGTGGCCTGGAAGATCTCCACCGGGAGAGGATAGTGTACAGGTGAACCTCGGGCATCTGGCAAAGCCATAGCACCGACTGTTTACATTGTGGTGTGTTTTTTTTCTTTTTTTCTTACTGTGTAATTTTCCTTCGTCACAGAGACCTAAAGCCTGAAAATATCCTATTAGATGACTATGGTGAGTGACATTTGTTATTTAAGTCTTACGAAAACATCACAGAATATCCCCATTAAGGTGCACAAAGACATTTGTGGTATGTAGGGAGAGGTGCTGTTATGGATTATAGCCACTAGAGGGAGCGAAGCATGCAAAATAGTAGGGTGGATAGTATATTCTCCCTGTTAGATAACATCACAGATGCAAAGAAGGAGCCAAAATGAGTATGAAAGCTATGTAAATGATGTAAATAAGGGGAGGCGGACATCTCTATCTGGATAAAATCTTTATTGATGAAACGTTAAGCTCCGGCATTGAGGTTTCACTTAATATCAAAAACATCCCTGTTTAATCCGCTACGTGTTCGTCATGTTTGTGGAAAAGGGCTCTGCTGGAGTGTCTCTGTCTGTCTGCTTCCTCTGCAGGCCACATTCGCATCTCAGACCTCGGGCTGGCCGTCTACGTGCCGGAGGGCCAGACCATCAAAGGTCGAGTGGGCACCGTGGGATATATGGGTGAGTCTCTCGGTTTCTGCTACTGAAATTACAGCACAGGCGGAGGTGGACAGTCCAGGTCCGAAGAATACAAATCCAGACAAAGATTTTGTTTCAACCAACCAGTTGATTATAAAGAGTCAGTGTCACGGAGTCTTCAACTGGTTGGTTGAAACAAAATCTTGGTCTGGATTTTTATTCTTCGGACCTGGACTATCCACCTCTGCCTGTGCTGTAAATGTGCTATATAAGAATAAATTGTATTAGAAAATACATTTTAAAGATCCAAACCAGTTTCTCACAGGACATAATATATATATATATACAAAGTGCAGAATGATTAAAATAATTCCTTCGGAATATTCACCCTTACGAACAAGGATGCATCTAAGTTTGCCTGTTTTTCTGGGTTTTACGGACAAGCCGAGTGATTGGCTGCTCTGTTGATCTGCTCAGTTCATATTTAAGAAAGCGGAGAAACCCAGCAACGAGGGAGGTTCTCACAGGGTCATGGCTGGTTGAGGTGCGAGGTTTTCAGAGTGTCTGTTTTTAGCACATACTGCTGTGTTTTTTTGTTTTTGTTTTTTTTGCTGCGTGACCCCCCCCTGCTTGTCTGTGTGCCGCCCCCTAACCCCTCTTTCCACTCCAAAGCCCCAGAGGTGGTCAAGAACGAACGCTACACCTTCAGCCCAGACTGGTGGGCTCTGGGCTGCCTGCTCTATGAGATGATCGAGGGCCAGTCGCCCTTCCAGCAGCGGAAGAAGAAGATTAAGCGCGAGGAGGTGGAGCGGTTGGTACGGGAGGTGGAGGAGGAATACTCAGACAAGTTCTCCGAGGACGCCAGGTCCCTCTGTAGGATGGTGAGCATGCGACTGCATCGTCGACGGGCACACGTGCGGCATTCCTCAACGCTGGCATGCTCCTGCAAGTTTGCTGACAGGCTTTACTTCTGCATACTTGCATACTTGTTCACCGTCCTCTTATCCAGTAGGCAAAATATAGTATAAAAAATGAGCAGTGTGTGTGAATCCTTAGTATGGATGAGACAAAACAAACGACATCCTGTGACATTCCAAAGCGCGTGCTAATGCTGGACGCTATGCTATCGCGAAATAGGCTGCAGGAGGTGCAGCCAGAGACAAAGAATGTTCTTTGTGAAGATGCCGGAGGCCGTGAAAATGAAACCCAGATGCATAAGATGATTTAATTGTGTATTTTTTCATTGATTGTTTGTTGAAAATTGTTAAAACTAAGTTTCACGGGGATCAGCCTGTGTCATTGGTAAACGTCCGGGTCTGGTAATATGCAGGATGTCGTTATTTATGACAGTATGCCTTAGTGCATGCATATTATTCTCATGCATATATACAGTATGTACTACATTAACGGTCAAGTGGTAGGCTTCTAGCAAAACTCGGTGCCTACTGTGTAAGTGTGTGATGTCGGAAACAAACTTTGATTTTCATTTAGATAATTGCTGTTCAGACAAATGTGGCTTCGAAAGTAGCAGCGGGGTGGAATTAATCTGCCTGTCAGTCATCGACTGACGGAAACCAATGGAAATAAATAAATGCATCCTGTGGTTTTTTGCTGCAGCTGATTAATCCCAGCTCCCCCTCCCTTGGTTTCCAGGCCTAATTTTTCTCATTACTCCTAAACAGTTACTGGCCAAGGACCCCAACGTCAGGCTTGGCTGTCAAGGTGGTGGGGCTGCAGAGGTCAAAGCCCACCCTCTCTTCCGGTCCATAAATTTCAAGCGTTTGGAGGCAGGCATGCTCCAAGCTCCCTTCATCCCTGATGTGAGTCGCTTTCTGAGTCCATGTTGTCTGTGGGGGGTATCAAAGGGGGTTTGTGACTGAGCCTCCTATGGGCATAGTTGCTTTTTTGGTCCATGTTGTCTGTGGGGGGTATCAAAGGGGGTTTGTGACTGCCTTGAAGACCTACACCAAATGTTTCCGACAACTAAAGGAATGAATTCCTTCCTTTGTGTGTGTGTGTGTGTGTGTGTGTGTGTGTGTGTGGGCATACATAGCCGCAGGCCATCTACTGTAAGGATGTGCTGGACATAGAGCAGTTCTCCACCGTCAAAGGGGTGGAGCTGGAACCCAAGGACAGCTCCTTCTACCACAAGGTCTCTACGGGCAGCGTCTCCATCCCCTGGCAAAATGAGGTATGAACATTCCTCGCCCCCCCCCCCAAACCAAGAATTTCCACTTCCTGTGGTACATCTAAACACTTGGATGTTTCGATATTTGAACTCCTTTATAAAACGAGCTGTTGCCCAGAGCTGAAGACTGTGGGTTACTTTGTGAGATTTAGTGATTTGGTCTCATAGCCTCTAATGGAGATCCTTGAAAATCTTGCCACCTGTAATCCATTTCAAAGGAGATACTGGGAATTGTGGCAACTCCCAGGAATCCCAGACAAGAGGGCAGGTGTGCGCATCAGCCCGTGATTCATTTCCTTCAAGGGCGTTCTGGGGATGTGCTCCAGGAACTTCCAGTGTTATAAGGTAGAATGAGGTGGATCAAACTGAGTCGTGGCAATTCTCATAAAAACATTAAGAATGTGGGTGGATATAGCTGATGCTGCCGGCGTGGGCGTTTTCCCTCCCTCCCTCCCAAACACTCCCTCGTCCTACTTACCGTTGAGTATTTTCTCAAGAAACAGGATGCATTGTAGACATTTTGATTTCTATTTTCGTACTTGTCTAACTATGATTCATAATGGCATTAAGTAATGACTTGTCAGCCTTTTTTTAGGTAATTAGTTTTAGGAAAAGCCAGAATTTTCAATATGCTGATCTCAACAGTGGAGTTCGATACTGAAACTCCTTTTTAATAAGTTTTAAAACACCCTGTGAAAGGTTCAGGATAGAAAGCTTAGTCAGTGTGTGGCACTTCCTGTCGGTTTTGAGAAGAAACAGGAAGTGTGCTGTGATTGGTTGAAATATCACTCCTAGCTAACGAAACACCCCCCACACACCAGAAATGGGTCAGTCTGAGCTTGTTGCTCTGGAGTAACTTTTTTTTATTTTGTACAAATGTTCTCTCACACCTTGTGTGGGGGTGAGTACACTTTCCAGTACTGCCAGTCCATATTACAGTACTGTCACCAGTGTTGTGGATATTCATTCAGCGGTTGACCTCCTCACAGATGATCGAGACTGAGTGCTTTAAAGAGCTCAACATGTTACCTATGGATGGGTCAATACCTCCTGATATGGACTGGAGGAACCAGCCATCCCCCCCACCCAAAAAGGGGCTGCTTCAGAGGCTCTTTGGGCAACAAGTAAGAACCCCCCTCCCATTCCTGCTCACCATTCTATATTATGGGGGGGTGGGGGTGGGGGCATCTCATTTTTGTTTTCATTTCCTGCTAGCTTGCTAATATGTATTTCAAACTAACCGGTGCTCTCTGCTGTTTCAGGGATGCTGTGGGGACTGCAGTGACAGTGAGGATGAGCCCACAAGACTGTGAGATCCAGTTCCACCATGAGCTGCTCAGGCCCATCAGAGAATCCAATATGTTTACAAATTTTGCACATTTGTATTTTTAAGATAGTTCTATCTAAATATGGGAATGTATATTTTCAGTATATAGCCATACAGTATATGTTATTTAAAAACTAAAAATGCAGCAAAAAAAAAACTATACCGTCCATCTACCTAGGGTTTGGCCAACAACCTGTAGGTCGGCGATGCTAAACGTCGTCTCGTCTCAAGTTCCCTCTTTGTGAGTCGTCAGTTCTGCAGGCTTTTAAAGATGTGTTCATTTTTTTAATGACCGTTTTTGCAAAGCAAAGTGATTTGTATGCTCAAAACAAATGTATTTCCCAAAAGCAATGCACTTCACAGAAGGCGAGTGCTGTTTAACGCCATTTATTTTTCTGTTACAGTAAGATTTGAATTTAATGTGAGGAATGGATGACTGGGTATTTGCTGTAGGCCTTTGTAATTTTCATATTTTATTCTTTTATTTGGGTAAATTTGTTTGCTCATTCATCCTAAGCTACTGTGCCATAATTACCATAACCACAACTCGGTCCCTGTCTAACTGAGTGCCAAATCACCGCTTGCTCGCTATTAGTTTAGCTCGTTGTTGTAAATCTTCCCCATTACATTTTAGTTGTTATAATCCATTCACTATTATAATAGTGAGTAGCATTTGCAGGAAGCGTGTGATTATATATTTTTTTTCTTCTGCATACTGATTGTCAGTATGTATGAGACACAGTGTATGAGAGTTAGATTAGCGTACAGTTTGTCTGTCCAAACACAGTCAACATATATTTGTAACTGTTATACATTTCAAGGCGTGTGTGGTGCTGACAGGTTTTACTTCTGACCAATTATTCCACCTCAACATTGCAAGCAAATAAGTTCCCTGTATCTTTAAGACTGTGATAAGACCTTTATCGTTTTGATCTATACCCAAACTCTTCAGGTAACTCGCCTCTACCTCTGCTTGCCTCTGGGTCCTCAGAAGCACATTCCTCAGTTGGTCTTCTGTTGTAGTCCTTCACTCTTTGGTGAGTCACATTTTTAGGTAATTCAGGGTCTAGTTCTCCTCTGTGCAGGAGGAATATCTTAGGATGATTGATAGCTGATGTTTTTAGGTCAACTGAGTTTGCATGTCTTGGCGCAACACTGTGTGTGACAACTTTCCCAACTGCATGCCTACTTTGTTTGGTCGATTTACTCAATGTCCTGTTTATTTCATTCACCCTTGAGGGCCATGAAACGTGGAACTTCTGACTCGACACCTTCATGGCCCTATTTTTCCACCCCTGCCATTTGCAGTATGGTGTGGTATTCACTGAAACAATCTCCTTGTCACTAGTGTTTTTTGAAGCCGCCTCATCTCACATTCTGGTTGAGAAATGCCTTAATGTCATCAACAACGTATTAATGATGCCAAATATGTACCAGCATTCTGCCCTGGGAGGTGAAGGGCCAATAAAATCCTAGGACACTGTGGCCTGAGGTTTTGTCCCAGCCGGACGTTTTGGCACTGCACTTCCTCGCTTTAAACACGTCATGTTGAATTCGTTATTTACATATTTACTTTCTGGCCATCGGCAGGTTCTGCTTGAGAAGTAGTGGAGTGGTGTAACTTATTCCACGATGGACCTGAGAGCTCTTTAGCTTCCTCTATGACTATCTGGATTCCATCCACGTTGATTTTGTTTTCTTTAGTGTTTTCATCTGAGTAAGACTGGAGTGCATTGTCATCAGTACCTGCAACCTTGACTCGTTGAACTGCAGAAGCTCTTATGGGTTTAGAGAAAGGTTGCCAATCCACTTGAACCTGTCAGCTACTGGCCTTTCCAGCAGCCTCGTGTCACGTTTGTATGAGTACTTATTACAGCCAGCATCTGAGGACTGCCTATCCTTCTTTGGACAAAGCCTCAATGTTTAATTCATGCCCGGGCAGTGGTGACTAACCCTCTTTGCGTCTGCAAGAGTCAAATCATCGGTGCCATCAATGGTTGCCCATCTGGCCTCACTCCATCTTGACAGAAGTTGGATCCATGCACAAAACGGTCTTTGTCCAGCTTCTTCGGAAAGCCTGGTAAAGAGCTGGACTGTGGGCTCTGGGTTCCCACCCAGCACCACAGATGAAACACTTTTCTGGGCCGTGATAGTTGTAAGCCCAGAAAGCTGCCGTCAAAGTTCAGTGAATGCTCAGTTTTGTTCTGAATCTTAAATCGGTTTAGTGTTACTTTGGAGTCACACCTAATATTACTGTGGCTCTTTAATTATGTGAAAATCTGAGAGAGTCTGTTTAATCTATGACAGCTAATCAAGCAGGAATATCACATGATTAAACCGGCCAGCATTCGTGAGTTTGGGCAGCCTTTGCTTAACTTTCATTTAGTGGCTTCCCATCATCCTCAATACATAACTTCCCACTCCACTTGTCGACTTTGACGGCTCATTTTGGAAGCAACCCACCACTGCCTATCCAGTCAACTACAGGTTGTACCCCTGTACTGTTAGGAGTACTAACTTTTACCTTTGCTTGTCACTGGGGCTGTACCCTCAAGGGTCTGCTAATTGTAATTGTACCTTTTAAGCTATAGAAATGGACTCTGAGGAACATCCCCAAGGTACAAACAGCATTAATGTACCCCCAATAATACAAATATGTTCATCATAGTCCATTTCTGGATCTTAGCTGTAGGTGCTTGTACCTTTTAAGGGTACAATTGGCAGAGCCTTGAAGGTACAGCCCCAGTGACAAGCAAAGGTACAAATGGGTACTTTTTTCTGAATGTACCGGCATTAATATTATTTGGCTATTTCAACTTCTTTCTGCCTCCCTTGGTCGCCACTTCATGAAATCGCAAAATCCTTGTGCCTGTTTAGTTCACTGGTTTCTACCTGGTAAAACCAAACCTTTGCCGGGGATTCCTTCTTCCCAGATCATTACCCAGTCCACTAGTGACGTCCAGGAGGGCGAAACCTGTTCATGTGGGACTCTTGCAGGGTGCCGTTGTCTCAATTCTGTTGACACAATTTGAAATAGCGCCTTGATTTCAACTCCTAATCGATGGGATGTTTAATGACACAACATTCCAGCGGAATGACGAAATATGATGGCTGGATTCGTTACAACCTTGTCTGAACGTTAATTCAGAAGAAACTGAACACCACACATTGAACAGCTCAAGGGATTTTACTCCTAAAAGTATATATCTCATTGTAAGCTAGTTTGTTGCAGTATTCGAACAGCCTGGGACCAACCTCCCGGCTCAGTCAAACAAGGACATTGACCATGTATGGTGTAAGCACCATGATAGGCATATCAGTACTTTAAGTTGACCAGTAAGCATCAGACTACCTCTAATTTCTATAATTGATCACTCATCTTCCAAGAGCATCAACTTTGTGGGACATCAGAGCCAGTAGACAATCAAAACGACATGATGATTATGACAATAAAAACACTATAGTATACAGCTCTCAAGCAATAATATAGTTTTCTTATCCCATGCGCCATCCTCCTTGCAGTTTTGTAGCTAGATTGTTTTCTGAACAATGGCAAACCATCTAAAAAAATTAATTAATTAAAAATGCACAGCGCATCTATGGAAGTGTTGAGCATCCTGGCACTTAGCTTTGCAAAAGGAAAGAGGGACGTGATCACAGTTTGTATTTCGAAAAGCACACACACTGTTTAACACTACTGCTTTAGCAGTAACATGGTATACCAGAAAGAACAGGCGGCAATACATTTTAAGGTTACATTTTTTTATCCAAGTTTGTGGTTTCACTCCCGTCGCTTGGATGCCAAAACTCAGTAATGTGTCAAAGTAACTCTCATTGTAGAATTTTCAATTACTCCTTAACTTGGTCTTCTTTAACAGTGTCCAGTTGCATTCAAAGCGGCTCTCCTGTTTCTAAGCATTGTCCCAGTCACATCTGTTTTTAACTGTTTATGTACTTTTTAGACCTTTTATTGTAGACTTGTTACTCATTCGCTTGGAGAAGTGAGCTTTGGTTTTGGTTTGGTGAGGCTTGATTTGGTGAAAGTAATTGGGTATAACCCCCCTCCCTCCCCTATTTCTTTTGTAATAAACCCAATTAGGGAAATTAATTATTAGCAAAATAAGATCTGTAAAATTGTGCATATAAAAATGTATTTCATAATTGCAGCCATGTAGATAGATATTTTTTTGAAAATTGTAAGGCTTTTTTAATTTATTCATTAGTAAGAGTATGAAAAAGCAATTTATTTTCTGCTTAACTTCAGGCGTTCATTTTCTAAGTACACCCTTCAATGTGCCTTTTCTTTTTTCTTTCTAAGTAATCACCGTGTTTTAGTTTCACTGCAGGGTGGGGGGATTTGCCAGCTGTTGAAAGCACTTCTGCTTGGCGCCCTGGTTCCCCCCACGCCTGACTGAGCTGTGATCACATGTGCGTTGCGTCCCGATGTCAGGATGACGTGAGACTTCTTGCCTTTTTTTATTTTTTTATTTTATTTTATTTTTTTTAAACTATACATGACTGAGCCAGTAAGAGGATAATACTGGGGGGACTGGGACAAATTCCGGTATACTTTGGAAGTTATTAATCCTCAAAAGAGGAAAAAAAAGCGAGTCATTCTGTCAGTCACATTTCCCATCTCAGATTTTAACTTGACTACATTCCAATTTTTGCGGTACTGTACAGTGTATAAATGGTTCTAATTTTATTTAGCAATAATGGTTTTTAAGTGTGTGTGTGTGTGTGTGTGTGTGTGTGTGTGTGTGTGTGTATATATATATATTACTAGACTGAAATGATTTCTCCCTTGGCTGTGTGTTGCTGCTTCTGAGTCGAGCTTTAACACTGTGAAGTATGTATGAGGTTATGCGTGTGTCCTGTCACACCTCTGCCCACATCACTCTGCTATGCACTGATTTACCATGTGTGTCTTTGTGTGATGTACATGCGTGTTTGCCCTGTTGTGTAAAAAGTGTGCTTCTTGTGTTCATGAGCATTTAGGAGAGCCCTGTCTTGCAAACACGTAGGTGTACTGTCCTGCAAAAAAATAATTAAATATTAAAAGATGAGACCTTAAGCACAAAGACACACGTTATGGGTTTGGCACCGTTTCAGGAGTATAGCACCGCAAGACCCCTCCCTTTTACCTGACTTTAGGGGTGCAGTTACCCCATAATGACCACTGGGGGCAGTGCGCTTGATACATGAATAGAGTTTGCTTCCTATATGTATCAAACGTCCGTTACTTGTCGTAGGAGAGCGTATCCTCTCGCTAGAATTTTACGTTCTGCTTCAGGAGTCTTTCAATATTCATTATGTTAGAATAACTGAATTGTACCACTTTCATATGTGATGCTCTTTTCATTGACTTTTCCTTTTAATATGTAATAAAAAGATCCGCCAGCCGATTACATGGTCCGTAGGTTACAAGAAAGTATTTTCCTAATAAAACTTTGGGCCTCTTATTAATGTGACTGTGAGTCAGATATATATTGTAGGTGTATATGAATCTAATATAGATTTTTATAGTTGCCAGGTTACACATTAAAAATATGTATAATCTAAGCGAAAAGGTTTCTTTGTGTGGAGAATTTTAGTAATTGTTTGCCAACATGTTCTTGTCCACGCTGTCTGCCGTAATTTTGCCAAGTTCTTTGCGTGTTCTCTCTCACTGGAAGCAGATACTTAAAAAGATAATGCAGGCGGAGAGCTGAGCCGCGACGTGTGAATGGCAACGTGCTGAGCCCAATACTCATTAGAAGGAGACTTGATAATCTGGAGATAGCTATTTAATAATCTGGAGATAGCTACCCGCATATCCCGCCTTCGCTTTATTGATTTTAGGGAGGCGAATAAAGAAGAGCTGTGAGGGGCTGGCCAGGCCGGGATGCTGTTACAGTACATGCCATGGCATTTCTGTTCAAAAATACCTCAAGCCCACCCTCATTATACCTTATGGGGAAATATGGGATAGCGTTGTTTTTAAAAATACCAACAAAATCCTATTTGACACAATCAAATGTTATGGGCAGTGTGACAGTTTGACCATTAGCTACCGCCATAGCTTTCTGCTGGCTGGTGAGGTGACGGCACAAAAATCTTGTCAATTGGGGGTAGGGGTTTCGGTGGTAAAACTTCTCTTGCCGCACATTTCCGGGACATTGTGCGTCGTTTCCAGGTGTCGGGGATCTGCTGTGGATTTGCGGGAGACTCCTGGAACTTCCAGTGGAGGTGGGATGTCTGGCTAGCTATTTAATCTGAGGCTTCCATGCTTGGTTCATAGGGTAATGTACTCTGCCTGCGTTTTGCGAGCAATGGCTGTGATAGTACTGCGTTCACTTTATATGGCAAACATACGGTGTGTTATGTCAAGGAAGTGATGTCGTCGAGATTGGGTCCTGTTTTATGACGAGTGCTATGCGATCTTTGTTTTTTTTTTTTTTTTTTTTTTCTTTCACCTAACTTTTCAGCCAGGACAACTCGGTGTTATATAAGAGGCTGCTCATAGAACTGCCCATATCGTGTGGTGGGGTGGGGGGACACTCATGTGTGAGATGTTTTGAATCCAGCCCCCCCGAGGCCTCTGCTGATAGGGGGTTTCTGCTTCTGAATGAATTTTGGGAAAGCCCGTATCACGCCAGATGTTTCCTGACTCCCATGAACCGCTGGTCTCTCTCATGGCTAAAAGCCTTTCCAAATGTTTTTTTTTTTTTTTTTGGTTTCTTTTTTGCCTTTGAAATGGAGCCCGAACTCCTTTACTGGGAATCCGGTTTCTCTCTGTGTGTGTTCAGTGCGCACCTGTGTTCCCTAAATGGAGATGACATCAGCAGCGAACAATGAAGGAGGCCGGTGCTATATTGTTCGTTGAACGTCTTAGCATTCCAGTGTCGGAGCTTTGCGGCCGTAACGTGGGACACACGAGACGTGTCTGCCCCTGGATAAGGAAGCAACATTATCCTTTAAAAATGAGTTCCTACCACCGACTAACGACACCATTAGTGACCACCACTAACCATGACCTCATGACCATGACCTTGTCACTGAACCATGAACGTGTGGTGTGGCGTTTAGCTTGTCGTCCTTCTCCGTTTCCTTTGGTTTAATGGAAACCTACTGAAGCGACGATAATAAAGACACTTGTACTGTTTTTCTGCATGTTTAAGTGCCACTTTGGCATATCTCGTGCCTTCTGTTGGTTATGCTTTTGGTCCAAATGAGAAAGCGTAAGAACAGCGTTGAGTATTTCTCTTTTTGGCTTAGAGCGGCAGTTCGTGTCCGCTCGTTTCTTCCGGAAGGTTCCGCCGTCCGTTCTGCTAGCAGTCCGAGGAAATATGCCAGTCAACTGAGTGCTCAGCTCTTCTGTAGGAATCCGTAAACCGTTCCCCTGGAGAGCCGCTGACTATGATGGCTGCCGTGGCGACCGTGGTGACGACAGCACTCATCTGATGCTTGTGTCCATCTCTACCCCTCATCTACTGGGTACCACAGATGTCGACGGATACCTCGTCGCTGCCTCTGACTGAACATTTGTCATTCACACTGGCTGTGTGATTCACCTTTTACTTGGGAAAATGTGGTGTGTGTGTGTGTGTGTGCGTTCCTCCCTTTGCTTATTCATCCATTTTTTTAAATAAAAAATATATATATGTAATACTGTCTGGACTGCTTTTGTCTTTTTTTCTGTTTTTAGTCCTATATCCTGAGTACTAGATGATCTTCCTCTAGCTTCCAGATCCTTGCTCTTGTGTCTCTGCCTCAGAATACCTCCCTGTCTCGGTGCCTTTTAAAAATTTTTGATTTGTCATTCTGTTGGCGGAGGCAGGGATTGTTCCCTGAAGAAGTCAAGGACAACCAGCAGCAGTGAATGGCTCAGTGGGTTAGAGCACTGTGCCTGTAACCGGAAGATTGCCGGTTTAAATCCCAGGGTTGGCATACTTACTGCACCGTTGGGCCCTTGAGCAAAACACCGCTCTGCTGAAAATATATCACACTATATAAAATTATCTGTTAACTGCAGGTAAAATTGGTCAGGTCGCCGCACCCGACGTCAAGATTGCGTTCTCCGACTCGCATCACCGGATCGCTGCCGCTCCTCACCTAAGCGGCCACAGCTGCCTCCTCGCGCCCCTCCCCATCTCCGCCAGCCAACCCGTTGCCAGGCAACCCGCCTAAAAGGGATTTCAGGGAAATAAATAGCGTTGCATGTTTAACAAAAAAAAAGAATAAAAAAAACTTGTTAAATATTGAAAAGCACCCTCTGCTAAATGCTGCCTCCC
This sequence comes from Mormyrus lacerda, assembly GCA_015163995.2. Lineage (NCBI taxonomy): Eukaryota > Metazoa > Chordata > Actinopteri > Osteoglossiformes > Mormyridae > Mormyrus > Mormyrus lacerda. Next base: position 1,842,817 of record JAABNX020000071.1, read on the forward strand.
GGGATTGGGGAGGTTCTGCTCCCCAAAAACGGGCCTGTCAGCAGAGCTGTGAATGGGATGCTGTCAAAAAAAATGCTGCCTAGGCAACCGGCATCCTGACATGCTACCAACATATTGTTGGGCTTTTTGCACTGATGCCTGATGCCTAAGGCTGTGATCGTGCCTCTTTCTTCCAGGGGATTCAGTCTACCTACTAAACGACTGAAGGGGTTCAGTACCATGAACAAGCCTCCTAAAAGTACAATTAAGGCAACAAGTATAAGCTTCACTCAGCCCTGGCTGTCGTGCCAGAGAGGCTCAGATTGCTGCTGTGTTTGAGTGTTAATCGCTCCATTGTTTTTTTTCCATTATCGTTTCATTTTTTTCATTTTATTTTTTTTTTTTTACTGACTCTGCAAACTGGGGTCCACCCAGACCCCCATGCTCGGGTAACTTTTGCAGCATCGTTAGTTAAAAATCCAACAATGAACAATCACAAAACTAATTGCAAATACTTTTGAGCGAATGGATGAAGCTTTGTTTTATCTTTGTTTTACAATGTATCCATGTTTTTCGTTCTGATGTGTTCCGCGGCCCATGGACGTCCGATTAACCACAAGGAACCTTCGATATAATGCAGTGGCAAACTGCACTATAAACAGTCAGCAAGGGATAGTTTTAGTGCCTTTTGATCTATTGTTTGTCCTCCGAATGCCGTCTACAGCACTTTCCATTTCCTATCTCAAATATGTTTGTGATTTGTTCAGTTCCCTTGACTGTCATGCTCAAATCGTCAGTCCAGTGTAACTTTACATATTTGATGTCATCGTCCACACACACACACACACACACACACACAGGCAGGCAGACAGACAGACAGACAGACGCGCACGCACGCACGCAGACAGACGCGCGCGCACACACACACACAGACGCGCGCACACACACACACACACACACAGACGCACACAAACAACCCTCCTTTCGGGAAACTCGCATCAGAGAAAAGGCCGCGCTCTTTTGGAGTCCTCGATGAAGCGTAACAGGACCCAAAGGAGCAGGGCTAGTCATTATTCATCCTAATTATTATTACTGTCATTTCCTACCAGGCTTCTTTAGACAGCAGATAATTTTCATCTCTTTTCCACTGGTTTATTTATCCACCAAAGTGACACTGTGACCTTCCAGGACCTTGATCCAGCAACTTTTTTTTTTTTTTTTTTTCCTTCTTTCATGTCTATTCATAAGTGCTGTTCTGTCCCGCTTCACCACTGACTCCCTTCTCCTTCCGCCGCCCCACCGGAGTCTTAGCCAATGGCCGGCGGAGGGCAGTCGACTCATAACGGTACTGAAATGCTTGCCGTGCTAATTCTGCTGTAAATCCGGCATTGATTACAGCTTGAATAAGCTTTACAGTCCTCCGTTTTCCTTTAAAGCCGTTCACAAATCCTGACTAAGCGTGCCTCCCCATAGACCACAGTGTGGGAAACTACGTCAGAGTGTGACCCCCCCACCGCCTTCATATGCCGACAGCCTGTGATCACAAGGGCTTTCCTGCACCGTCTCATGCCACAGATCAGATTCCAGATCAGTCGGGCCGCACCGTCCACGTAAGGGTCCCGTCACCGAGGAGCCCCTGTTTGGATCCAGCCTGATTCCCGCTCGTCACATTCTTCTGAGTCACTGGATTCCTCGGTCTGTGGGATGCAGGATGAACCGGCTTATTGGTCACATGAGAACCGATGAGCGTGAGTCTGACCGCAATCTGCAAGTAAATGACGCGATCTGGTACCGCGCGGCGTCGTTCGCGTCTACGAATCGCCTGTTTTTAGTCTGAGTGAAGCTTCTTTGCCATTTATTTCTTTCCCTCACTTCCGTTCATGTCTTTTTTTTAAGACGCATGCACACGTACAGAGGGGAGAATGAAGCTGGGGGTCCAAACTCAGGGTCGGCTGTCCATCCAGCAGCCCTGGAAGCCTTTCTTCATGGAGATGTAGCTGCTCTGCTCAGCATGGCATTCTAATCGGCGACTGCCCGGTCGCCGACACCACGTCCGAACCGGGTGACCCACACACCGCTCCC
>JAABNX020000071.1:1887946-1912255 GCA_015163995.2 Mormyrus lacerda
ACACACACACACTCACACACACACACACACTCACACACACACACGCACTCACACACACACACGCACTCACACACACAACTGCCAGAAGAGAAGAGTGGATAGTCAGCAGTTTCCTGCTCCCACTCCATCCTGCCACACATCTCTCTGTCACTGTTTGAAGGGGGCGGGATCAGACCTGTCAATCACACTACATGGACCAGCTTCCAGGCCAGCTCAGCGAATCACAAATATCTCATCACATTTGGTGAAATCGCTGATGATTATCTGTAAATTTGTTTACCATTCAATATCTTTATATAGTTTTCATGTTATGAATAGTAATTATTGCCTTTTACATCAGATGTGACAGGTAATATAAAATATAACTATAATTTCACTGTTTCTAATATCTAATGATAATTAAATGAGCCTCAACAATAATTTCACAGGTAGACCTCAGCCACCTCTTCCCAGTTTCCAAACTGGTAGTGACATAATACTGGGCGACTGGTTTACCAAGAAAAAAAAACATTCTGTGATTAAACGTGAGTAATGTAATAACCGAGTTTCCCGACTGACTGACACTGCACATGTGTAGCTATTGATTTTCTACATCAAGTGAGCATTTTATCCATCAGCAGCTTCTGCCCCCACCCACAGGATGAAGCATTTATGATAAGAATGTAATACAATACTCGCATAAACAGAGATAAAAAAAAGACATCTGCCATTTGGCGGCATTTTCTGCCTGAGGAAACTTCTGGTAGCTCGCTGAGAGCTGCGTGACCATCGCCCCGCCCTTCCACACTACACAGCGCTCTCCTATTTTAAAATAAGCAAAAGCCAACAGAGTCAAACACACAGCGTGGCTCACTGCGTCACAGAAAACAAACATCCGAATCGACTCTGTCTGCGTCCCGTCTAGAGCGCCCTGTCCTTCCTGAGGACCAGGAGACAGACAGGCGCCATCTGCCTTGCTTATTTATCTATCCCTCTGAGCCACAGTTTACACAGTGCGATTGGCAGCTAAGGAGAGCTGAAACCTGAAGGTTGTTCGATTTCTGCGGGGACCCCTGCTGTTGGGAGGTAATTACTGCAGTAAAATACCCAGCTGTTAAAGGAATCGCAAATAGCTTTTTTCTAAGAGGGGGTCAAATGCACGTTTTAAAAAAGCAGGACCGCGGCAGTGATGCTAATCCTTGCAGCAGGACGGCGTTTTTGTTCATCAGAGCCTGACAGGACGGATGAAGGTGGTGTGCACACTGCTGCGGCGGCCCAAGGGACGGATCTCTATGTACGCATCAGCTTACCCAGCATGCCTCTGTGGACTGTCATAACCCCCCCCACACCCACCCAGCCAGCCCTCCCAGCCCATCCTGGCTCTGATGTCGCAGTACGCTTACCTCAGCAAATTGTGGCCTGGCTTACAGCATCCCTCTGCCTCTCTGCACACACACACACACGCGCGCGCACACTCGCCAAGCACAGCTAATCTCGTGGAGCCGCAGTGTCAAACTGAACAGCCGGCCCCCTTGCGCTGCTGTTCCATCCCAGAATCCCCTTCCAGCCCCTGTGCATGCCCCCATAACTGGGCACACCCCCAGTCCACCGCCACACCGGGTCAACCCAGACCAGGCACAGTGCCCACAGGATCCCTCCTACTCTTCTTGCCTTCCCAGTACCCCCCCCCCCCACATAATTACAAAACCAGCTAGAAAATCATCCATAAATAAGCCACAGTCTCAATCCAAAGCCCAAGTCCCTAAGCTTCATTTACAGCCTTCTGCTAAGGGCGCGGATTTTAAAATAAAATGCCACCTCCTGTGATTCAGCCGTGGTCGTGCTCTGCTTTGATGTATAAAGCGACCCAAGCGTACGTGAAGATTCTGCTTTTCGAAGGGCGCGGTGACTCACATCCCGAAGCCAGCCCCCGCCGGGCCCCGGGACCTCGTCAAAGCCGCTCGCAGGGCCCCCGATAAGCATCCCTGACACCGCGCCCACGGACTCCCGTCCCGCTCAGCCCGCGTGAGAGTCACTGTTGCCCGTCGCCTGCGAGACCTTTCCAGCCATTCCTGTTTTGATGCAGTCGAGGTGTTTAAGTGCCTGGATCTGTACGTCTGTCTGTTAGGGGCTGGAAGATGGCGAGTCGTCTGAAAACACTGCATACAATGATTCAGACAGTGTATCGTTACGGAAGAAAGATACGAGCTGCTGTCAGCCTGCGTCTGCACCTGCATCGCCCTCTGTTTTGCAGTTTGGGTCCTGTGAAAACCCTCCTCTATCATTTGCTGTCTGTATGTTGCGCTGAGGTCCGGGTCGGGTGGTGGGGATTCACCATTTCACGACACTGAATACCCGTATATGGATGTTATCACGATAATGTCCACTTACAGGGTAACTGAAAAGAGAAAATGTTGAAGGAATAACAGCAACAGGTTATGTTGGTGACAGGATAATTTGGGGCGACTCAGGACAGAAATAGTCCCGTGTAGATTTAACGATTACAGAGAAACCTCTTAAGAGAGCGAGCATTCGTCAATATTTACCTTTAACTGATGCCATAATGTGACCCCTAAGTGTCCTCAGCTGGTCACTAATAAAAACTCCTTTCTAAGCCCAGAAGATTGTTTCCAGTTAAGATGCAGACATCCATGCATAGATGACACTGATGCCCTTCATAACGGGACTGCCTGCGGGAAGGCCATCTGACCCACTGCTCTCAAGTGCCGCCCTGCTGGGGAAACTGAGGAACAGCCACAAGCTGGCACCACACAGACAGGCAACCTGCGCTCTGGCAGTGGGACGCATGTATCAGGACTGAGGCTCCCGACGCTTGTCCTCCTTGGATCCTGGCATCTCTATCCCATCGGCATGACAACCTTGCAGTGTAACAATGATGTCAGCGGTGAAACACTGATGTAATCTACACCGTGTCTCCTCCTCATTGGATGTGCCACAGACAGGAGGCATTACAATCATCCAGTCAAACACTGCTCCTACAGCACCGGCGTACTCTGAATGAATGATGTCATTCCTTAATCCCTGATGTCAGCTGACAACAAGCTCCTCCACCCCACAGGAAGGAGGGTTAATATCAGAGGGAGTCAGCGCTCTGCTCAGGGAGTGGAGAGCAGTTTCGGGGGGGAGGGGCCTGCGGACTCTATCAACTAAAAAAACCAAATCAAAATGTCTGCTAATGACAACAGCTAGCGGTATCTGCTCTGTTGTTATCTTCAGGATTATAAGGGGGGGGGGGGGACCTGCCTGAAGCTGCTGGATCAATTATCCTGCCTGCATGAGCTCACCATTATCGGGGGCTGGGGGCGAGGGGTACAGAGAAGCGGGAGAGTGGATTGTCGGCACGTATTTGGTTCTTAACACAGGGACTATTTAAGATTGCTCCCTTAAAAGGCATAAATTTGCATTGCTCACCTGCCAGTCAACTTCTGCGGGGGGCAGGGGTGGGGGGTTTAAAGATACCAGAAGGTAGCGAGTGACCTGGCAGTGAGCAGGAATTCATCACTCCCGCACGCAGGATGCAGAGGCCTGTGTCAGACCCATTCCTGCAAAACAGGTTCTGTTTGGTTCCAATTAACCCACCCACGCTCCAAGCTCCTCCCCTTCCATCACCCACCCACCAATCACGACACTCCTGCCATAAATCACTGAGCATTTACCCAATAACATACGAGAAGCAGATGTCAGCAAGCCATGTACAGGGAGATATAAATATTCTCTTTTTTCCCTCAGCTTAAAAGATTGGAACACACTTTTCCACAAGGGTTTCATTTACCAACACAGCAGCAGGGGGGCCGAATCTTCAACAAAGCCCCCGTCTGGAAAGTATTCTGGCTACAGAGAGGAGGCCGTAGTCGTCACATAATCAGAAATGAAACCACACAGAGTGTGTATAGTCACCCTCCCTCTGCCCTTGCTCACTCGTTAATTACATCCTTCAAGGGAGACATTTTTGAAACGTCTGGCTGGGGGGGTCCAGACAAATGCGCCGATACAAAGGCCAGAGATCCCATTTCCATGTCTCTGGCCAAGTCGGCTATAATGCAGCCTTAATACAAACCGTGTCGAGCTGCACGTTTCTCCACGTAGGACGAATGAAGACCACAACACAGAGTAAACGACACAAATAGAGTTTTCACTGGCGTACTGAATATTGTTAAATGAATATAGATGTGCAGAGTCTCAACACAGTGAACTAATTAAAATCTAAAAGGTAAAATCTGATTTGTTTTTCTTTCTGGGTTTTTTGTTCTTAATTCCTTAAACCAGGGCAATTTATCAAGTCTGAGTTAATTATTTTACCAAAACAACGTTGAAAGGGAATCTATGTAACCACGCTCTATGCAGGAACAAAGAGTTATTAGAGTCCGAAAGGAGATAGAGTAGAGAATAGAGAATAATTATCTCTGCTGTGGCACAAAACAGGAATTATGTGAAGACGTACGGCCGTAGCAGCTGGGCGGGATTTTATAGACGCGCCTCAGAAAAGAGTCACAGGTGAGGAAATGGTGGCATGTTTATGTTTAGAGATCATTTGTTCGAGCTGGACGCACAAATAAACAAGCCTTATCATCCGGGAGATCAATACCGAGAATGAAGAAATATCATGTGGCCAGTGAGAAATGATGAGGTCATAAACGCAGCGATGTTTACTCAAACTGTTACACGCCGGAATCGTCTCCGGGAGGGAAAAACGGCCGATACCAGTCAATCAGACGCAGCTGGAATATGTTCTGATCCTGTCACTAGCAGGAAGGAAAGCGATGCTTAATAATTAAACACTGATCATCCCCTGCAAATCGCCACTAGTTATTTCTTGTCTCGTTCACGTTTAAAAGCGACTCAGCCCCTGTCCCCGTAATTATAGGAGCTCCCCGAATTGGGTGCAGACACAGAGGGCCCCGACTGGCCCATTCGATGGGGGGGGGGGGGGGCATTGATTTTCAACGGCAAACAACTGCAGCAGGAGATTAAGGTACAATGCTGACAAACACAAAGAACGGGCGTGTCCTTGATGTCCAAAAACGGCACCAGAGCGGGATCAAAATGAGAGTCGCTCTGGATAAGCGAGTCAGTCACGCGGCAGAGTCTCCGAGAATAACAAGGACAGGTACGTTTAATCAGGAAAAGCGTCTGTCAAACATTTCAGACATCAGGACTGTCAGAGGGAAAGATGAAAGACAGCGGAACGTTCCCTGGCAGCCGCAGAGCCCGGAATCCATAAACGTCATTGTTTAATGTCAGCTGTTCCCTGCTACTTCTTTCCGGGGGGGTGGGGGGGGCACAATTCCGGAAAGTACAGAAAATGCCTTCTCTCACTCTGAGAAGGCCGTGTTTGCGAAGCACGGATGTAAGACACAGAGATCTGTGATTCGGGGGAAGACCAGAAACCGGGCATTTCTGGGGAAGAAGGATGACTTGTTTTGGAAGAGGGGTTTCCTGAGAGGAAGTCCCTCACAGGAGCGGAGGAATGTGGAATTCACCTGAAATTCAGTGCAAAAACCTAGAAAAGGCAGCGTCTCAATACTGAGGAAACACAGCCAATCTCAGTAACGTGCTCAAGTATATAAGATACTAACATGCATCTCTACCAAAACACATAACTTGAGAAACATTAACTGCACCCAAAAAGAGATGGATTTAAAAAAGCATATAATAGACTTCATAGAAAGGAGTAGAATTGTTAGTTGTTACTGTGCAGCTCTTGCAGCAAAGGTGTTTAATGGAAGCATACAAGCATTTGCTCCAAGGATTTGGGCTGATAATGACTCCCCAAGACCCAGTGAGACGAGACCCCTGTTCAAACTAACAAAAAAAAGAAACCGCAAACTGAGCGTTGCAGGATGAATCTGGAAGGTTCCGGATGTTTCCAGACTGTTCCGCCAGCGCTGTGGCTGCGCTAGCTTATCCCGACCATCAGAACATCGTCACCCGCGGTTTGCCCCCATGTTACCGCCGTTACTCATGTGATCGATCGGCAAACAAGTTTAAAAACCATATGATCTGCTCAGTGACCTGCAGACCCCATTGACCAAAAAAAAAATCAAAATGTTTGCTAATGATGTCTTAAGTCTTCCAAGGACTCTAAATGGGGGGAGGCTCCACAAACAATGAATCCCCTCCCTTCATGGGCTTCTGCATCACAACTGACTGGTCTGAAAGAAGCGCCAGGAGCCACAGGCGATGAACTCTGGCCCACGGACGTCAACGAAGAGCCTGGAAACAGCTGAACCCAGCTGACCAATCAGCTGTCATCGGGCTGGCAGAAGGTTTGTTTTCATGAGTGGGCTGATGAGAATCAGCGGGGTGCCGCGGGAGACCGTCCCGGTGAGAACGAACCCGACGGCACGCCCACGTAGCGGCAGCTAACGCGGCCAAGCCGAGGGGGACCCAGTCAGAAGCATTACTTTCCATTGGCTAGTTGGTGGGGCTGGGTGGGGGGGCGGACATGTTCGCATGTTTGGCGTCAAGTGCAAATCATGGTGGGGGCATTAAATTATTACTGTCTGAATCGCTTGCCCGATGATGCAATTGGAAGTCACCCGTGGCATTTACACTGCCCGTGACCCCACCCTGACATCTGAGGTCACGGAATACGATAAATGCGACTCTGAATGCAATTCTCACTCAACCCCAACGCAGTTCTCGCTCTCTCAGGGGCGCGAGAGCCAAAGCGCATGGATGTTTGTCACATGACCCCGTCATAGCCGCGTTCCTCTTCTCTACTGGGCCTTCGCTCTTCTCTAAATCGGACTCACGCCATCCGGCCTGAGATGAGGCGTTCCTGTCCCTCGGAGAATCCTGCTCATGAACAATCGCGCCAGTGTTTCTGCTAACGGGAGGGAATGCGTGGAATTAACGCCGAGATCGGACAAGACGAATCAGAACCAGCAGGGGGCGCTGTTAAGGGTCTAGCGGGCACACGTTCCTGACCATAACCCGACCAAAACTGCGTCATCCTGTCAGCTGGACATCATGACTCTAACTGATCTCCATTACCCCATAAGAGCCTATTTTCACTTCACCTGAACTTGCTGTTTCCATAGCAACATAATTATACGGACGGCAGTTCACCTCACCGGAGTGCAGTGTGGACAATCTGACCATAAAGTAAATGCCCTCTGAAACCAGCAGGGTCGCGGTACCCTGGGGCCGGACCGACCCAGGACTGTCCAACTGGGACAGATTTATACTGAGTTCGATCCACTCAGCCCGTATGATTATTCATGAAGAAGAATCATTTTGTTTTTTTATGTGAGTGATAACCTACATATGTCGATGCCACAAGCAGTTTCACTGTTCGTTTTCATGATTTCTAGTGATTTTGGGGAGAAGGGCTATAAATAGCTCAGATTATGAAGGTCTAATTGGACCAATTAAGGGTGGAATGAGCACTGACACTGAGGGTTAAATGTGAAAGATGGGCTTAGCCTGAGGCTTTAAGGGTAGCTTTAGACAAAACCCGTCTGGACACTGTCGTCAGCTGCTCGCCGACCCTTAACCAGTAAGCCTTGGGAAGGGGGGGGGGAGTGGGGGGGCTGCTAGACTAGAGTGGGCTCTATCAAACTATCAACCGTCTGCTCAGTCAACAATGAAAAATCACCAGCTCCCTCCACAATCTGAAGGACACGGTCGCTTAACCATGTCCCCCAGAGGTCACATCCAGGTCTGCTGCTGTCCCCGAGTGACCCCCACCCAACCCCTCTTGACAGATTTAATGTTCCGCCCCTTGAGTCAAGATCCCATCAATGCCTACTCATACCTCACCTTTTTCCAACAACTCATATAGGATTTGGACGACAATCCCATGATGGAACCCTGGAGTAAAGGCAGAGGTATCTGCTCATTCTGCAAGCCAATGATGAGATGGTTGGTCATCAGTGCCACCTAGGTAGTATTAGCTAGAGGTCCATATGACCTGCCTCTCCTCTTCCTCTTCCCAAAGACCTCTCCTGCACCTGTTTCCCCCCCATTCTTGACATCTCTTTCCCTCAGGAGCACATAGCGACACTCCCCATTTTCTGATGGAAATTCCCAAGGTCCCGACCCCACCCTCGCCCCCACCCGAGTCTAAGAATGCACTGACATACTCTTGCTGCACATATGGCAGGCCGGCTACACCCTGCTCCTCCGAATGAAGCAGCGTGGGCGGACTTCATGGGACCAAAAACACCCAAAAGAACAAGGACAGATCAGCCGGCGAAAGGAGACAGGATGCATCAGACTCATTCGAAAACTGTTAAACCACTGAATGGCTGCACAGTATCAGGAACGGATTGTTCTGCAAGGACCTGCTATGTAAACAGATGATCTCAACCACTGTAGCCTGGGAGTATCAGTAACTAATTCCTCAGAGGCTGGACGTTATAGAGGGAAGCACAAACTGTCACAAACTGAAGGGTGTGGGCGTGGCCTTGACCGGCGAGACGTAAACAAGAGGTGTCGCGTTTTTGCAATGGTGTCGAGTCCACATGGGAAATGACAGGAGAATCTGCCCTCATCCGAGGGGCATTAATGAGGGCGACGCATCTCAAAATGGCCCCACAGCAAACGCCGTAACTACGCTAATGCAAATAGTTTTATTAGATTTTTGCTTTCTTTGGATAATGCTGTGTAGCTCTTGTTCCATTCACTGGAAGCTCAGCCTAGCTGCACTTACGCCTAGTCGGCTCGTCGACAGCCGTGTGTTTGTAATGCGCTTTTTGTTTAACTTGTATGGCCCTTGATCCCCAGCTGCATGGACGCCGCATGTTGGCTGTAACCCCCTAGCGATGGGGGGCAAGATGGCCGACGTGAAGGGAAGGAAGCATTCCGGTGTACCTGTACTTGTTCTTGTGCAAATAGCAAATAAAGGATTTATCATTAAATGTCAGTCCTCGTGGACAGCTTGCTCTACAAAGAGCAAGTCGAGGGAGGCGTAAAAAAAATTTCCCCATGGGGACAATAAAGGGTTCAATAATCCAGTACTGGGATAATAGTCTTGTGGAAAGTCGGGTGCGGCCTGGGTTGGCACCGGGTATCCTGATGATGGACCCTGGCAAGGATTCGAGTGACATGACAGACTGTAGCCTGTCTCTCCTGACCCCTACGAGAGGAGTCTAAGGACGGAGCTCAAGCAGGGAGCGAGGGAGGAGGTCCATCCGCATGCGATTTCTCTTCCGTTTCCAGACCTGAACCTAGCTGGTGGTGACAGACTAGGGTGGAGGACAGACCTCTCTTAGGATCTCGTAAAGGTAAAATCCTGCATACGGATACTGGGTACTGCCCTGACTACATAAAACACCCAGCTGTAATGTGACCATTTATGGGATTGTCTGTACAAAAAGCCTCACATCTGAAGTACAGCTCACGTTCATGTGCTCTGTGGCTAGAAAAATAACTTCAGGCCGATAGGAGTAAGCAGTAAGCAGAACGGCCCGACATCTGATGGGTAAATACTTTCCACGAGGATTGTTTTGACAGTGGCACTCGGCTACTTAATTAACCGTCATGAGCGAAATAAAGGCAGAATCTTTATGTCAGACAAAAACAAGATTCATCACCATCTGCTTTTGCTCCGCTTGCCTCCGCTGGAAGTGCCTCTTACAGCCTCTCCGCCGCCTTCTTGTAAAACCACTGGATGACTTGTCCAGCCTGGAATGCCCAGTCATACTAATACTATGCATGAATGTCCAAAGCCTCGCATCCGATTGGTTGACGCACCAACCCAGAAATGAACCAATCAGATTCCTTTGATCCCACAATATGATCTGAACCAGATCGGTAAGAAGCAATGTTGCTTCTCATCTCCGGGATCGGGGGTGTGAATCCCACCTTATCATTGTATCAGCCAGTTCTTGGAGCAACTGGGGGTTAAAGGGGCCCAATGATAAAATCACCCAGGCAAATACAGGATTTGAACAAGGAACCACATGACATCAGGAACAGCGTCCTAATGCACTATGCCACCCAACACAAGCTAACATTTGCTAACAAGAATCATACATAAATGCTTAAATACTGTCTGTTATATGCCAGGGAAGGAAAACCCAGCAGAGTGGCTCGTCCCAGCATTTTTAGGGGTCATTTTATCGTGCTGGTGACCGCTGTGTTGGACGCCAGACCTCATGACAGATCAGGTGACTGTTGGGGGGGGGGGGGGGGTACAATAACGGGAATAGATTGCCACGGAGATATTAACAGAAAAAGGATTATGTTTTCCGGAAGCATATTTGCCTAGGCTGAACGGAAGGTCAAAACTTTTCTGAAGGCCATGCTCCTGAAGGACTGGATGACAAACAGGACAGGGGCATGGGACCCCTGGGGGTCTGACCAGGTGGCGGTGGGGGGGGGGCTTTTGACGGAGGTCTGCATCTGTCATTACAGCCCATCCTGACAGATGCCTGTTCCTGGGAACAACCCCCCCCCCCAATATATCAGATTAGCAAACCCATATAATATTGAGGGGGAGCTAGCAGAGATGAGGTCTGACGTGCAGCCTGGTAGACCCCACAGCAATTACATGCTGCTAATCGCCACCGTCGCTGTCAACGGCAGAAAAGCCCCCTTTCTGTGGGAAACCCCCCCTCCCTCTGTCCAACCCCCCCCCCCGCCTTTGAGGTATGTCGCTGTTTTCCTCTGGGTTGCATCACATCTGGGAATCAGGTTGCTTGGCGATGGACGAAGATTAGAGGCTGGGAAGACGTCAGGAGATATGGCTTCTGACAATAAGAGTGCTTGGGGGGGTGGGGGGGGGTAGCAATTTTGGGTCTTTGTTCATTTGTCTTTGATTGAGGTCCCATGACTCGTCAATTGACAATAATCCAATCAATTATCCAATGATGTGGACTTAGCTCAAGGTGTGAGCTCCAGTTACCTTCAGCGTGACCTCAGCTTTCAGGGACTGGAAGGAGACAAAGCACAATCCCCCCCCCACACCCCCAGCCACCAGCTGAGCAAAACTAGGTATTTTATGTGGGGTGTTTTACTCCTCCTTTGTGTTACTCTTACTACCCACTAAGCGAGCGCCATACTTCATAAAGGTCACACATCTCCGGAACCAGCTGTGCATGGTCAAACTTACAAAGACGCCTTCAAATCTTGAAAGCTCTGCCACTGGGAACTGAAATACCCACAATTATACTCATATAAAAATACTACATTCGGTCAAATATGAAGATTATGAATAAGGCTGTAATAATATTTAAACAAAAGGAAATATAAACTAAATCATATGTTTCAAAATTAGCTTAGATATGCTCTCAGCTGTATGCTCAGAGATCATCAAAGACAGTGAGAGAAAAAGAATTATAAGGCCAAAATTATACGTGATTTAAAACAGGAAAAGATAACAAAAAAGCGGAACAGAAAGTCATCAGCAGATCGCTTTAGACGTTTTGAAACTTGGAAGTACTGAGCGATTAGTCGCCGTGTGGCATTGGGATAAGCAGCACCATAGGCAGGGACCTCGGCGTCATTTTACGGATGTTTAAACCCAGAGCTCTTGACTGCGATCGGACTTTCCGTAAGAAGCTTTGCCAATCAACTCCGCCGCCCCGTATTTGACTCTCGCATTAATAGAGACCAGATATTACGAAGCGCGCCCCCGTGAAGCCGTGATTAAAGTTACCACCCAGCCCAAAATATACGGGCCTGATTTGAAGGCACATATGTACATCAGACAGTAATCTGATTGCCGGCAAACTGTGCCATTCATGCCGAGGTGTCTCGAACTTCTGGCATGACTGAAAGATTATGGGATTTTTTGAGGTTCTCGCAGCACTGAATTTCCTGCATCCTTCGTGGTTACACAGTACATACTGAGTGTAGCGTGAAGTACGGGTGATGTGCAGGGTAATCTGCGTACTGCGCCCTTAAACTGACAAGTACTCATATATATCAGTGGAAAAGGATGGGGGAGGAACAGGAGGGGGGAGGTAAGTCGTTTAAAATGACGGACGGGGCGCAACGAAAGGGTGAAGACCTCGCCCTATCCAGGATCCCACACCGGACTAATTACTCAAACAGGGAGAAAACGCTATATCATTATTTAGATGGGAACAAAGGGTACAAAACATCACACTGCATCGTGTGTCGGATTAAGGATCATTACATGACAAAGAAGCGTGCCGTCAAAACGGTATCTTTGAACATCTTCTTTCCCCCGACACAAACCAGGGTCATCGTTCAACAAAGCTATAAGGAATACATATAGGTCTCCGTGCAGTGACATGTGGGTTTAAATTCCAGTAATGCGTCTAAGCACTGCAGTCATTGTCCGAGAAACGGTCTCCGGAGACGCGTGGCTATAGGGACGGGAGGTTGGTTCAGGGACCGAAGGATGCTGCAACTGGTCAGAGGGGGTCGACGCGCAAAGCGCTAACACGCAGACCTCATTGTGAAGCCATCAGACGCAATGCAATCGGGATCTGTCGGGGAAACACCTTCACGCCTGCCCCCCACCCGGACGCGATGCAGCACGAAATCCCCTCTTACCAGTCGGTGGAACACGTCTCGCTGATCACATCTTGGTAAGCTGTAAGGAGGGCCAGTCTATTCTTACTGAGGTTCACAGCCATGTTGCCGTCCTAGCAATCATCCAGACCGGTGTGAAGCCGAGTAGAGGAGATGGGTGGAGGAGGGAGTGGAGCGCTACTGAGGATGAAACAAAGGGACTGAGCTTTTCTGTGGCGGAGCCGGCGAGCTGCGTGGTCCGAGCGCTCCGCTGGGAGCCCGCAGGGTCCTAATGCCGTGCTGCGCACTGTTATTCAGCAACGGGACTGATACTGAACAGACACCGCTGTAAGGTCTGTGAGCTTACAGTCGGCGGGCGGGGTTATTACTACCCCACTTTTAAAAAGATGTCACCCCCCACACATTTATTTGCCCCTATGAAACATCCATCTCACCAACCGTAGTTTTGATCTAAGACGTCTGCTCTTTGAATCAGTATCCAAGTGTAATTTATGGGGGGGGGGGGAAACATCACATGAAATTGCTTTTCAAAGAACGAAATTCTTTGTTTTGTTGGTTGCCAAACACCATTAAACAAAAGCGGAGGATGTTCACAACTAGCTGCCTGCAATACTCTCCGCCACGCGCGAAATCACGGCAAGGCGCCAGTGTGCCACAGCTCATTGACTTAAGTGATGTTAGTTTTTCAACCAGTCGAGAGATTCGGAACTAGAATATAAATCCATTCACTCATACTCATATATAATGGTGGAGAAAGAACCAGTTGAGTCTATTGGGATATAAATGAATTCCAGAATAAATTAAGCAACTCCGATGCTGTGTCGGGGACTCTTGTCTAGGATTGGCCGAGAAAGACCATGTGACGAGTCTGGACTAAACAAGGGAGTTAAAACTAAAGGCTCCAGTGGTGACATCACTGGGCGAATGCCAATTATGCACAACCTGAAAACATGCTTTTGTATGTTCACAGTGTGGCGCTGTGGAGTCTCGTAGTCCCAGGCGCGGATGATCCGTTAATCCTTCGGCATTCACTGGTGACCAGGAAGCTATCCCGGGAATCCCGGGAAGGCCAAGGCATGACATTCTGGGGACATTGGTCTGGCACAGTAACCCAGTCAATTATGTGGCTTTGGACCTGGGGAGAGGGAATGCAGAGGTATAGCATGTAGTCTCAGTACTGCAGTCAAACCAAAGAGCAGACCTGAGGCGTGAGATCACCATACCACCCGCCGACTGGCCCCCGACTCGCGAATGCGGCCCCCAGCCTCGCCGGCAGCATCTCAGGCACGTTTTTGGCAGAGAGGTGGCAGAGCCATAATTAGCATGCTGGTCCCGGCTGAGATCTGGCATAGTGGACGGGCCGTCGGAACCAGGGTGGGGGGGGGTGACCCTTCTCCGCTGCCCCTTTAAGTGGCGGACTGCCCAAAAGGCTCCCGGGTGGCCACGCCCGGCATGATGGGTCGCCAGTCCTGTGTGGCAGACACCCCACGGCAGACTGGAAAGGCATGGGAGGGGCCGGATTGCTGAAGCGGGCAGGGACTGGGAGGGGACTTGTGCATGTACGCCCCCTCCTGAAAAAAAGCACACCATCTGCATCCTATCCAATAAGGAGATCCCACACTCAGTCACGAATATCAAACGACTGAGTATGCCATAACAATGTATGAATTTTACCTTCTACTCCCCCTCCTGATGAATGGATCTATCCAAATGCACTGGGGGGAGGGGTGTTCAAGGTCAAGTTGTACAAGGAAGGTGGTAGGGGGACATGGTGACATTCTATTCAGGGGGCCCAGAATTTCTAGCTACACCCTAGCCCACGCCCTACATGCCCCCCCCCCAGCACTGTACCCCATGCTGCGACTGGAACCTTCTGAACTATCAGCCAATAATTAATCACACTTATCGGGCGTCAAGCAGAACGCCGACGGCTGACCACTCAGGGCTGGGACTCGCCTTCTTTAAGCAGCACGAGGGAGGAACTCCAGTTTGAAACTGGGCAGCGGTCCAGCCTTAGCCCATCCATTCACTGGATGGATGAGATCAACCGAGTCCCCCCCCCCTTTGTTCTAGCGTCACGGGTACGGCTGACAGGATTTAATGCACTTTTCTGGGTGATTAGCCAGCAGAAAACTAAAAAGAGCAGCGCTAGCATCGCTTCAGCTTAATACACTTACAGACGAGGCCAAGAAGAAATGGAAAGAGAAAGATTTACGGTTTTGGTTCAGAAGAGGCTGAATTTGTGTGTCTGAGTACTGCTCAAGTAAGCAAAGATTCACTGGGATGTCCCTGATAGGCTGGAACTACACGGTGCCCGCATGTGATTGGCCGCAGAGGCGACGAGCCCCTCGATTTCACACCTTTGTCACAAAGAGCAAACAGGCAGCTGATTGGCCGTTAAAAGTATAAAGTGCCATGAATGAAACACCTATTGTGCTGCCGCGGAAGCTGCCGCGGGTTTAACAAGGCAGCCCTTCTCCAAAAATCAGTTCCAAACACTAAGGAAATGGT
This sequence comes from Mormyrus lacerda, assembly GCA_015163995.2. Taxonomy (NCBI): domain Eukaryota; kingdom Metazoa; phylum Chordata; class Actinopteri; order Osteoglossiformes; family Mormyridae; genus Mormyrus; species Mormyrus lacerda. The sequence continues at coordinate 1,902,908 of JAABNX020000071.1, forward strand.
CACGGGTTTAAAGAAACCAAAAAAGAAAGTTGTATGGAAAAATAAACTGAAAATGCTTGTGCAACAAGACTTCCGTAGTAGGATGAGAAGATGGAACATTCTGAGTGAAAACAATGCCTATCCGTTCCTAAATGTTTCAATGCAAAAGTTTGTCAGTTATAAAGTGCACACTTGTGCATGTATTTGGTGGATGTTTCCTTAAGAATTTGCAACCTTTCCTGCTGCCAACTCGTATTACCATTTTATACGATTTGCATTTAAACAAAAACAATTGAAATCACAAAACTGTAAAAGTATTTAACGACCATACTCCTCAAGAGTTTAGACAAGACTCAAAGCGGCTGAATTTCCTTGCCTCAAATCCCAGTCTATGCTAAATGAACGCTAAATTAAATGGCAGATTTTCCAAAAAAGTATCTGTCTCCCCCTACAGGACACAAATGCGACTGCGGGTCACGTTGTGTGCATATTAGGTCCAAATCAACCAATAATTTCGTAAACACATTTTATTTAAAAGGAAGAAAAACTAAAAAGTGAACAGATAAAATTTTAATATAAATATACAGTGTTAATGCACATAAAAATAACCACCTTTTAACAAAATTTTAAACGTTTGACGACTGTTACATATTGCATAACCGTGGCCCGCAAATTCAACGAACTCGGGCGAGTCTTTGTCTGTACAAGAAAGGAATGTAGGCGAAAGGGGAACATACTGATACACAGGTTTAGAGAGATGCAGATCGTCCAAAATTAGTGTCTGTTGTTCAAGTAGTGAAAAGTAATCGCTTAAAAAACACGTATACTGTAACACACCTCGGCTTTTGAATTCTCCTGGCTTGTTTTGACCTGGTACTTCTATACCGTAACTCAGTTTTATATCCCACTGACTAACGCACACAACCCTACTTTCAATCACATGCATAACTGAACGTAAACGGACGATTAGAAAACAAAAACACACCAAAAGGCTACAACTTGAAATATTAAATAAAGAGTTTAAATACAAAAAAAAAACATAAAATAAAATAAATCACACAATAAGAAATAGCTCATGAGCCGAAAAGGAAAAAGGCATGGCATTTAAATCAAACTCTTGAATAAGTCCTATTTGAAAATTACCGTAAAGTAGTACGTTACTTCAAAATAATAATTATACATATTAAGCAGTATGTCTACCTTCAAGCCTCCGCTAGCATGTGAGCGGAGCCTGTATTCTTATAGCATTCCTAACGTTAGGCTGTAAACCATAATTGCTGTAGCTGAGTTTGCCTCGCGGTCAGACCGCACACGAGCTCGGAGTTATAACGGGCCCCCTCCACCGCACGAAAAGGAGCGTACGAGCGAGGATGGCGACAAGGGAATAAATATGTAAGTGCGTAAAACTCAATGAAGAATAAATAAGTTACGTTAAGTTACGCATTTCTCCAATCACCGACACCATTGTCAACTTCGTGGCAATCAGCAGAACGTGGCCTTAAAATATAACCAATAAATAACGGTTATAAATACAAATGTTTATGTTCAGCATGCGGGAGAGCAGCAGTGTTGTACTGAGTCGTTAATAAAAAACACAACTAAATCGGTGCCTAATCTTGAAACAGGAATTGAGATGCAAGGAGCTTTACAGAGCTTGTATGAGTCGTTGTGGTTGGGCAGGTTAGCTGCCCTTAACTCAAACTACAAAATGTCCTTACAGCAGGATCTAAGTTATGTGAAGAAACGCCACACGTATCACCAGATATCAAGGCAGCCCACCTATATCTGTACCGGCCCCACACGTGAGTACAGACGGCCCTGGGGGCAACCTAAATTGGAAATAACGATATCTGGGCCACAGACAAATTTATACAGTGATGTTATTTTTTTTTTTTTAAAAAAGAGTAACCCTTACAGGAGAAAGAGGAACCCTAATGAACGAGGCCCTTTGTGTCAGGGCCGACTCACTCTCGAGCAGGAGTGTTAAATGATGAACGGTACAGCAAAGGCTTGCCATGGGCGACATGGCGGTGAAAGGCTGCAGCCTTGTTCCCAGTAGGTTACTGGTTCAAGTCCCAAGAAGGGCTTCAGTAACTGTGAGGAAGAATCTTGAAACCTGAATCGCAATAGTATAAACATATAAGAATATAAAAACAAGCTGCTTTGGATCATAACATCTATGAAATAATTTATAAAAACACACAGAGGTTGTTAATAGAATAATTATTTGTATGTGCATTCAGATTGGGGGAGAGGGGCTCTGTGTGTTATGAGTTCAGTGGTACAGTACGGCTGCATGTGTGTCTACGCAGCCACATTGGGGTGGGGGCCAGCAGATCCGGTCCAGAAAGGGGTTGGTAGGTGTTTCGGGGGGGGACATATCGACATCAGTTATCTTGTTTCCGGGACAATCTCGGTCGTTTTCCGGTTTCACACACTCCGGGCGTCCCTGCACCTCGCTCGAGCTTTCTGCGGTACCGCCTGACCCTGTGGAGTGGCTGGCCCGTTCCTGGGCACAGGCTCTAGCACGTCTGGGCGAGCTCAGGTCCGCCGGCTCCTCCTGGGTCGGCTGGGCCAGCATGCCAGGTATGGTCACCTTCAAGCCCAGCCCAGAACCACCGGAGCCGGCCCAGTCTGATCTCATCTTCTTCGCCACGTCGTCGGGTCGCTCAGAATCGACACCCCCACGCTTGCTTAGGTTAAGCGGCAGCAGCTGCTCCGGTGGCCCAGGCTGGGGGCAAGAGGGTCTGCAGACCTTGCTGAGGTCCTGGGCCAGCAGCTTCCTGGTGAAGGAGTTCAGCTCGGAGGGCCCCATCCGGGCCCGCATGAGCTTCCGTACCTGCAAGTTGTCGAGCGGAATGATCTGGAACGATCCCATTGGACTCCTGGCATCAACTGGACCTCCAATCTGAGCCCCGCCGTTTTCGGCAGGGGTCCCTGCTTTGGCCTGGATGAACAGGACAGGGGGGCGACGGGCGGAGCCTGCTGGCTGGGGGGTGGGGCTGAGACACTCCTCGCCACTCAGTCCCAGGCGAGCCTTGAATAGCTCGAGGGGGTGGAAGCCTTTGTGGAGGGAGAGGGGTCCGAGAGCCAGCTCAGTTTTTGGCTGAAGGGGGGGTAAGGATGCAGGCTGCACCCCCCCCATCGCCCCGTGGGCTGCTGCATCCGGCGCAGAGGGGATTCCAGGCTGCAGCGGCACAGGGGGAGGTTGAAGGGGTGTGTCCCGGGTGGGCGTGTCCCGGGAGCAGGGGGGAGGTGTCTTCGGGGGGGTGTCTTTCACCGTGGCTCGAACCCGCTGCCGGTTCGGTCGCCCCCTGCTCCGACGCTCGACGCCCTTTGCCCCCACCTTGCCCTCCTGCAGAAGGGAAGAGAGATATAGACGAAAAGGCTCAGATGGTTCTCCTGACTGTATCCCAAACCAATACAAGACTCCTACAACAACTGGTGGAGGATCTTTCTACTTCTGGAACTGACACACGCAGATGTAATCTTCCAGACTCCCCATAGAACTTAAAAAGCACCACCTTACCCACCCCAGAACCATCATGGCCGCCTGAACCCACCCACCTGACAGGGTGAGCTGCCGACTCTCTTCTTGTGAACGACAGGGGGCGGCCTTGCCTTCTGCGGCTCGCCCCCCCCGCACGGAGCCGCTGGGGCCCGCTGGGGCCCCGGCTTCCCTCCTCCGCTTCCAGTTAAATGCTGCTCGTAGGCCAGCATGAGCCTGTAAGGATGAACACGCGTCAGACATGCCGAGGTGACTCTGCACGGCTCAGGCCGAGCTGCTTTGGGGTATAAGGCTGCTCCTTGGGGGCTGGGCCTCCGATTCAGGCCTTGAGTGACACTGGAAACATCAAATGCAGAGCAAGAAGCTGCGGTGCGGGGGAAGGGGGCATATCCTGTGGCCCCTGAGAACCAGAGTCGGGAACCCCTGTCTATAAATAGGACAGATAATTAACTATTAATTGGACCAATTAGGCCGGAGAGGATTGACTGGGAGTGAAAAGCGACAGACAGGCAGATCGCCAGGGACCAGGATAAGCAACTCTGAAATAGATCGCTGACAGAGAGCTCAGGGTAGAGGGGGAGGCTGGTGAGGGAGTGGCTTGGATCGGGAGTGGCAAGGGTGGGGCTTGGGGAGGGAGTGGCTAGGGGAGGGGCCCTTGGATGATGGTAGGGGAGGGGCCTAGGTAGCTGGAGAAAGGAGTGTGGGTGTGTGGCTGGCTCTAGGAGGGAGTGGCTAGGGGCGGGGCCTAGGAGGGAGTGGCTAGGGGCGGGGCCTTAAAGCAGCTGGGAAAGCGGTCGGCTTTGGGCCAGAGCAGCAAGGCTGCCGTCTAGCGCTCACTCACTTCTCATAGTGCCTCCTGGTGCAGGTGGCAGCGCTGGTGCTACCCGGACTCCCCCCCAGCTCGTTGTACACCTGCTTCCAGAGCCGCTGCGTGGTCACCTACAGACAGCATGGCAGACAGCGTCAACACCCCATCACTCCCATCTGCACACCTACGGCACCAGCCTCCCCAGGCTGAATTATAGCTATATTTCATTTTCTGGCCTCATCCAAATGCGTGCAAATCCTGAAATAGATCCCGTCTGTTTATGTGACTGTAGCCATACGGTTCCTGTTAGGGGGAACCCAGAGCCCGGAGCGTTCTGATGCCTCAGCTGGATCAGGCAAAGTCTGGATCACTAGGGAGCTGCATGGGGGCTGAAGGCCCAGTAGAACCTGCCCACATCCCAGGCATCACGTTCAGGGGCACAAGTTGTACAGGGGCCTCCCAATTTAACCCCTTATTAACATAATAAAATATGCTCTCAATCACGGGCATAAATTATGGGGGGGGGAAGATGGAGGTTCAGGTTAAGTAACTTTAAGTAAGTTTAACCCACATAGACGGGCGTGATGGTGCCCGACCACGTTACCAAGGGCAACGAAGACATCTCAGACTCCCTCAGAGGAATGTCCAGGTCTGACGTCAACGTAGTACTCACTTGCTCATAACCTCCGAGCCTCTTGACGATGGAGTAGAACAGGAAGAGGTCGACTGTGGAAACAGAGGTACGTCATCCCCTCAGCAAAGGGGCTTCTTTAAATAATAAGCACACGGGGGGGGGGGGGGTCACCCTCCAGTAAGAGATGCATGAGGAGGGGGGACAAGGAGGATGACTCACTCTTCTTAAAGCCCAGGTTGGGCACCTTGATGATGGGGGAGCCTCTGCTCTCCATGAAGAAGTAAAGCTGGTCCAGAAAATGCTGCTCCTCGGGGTGGGGGAGCCAGCCCCCCTCCCATGGCAGCTCCACACTGCCCATCACGCTCTCCTGCGGGGGGGGGCACAAGAACGGTCAGGGACACCCGTCACAGAGCCCGGCCCATCGACAGTGGGTCAGGACCCTATTCTCTAGTGTTCAGCTGATACATTAACCCAGATCTCAAAGCTCAGGAACAAAGTCAAGCCAGGATATCGGAACAAATTTTGCAGAATAATCCAAATTTGTCAAAGGATCCTCCATCCATGCGTTTTTTTGGACATGAAAGAATCTTCCTTTGGTTTAAGATCGGCTTCTCTGTATGAACCTGCATCCATCCAGTGTTCCAACCCAAGTGATATGCAGTTAAAAAAAAATACACACAGACCTTCATTTTGTCGATCCAGGAAGCAACTGAGTGGCTGTGGCTCTGAGATTCAGGGCCTTTTCCGTCACGGCCTCGCCGCTTGCGGGGTCGGCCCTTCAGGCTGAGAGAGGTGCACCCTGGGTAAAAGAACCACAAAAAAAAGTTAAAAAAAAAAAAAAAAAGACAGACAAATGTGGAACCTCAAGCTCAGTCAGTGGTCACCATGGACACCACGGTTAATAAACATTATAACAACTTAAAATAAAATACAAATGGACACGGTTACTATGGCAAGTAGGACATCCGAGCCGGAGGAGGAAAAACATTTTTAATTATAAATTCACACAGTCTGCCTGGTAACAGCACCATCATACCACACTGAATATGCTCCCTAACCCCCCCATCACACATACTCACATGCCTCAACCCCTTTTTATTTTTAAATCCCTGTGACAGGGGGGACACCTTACTTTTTTCTATGCACACGGTAATTAAAAAAGCTTAACATTTCCTAAAATTAAAAACAGCCTGACAGTGAGAAGATAAACTCTCCGTAAAAACCACGGCACACTTTGGGAATTAGAATCCAACACCGTCTTTCAGGTTTATTAGTGACAGGACTAGGCTGGCAAAGCACTGGTCAGAAACCCCACCCCAATCCATCTCCTACTTAATGACCTAGTTACTTAGACTAGTTACTTATCCATGCTGCTTTTCTCTATAGGCAGGGCCAGGACTATAGGGTCACTGGTCCTAGCTGAAAGCTGATTGGCTCCCAGAGTTCCACATCCTCTGTCACTCATCAATTCAAAACATATCATTGGCTAATGATAAGGTCAGCCCCTCTGTTTGAATCATAGCCCCTCCTGAGCCCTAGCCGGCATCCACGCACCCAGCCCGGTCCACACACTGGCATTGCTGTCCAGCGTCGGGTGGTTGAAGGTGTCCCGGCAGTAGAACACCCGTGTGTGGCGCAGAGCTGCCCGGATCCCGCCGAGGGCCAGGAGGTGTGGGTCCAACGGGGCGGGGCCACCAGCCCGGTCCTGGATGCGGCGCTGCAGCGAGCGGAAACGACAGTACTGGGGGTAGCTGAGCACCTTCACGCGCCTCTGATCCTGGGACTCTGCTGGGACCAGACCAAACACCCACCTGATAAGGGTCACGACCCACACAATCTGATCCAAACCCCCCAAAAAATTCAAATTATTTCTCTCTCCAACTCAATCATCATCTCATTAATTAGTCCATTAAGAGGTAATTTTAGCTCTTATTTCCGCCTTTCATATGATTAACAAGAATCTACACTCAAACCCTGGAGAACTCAGAAAAAAAAAGTCCAAATCATGCTGCACATACCGTCAGCCTTGTCGTCTTGCGGGTCGAGGCTTTTGGACGACTCGGCCTCTATGTTCACGCCGCTCCTCATGCTGGAATTGTAGCCTCTCGCCTTCCAGCCTGCTGGCTCAGAACATGCCCACTTGACCAGGTCTTCCACACGGATCACGATCTTCCTCGACACGGCCAGTACCTCATCCTGTGGGACAAAACCCAGTCCGCGTTAGAGCTAACATAGAGGAAGAGGACAGATCACCAGAAGATTCTGGGTTTGAATAACCTAGAGTTGTCCTATTGTAGCATTTAACAGGATATAGACTACACAAGTGAGTAAAATTCATGGCACCTCTCCTTAACCAACTACAACGACACAGCTTTCAGGTGATGCAGCATAATCCCGATATAATGGACTCGCATATTATAGCGGACAAACAATTTGGTCTCCAGGGCCGCTTTTAGCTGTAGATTTATTCGGCTATAACAGACATGCAGACTCCGCCCACAAGGCACGTGGCGTGTCGGTGATATCCAGCACAGATACGTAGTCGGGATTATTAATAGTCACACATCTGGTCAGGTAAAGTTGGATTACTACATGTGCAATATAATAATCTGTACCACAAGTGTGTCTGCTGGGGTGTGGCATGAGTAAATGGTGTCCTGTAGTTTTGTTCTGGGCAAACAGCAACTCTGGATATAACGGACTGTTTTGCCAGGTCCCTTGAAGTCCGTTTTAACAGGATTGTACTGTACTGCTGTAAAGTCCAAAACCTCCTTTGAAATTCTTGTAACTGTAGTAAGACTCCCAAATGATGGTTCTGGGAAGATACTCTATAAGCAGAATTCACTCCAAACATGCAAAACAAACGTTGCTCTGAACAAATTATCATCCGACGACTGGGTCTAACGTTTGAGCAAAACATTCCTAAATAAAAACTGCTGTTTAAAACAAAAAATAAAATAATAATGGCTCAGCTGAACACAATTTTAAATCCTGAAAGCCACAAGATCAGCATCAGTAATTCAGAGTAAACTCACTGATGGAATGATCTTACCTAATAATCTGATGTACCGAAGCAGAAATATGCAAACGTTTCACAAAGCCATTTCGAGTTGCTGTGGTGCCAGCTTTGCGCAATCTGCTTCGGCTAAACTCCAGCCCAACGCTGGGATAATGCTCACAAGAAGCAGTTATTTAAAAAAACTGCGTAATTACAATGCAGCCTAACACAGGACAGTGGGAGATGTACGCTTCCACACTGCAGAGAGTGAACTGCAGCCGAATTTGTAATAATCACCTTTAACGATAACTAGCGTTTCAACATGCACACAAACGCCCCTGGAGGCTATAGCATTAACAAAAAGGTAAAAGCTTCATTATTTACACTCATGACAGGATGGGTATTTGTACTTCAAAGGACAACACAGTCATTCCGACATGAGAAAGGATGAAAATATGAGCTTTTCGTGGTAATTTCTCAGAACTAAAACAGATTTCCACCAGAAAAATTAACTGGGAGGTTCATTCTCAGGCAGGATTCTGGCAAATAAAACGGAATGGAATTTTTATGCTGTTCTGAGGGGCGTTTTCCCTAGTTATCGCTCGTTCCGTGATCGGCGCCAAAGTGTGAATGTTTCCTATCCACGATGGCCGTTATCGGCTTGTGTTTTTGTTTGCCAGGCACGGAACATCTCTGAAGGACTTTAGTGAGAGTTAAAAGGCCATAACTACAGACCTAAATGATACATAATTTCCGACCGGACCAAATGATTTATATATAGCCAGAAATTCCTGACGTTTTCCAATGTTTAACAACGGCCTGATACGTCCTGCAAGGTGTGATACCCATGTCAGCTCCACTGAGGACATAACTGCTGGATTATCTGTACAAGTTTCATACTTTTTCTGGCCATACAGTACACTGGGAGGTATGCACTATTCGCTGGTTCCCACCTATAGCTCTGGAAGCGCCTGGCGGACAGCAGAGGGCGCCATAGAGCAAGACTCACCATCAGAACTCTCACCCATGTCACATGTGACAGACAAGGTCTCAGCACTGACATGGGTATCGAACTCAGACTCTCACCACACGGCACAGAGATACCCCAGACACCTACTTTCCGCATTATCCTTTACACTTTTTCCTTCTCCAAATCGCATTAAACAAAACAATTAAAACAACAAAATCAAACAAAACTCAATGCTGAAAAACTTTACACAATAACAAATCAATTTGAAGATTTCTGAATTCATATTTTTAATGACTGATACAAATAATTGGTGTTTTTTGTTTTTGGACAGAAGTGCCTTGTTATGAAGGATGTGAAATTAGACACTGTGGTGAATCTTCCAGGGGAGCCCCCCTTATCCCTCCAGTCCGCACACACGCACACACACACACACACACACACACACACACAC
>JAABNX020000071.1:1926146-1939263 GCA_015163995.2 Mormyrus lacerda
TGTGGGTGACTTGCGGGAGAGAGGTCTCTGATTTCCCGGGATTTAACTAGATCCCATTATGGTGATGTGGGTGACTTACGGGAGAGACGTCTATGGCTTCCCGGGATTTAACTAGATCCCATTATGGTGATGTGGGTGACTTGCGGGAGAGAGGTCTCTGATTTCCCGGGATTTAACTAGATCCCATTATGGTGATGTGGGTGACTTGCGGGAGAGAGGTCTATGACTTCCCGGGATTTAACTAGATCCCATTATGGTGATGTGGATGACTTACGGGAGAGAGGTCTATGATTTCCTGGAATTTAACTAGATCCCTTTATGGTGATGTGGGTGACTTACGGGAGAGAGGTCACTGTTTTCCCCGGGATTTAACTAGATCCAATTATGGTGTTGTGGGTGAATTTCTGTGAGAAATTTGCTGGAAATAATTACTGTTGATTTTAGCAATAAGTAAACAAATCCACCCCCCCCCCCCCCCCATTAACCACCAGCTACAGTAAACGTTCAGCTATATGCCTGCGGCTTAGATTCAAAACTGAAAGTGACAGATCTGGTTCCAGTACAATGAACGCTGATGCCCCACCCAGGTGGAGAGGCTCACCATGAGGGAGGGGCTCCTTCGGGGGGGGCTCCTCCGGTGCACCCTCGCAATACGCCGCGTGCATCTCGATCCGGGCCGGCGGGAAGCAATGCATGCAGATAGGGCACTGCACCCCCTCGCCGCGGGCCTGAGAATCCAACCCCCCCTCTGTTTCCATGTCCTCCACCTCCTCCACCTGAGGTACAACGCTCCCCTCCTGGTCCAGCACCATCACCTCACACTCTGAGTCCCTGGAGTGAACCTTTTTGACCGGGCACAGCAGAAAAAGGTGAAACTGAATGTTAACTGGACAGCAAGTGGCGCAATGGTTAATGGCCTTGACTGGAACTTGCTGATGTGGTAGCAAAAAGCATATCATCCATCCATCTGTCAGTCCATCCTGTAACCACTTACCCAGTACAGGATCTCCCTAGAGCAGGGGTGGGGAGCCTGATCCACGGAGGGCCAGTGCGGGATTTTGGGATGACCTCTCAATCAGCCAATAATAAAGCAGTGGTTCTCAACTCTAATCCTGGAGACCCACTGCTATTGGCTGTTTGTGAGGTCATCCCAAAAACCCGCACCGGCCCTCCATGGATCAGGCTCCCCACCCCTGATCTAGAGGATGTGGGAGGAGGGGACTACAGCCTAACACAGACCACATTAGGCACAAGCGTTTATTACTATTATTATTATTGCAGTAGTAGCAGCAGTAGCAGTAGTATTAATATGGTCTTTCTTATGATTAATGCTACAAGATGAATAGAATTGCTCTGGTCTGCCATGAGTGCAAACAGCCCGCAAGTCCATTCAGAGAACCTGCTGTTGAGCCTTCACTCCTGTTTACCTCTGTGTCTGCTGAGCTCTCCCGCTTCAGCTCTGCCAATGGTTCCTCACTGAGCTGGCTCTCTGCTGTCAAAAAAATAAACAGGAGTCATATCGGCAATGAGCCTCCCAGGCAGCAGGTGGCGCTGAGGTTAATTCGGCACCACAGTTCACAGCGACGATACCTGGACACAGCTGGGTCTCCTCGTCTTCCTGCCCCTGGGAATGTGGCACCCCCCCTTTGGCCAACCTGCTCTCTCCATGTCCGCGTCTCCTATGTATGACAGTGCCCCATAAATCTCTCAAGGGTCACCAGTCAATTAATGAAGCAATAAATATCGACTTCCTTACCTTTAATCAAATGGGTAAATTACCCTAAATAAAGTCCATCAAACCACAGAAGTTGGTAGATGGAAAAACAGATGAAAATTGTGTTTCCATACCTCAGAGATTTCTGTCTCTCTAGGATTTCTTCTGGAGCACAGAGCACAGGGGTCTTCTGAATGAGTGGGAGGTGGGGGGGGAAAGAGTGTTTCAACCAACACTGAGCACATTTCTGATACATACTGTATATGGAAATACAGACATCTGAAAATTTGATGCGGAAATGGTATTACATAAGATTACTGCAATAGCAGACTTTGGTGGAAAAAACTTCAGCTATGGACAGGGATCAGTTTATGTAGGATATACCGGTAGCGTTGCACAACAGTGCCCCCTAGTGTGGAGACAGGCCTCTCGTACCTGCTGCTGGACACCCAGCCGCTCCTTGTTCTGTTCCTGTCTCTCCTCACGTGCCTTTGACCCCTTCGGAGACCCAGCGCTTCCATTCTCCTCGCCCTCCTCGACGAGTGTCGCCTCTTCTGTGTCCTCCTCCTCTTCCTGCTCCGCCGTCACCACCTCCTCCTCTTGTTCCTCCTCGTCGTCAAGCAGCCGCAGAGCCCTGGAGCGTTTGGGTCGACACCTCCTGCGGAGGCGCCTCTCGGGCGAGGCGGGGAGCAAGGGGTCGCCCCACTCGGCCTTGCGGAGCAGGGTCCTCCTCGCCTCCTTCAGGCTCTTCTCATAAACCTCCAGCTGAGAGAGGATTACCTGAGTGTAATCGTCGGGATTCTGCCCCTGGGGGCAGAAAGGAACTCCCCAATAGTAATGCACAGCCCTAACCACCGGGGGCTCCTTCGGACCACCCCGCTCCTCTGTGGGGACGTGAACGGCGGAGTCCTCCGTCCGGCTTGTGGATTTAGTTACATTCCCGTTCCCAAAGGTGAACCTCCGTCGGATTTTGCTTCCTTCCTGTGTCTCCTTACGCCAAGGGCTCCCCATTAGGCACCGGGGTGTGCCCAGAGGAGAGGTGGGGCCTGAGGCACACATCCTGTGATATGGCCCCTCTCTGGGGAAGACTGGGCTGGCCCCTTGGTCTGCATCCCCAGCCCTCCCAAGGCTGAGGATATCAGCATCACCTGGCATGTGGTTTTTCTGCTGTGCAAACAGGAAATAAAAATAAACAAAAAAAATTCTGTCTTGGAATGAAGGGAGTTAGTAAATGCAGAAAGCAGATAGCCTGTAAGGCAGTGTTTCCCAATCTGGTCCTCAGGGACTCACAGACAGTCCACGTTTTTGCTCCCTCCCAGCTCCCTACTGGGAGCAAAAATGTGGCCTGTCTGGCAGGGAGCTGGGGGGTAGCAAAAACGTGGCCTGTCTGGCAGGGAGCTGGGAGGAAGCAAAAACGTGGGTTCCCCAAGGACCAAAACCATTGTTGTAAAGTGACTTATACTACATGTACTCCTACATATTTAACTATAAATGCTGGTGACTCAGAACTTTAGCCACAAAAGACAGAAGAGATGGCGCAGTGGATTTGGGGCAGGCGTTAAAGGGACGAAGCGCAGAGTGGGCTGAGGCTGACCCAGCCACAAGGGGGGTCATTTCACACGCTTTGGGTGATATGCGGAGAGCTGACCATGCTGAGAAACATGCAGATGTGTGGGAATTTAAGTCAACGACAATCATTCTGATGCGCCAGGCAGACCTGAGGACTTCCTGTGACTTTTGACCAGGTCACCCGTTGAGAATAATGGAGATTCCCGAATCATGTGCCTCAGTACAGCTGCTTTTCCTCAACACACCGGTTATGACCCTCATACCGTCCTGGGATCTTCGTCGTCCTCCTCTTCCTCAGACCAGGCCCGTCCCGTCTGGCTGGTGGGGTCATCTGTTGCACTTGATGCTGCAGAACAGACAGCACCACCCTCTGTGTGGGTGGGGTTGGGGGTGGGGGGGGTAAAAGTCAGCCATACCGACCAGAGCTGGAAACACATTTGTTTCTATAATACCTCAGTTTTCTGTTTTTATTCTGTCTGTGGGGTGTGTTCACACCCTGCTTTTTGTAAGCAAGTCCATTATTTTTCCTATAATGTTATGATGCCCGGGGGGGGGGGGGTAGGTGACGTTGGACCCCCAGACATTTTTTTTTGGTTCCTCTCCTCCATTGTCATCTGGCTTTCGTTCTTTCATTTCTTTCTCCCTGTTTTTGTATTACTTTCTCTTAATGGCGTTGTAATGTATCATAACAGATACACGTAAAGCCCCGTGGGCCGACTATTGTGAAAGGCACTATATAAAAATGAATTGAATTGAACTGATCTGAGATCATCCTGCGTGACAAACTGAAGTTATGCTTTGGTCTGCTGGAAGCAGTCAGCTCTCCGATTTGTTCCGTACCGTTCTTGCAGGATTCCTCTTCACTCTGCGATTGACTCACTTTGCCCTGTTGAAGGAAGACAAATTTAAAAAAAATGTCCTGCTCTACAATCTACTCCCATTCATCCCCTCCAGGGGGCGCTCTCCTAGAGCACATTTAGCCAATGGCTATTTTCCACTGAAAAACACTACTGGGGATATTATCAGCCCCCTCCTTCCAACACGCCACCCTCCGCATGGGGGCTGTAAACTGTCTTTGCAATAATACAAATCAGTTGCTGTCTGTATTACCATCACTCTTTTATTACTATTAATATCATTATCATCATCTGTAAATATTTATTTCTATAATTAGTCACAACATCACATTGTGTGTAAGAACACATAACATGCAAGTTACATGGTGTGAACTGTCCCCCACAGTTTTAATGCTTAAAGCGCGCTTTACAGGACATGTTTGTATCGTTTAACTTTATACTTATTAGTCTATAAATAAATTCTGTCTTTTGTACTTTGAATTGACACAGTGCAGTTATTAATGGTATCGGAACAGTATTGGGGCATCTCGCAAAAGACCATCCCACCTTTGCCAGAGTGTTTTTTTCCCCCTCCATGCTCTTTCCAGAGCGCCATACTCTCCGCAACAGGCTGCTAGACAGCCTGAAGAGTTTCCAGTGCAACCATTTGACAAAACCCGCCCAACTAACAAATGTTTTTTACATGCAATTCAAATGCACCCCAAAATAGCCCAATCGGTCAACACTGCTCTAGATCGGTCCACGCTTTAATCACATGATAGTGTAACAGGAATGGAAAATACGGAACACGGATTAAGGCTGCACATAATTAAAAGACGTCACTTTTCTTGCCTTATTTATTTTTTCTTGGATTGTGAGAGGTAGCGGCCATTGGCGATTGGAATGAAAAAATTAGTGGCAAGATTAAAAATCGAGTCATGTTGGCGACCGTTTCAGTCGGCATCTGGAGCCCTGTTATGCCATTAAACGGGACCAGCGTCATCATACCTGTGACGCCTGACCGTGGAAACTCCTCCCTCCGGTAGCACATTTTTTGCGGAGATGCTTCCGACTTAGTGCCGACGTCCTCCTGGGGGACAGGAGAGACTGGGAGGAGTCACTGCTGTCCAGATCCAGACCTTGACTCTCAGGAAAGTCTCGGGAATTCCCCCGGTCCTCAGACTGCGTCGCATCTGCGGCGGTGGCTTGTTCGCTGGCATTCCAGGAGCCTCTCCCAGGAACACCCTTCTCCATACTTCCCAAGTCCATCCTGGCAAACACGGGACTTTCAGGGAGTGCGGGACTCGCCGGCAGCGAGGACACCAACCTCCCTGATGGTGTCAGGTGGACAGGAAGTTCCTGGGAACACAACAGGAACCCTGAGGCCTGGCAGTCATCCACCAGCTCCTGACTCAATCTCTCGATACAAAGGACAGGGCCGTCACAGGGACTTCCCTTCCATATGACACCAGAACCTTTTCCCTTCTGCCACTGACATCTGGAAGGGCCCTGAATTTCCTGGCTATTGGACTCTGCCTCACTGTATTTGCCCTAGAAAAAAACAGTTTGCAGCTTTATTTATATAGCAAATCCTGGGGTTCGAACCAGCAACCTTCTGATGACAGGCACGGCAGCCTAACCTGCTGAGCCACACGCCGCAAATCTCCATCACAGATGGAGGCTTAACCTGGATGCTTTAAATTTAAGATGTCAAAGTTTGTGAAAATGAATGCTGTTATCAAAATTAATACTTAACTGTTAGCAGGCATATAATTTTTTTATTATAACAAGATATATGTTGTCAAATTAAGTAGATATAAAGGGATTTAAGGGTCCCACAAAGCGATATCACAGTACCAACATCGGCACTCACCTTCTCCAAGGCTGGTAAATGCTTTGAGGAACCATCTGATCTAGACTGACACACATCTAGTGCCTGGGGTTGCGGACGCCGCTCTTCCTCATCCATGTCAATAACAGCATCACTGCAGTCAGAACCATCCGGGCCAATCTTGCTGCTGCTATGAAGTGAGGGCTTATCTCCAGCAGGGAAGACGGGGCTCGCAGGCACTGGGGGGGAGTCCTGACTCGTCAGGGGTAGCGATTCAGAATTATTACTGATGATTTGAGTCTCATTTGTCTGCAAAATAAAAATAAAAAATAGAGAAATCTAGGCTATTTATAACAGCCCATGATTTGGAAGAGGGGGGAAAAAATAGAAAATAAAAAAGTCCCAATCTGTACATAATCTTGATAAAGCAAGAAAACAGCATAGGTCTAGCATGCCACCAGAAGAATGGGCCAGGCTTACGTGGAGACTCTTTTCAATGGCTCTCTTTATGGCTTTCTCTTCCTTTTCCTCTTCCCGTTTCTGCCTCAGCTCAGCTGTTGTTGCCTCCTCCGCGCTCAGTTTCAACGCCAAGTTGAGCATCTCATCGTCCGTCAATCCTGCATAAGTAGACTTTTCAGTTGGGCCATAACATATCGCGTTTTTTATTATTATTTTTTCACGGGTAGAACAGAAACGCCCTCAGATTCCCCTTGGGCTACACTGGGCACATTGTGCTCACAAGCCTGTTTTGTCACTCCGCCCCAACACTGCGCTTGAGGTTTACTGATAAAGTGTGAAACATTGCCGGATCTTGTGCACCTTTTGTCTGTGATTTGCTTTCTCTCCCCCGTAAACGGGATTCCCTCGCCGATGGCTTGAACACTTCTTCCTGTGACAAAACAAGTAAACGGACACCGATGTCAATGCGGCAACTCGGTGTGGGCGACACCAGACACGGAGTTAAATGCATTCTCCTCGAATCAGAGACAGGAAAATCGGCCCCAGCCGTCAGAAGCCCTACCTCATGCTCGCTGTCAGGAATTGACACAATTTCTCCTTGACTTTCCGTGTGTCTCCGCTTGCGGGACATTGAACCAGCATCATCCCCGCTGTCCCTCGGACGACATCGCTTCTTCCGCGGCATGTTACTTAACCTGTCTAGCTACATGGAGTCGCTGCACTACTTAACTCGTCACTAAATACAAAACAAACAACAAAAACTTTTCGCATATAACTGGCCACAGTGCACCCAACGCCCGAGGGGGGAAAGATCAAAGTACATTTATTACGTTACGTGTCTGAGGCAATTTTGATTAAAACCGTCAATGACTTAAAGATAACCCCGGTTTACCTGACAGTTACCGAGCTGGCGCCGCGCTACGCCCATCCAAGCTGCGCTCCGGAGCTCGGAAGCCAGTCGCGTTTCCGGGGAACCGGAAGCGGCCATGTTTGCCCTGGTCACGTGATGCGCAAAGGCCGCCGGGAAAACACCCTATGGACTCTTCTGTACAGCAGTGTAATACTGATATAGCTGTCACATGTATCCTACGTTTCCTTTGCACCCCCCCTTAACATCGAGCAAATAACAGTAATTTCGTTGCAAGATAAAGTTTTTCTTTTCGTAGAAAAGGGCATCGCATGCAACATTTTCCCCACCGCCTACAGACTAAGACCGTGTCGAATTCCAGTAACACTGCTACGCTGTCATTTTGTGCTAGTCGTACAGTGCCCACTGGTGCATGCTTCGCCAGCTCACGAACCGATCGCACCGCATCTCAAATTAAATCTGGCCAGACGCGGCGCTGGTGAGGCGAGCCTTTTTCCTACCTCTCTCAGCCTACGTAAGTCTCGCGTCTGCGCCTGGCTGCTGCCCATTTTGTCCTGCTTGGAAGTATGGCGGACGGAGGCCTGAATGGAGAGTGTCTGTATTTACCGTCGGGGGCGGCGGAGGGTAAGCCCGGTCGGGCGTCGATGTGCGGGGGGAAGCGGACAGCCGAACACGCTGCGATGCCGGTACATTTTGCAGCCGCGTGCCGGTGCTTATCAGCACGGGGATTTTTCGTTTTGGGTTTTTTTTTCTTGGTTTGTTTTTAAACCCCGGTGTCGGGGACGCTTGGTGGTCAGACAGGTAGCCTGTTTGAGTCGGACCACCAGCTGGACGCTGCAGCACGCCGCTTAGACCATCCAAGGTCGAAGACGTTGGACGCTCCCGGCTGCATTGACAAAGTTGCAGAAGTGTCAGTCGCTGGCAAATGGGTGCGATCGCGGATGGGATGCACTGTCCCTATTCTCTGCTGTCCATTTATTAATTTATGTATTTGGCAGAGGAAAGTTAAGGCAACCCGATCCCCCTTAAGTTATGCGAAGTAGTATGGTCTCTTGCGATAAACCAGGACTTTCCTGTTGCATCGTCCCGAAATTGAAGTTAGACTTAACGTGGTCCGGAGTCGTTACGACCAGCAGAATTTGTTGAGATAAATTTTGAATTAATCGTGTTTTAAGCGCTGATGTCCACATAGCATTCGTGACACAGGACTGGTGGATACGCACGTTATATAATTGTGCATGATAATTGCGCATGGAATTTAAATTAAGATGATAAACATTGTGTTAACGTTTACTCGTCCATGTCACTCATTTGTCATCATCGAGGGTTAACAGTGTCTCTTTTCCAGTGAACAAGATGATTAAGGAAAACGGCCACCTGTTCTCTGACTCTCAGTGCAAAGTGTGTAATGCTGTCCTAATTTCGGAGTCGCAAAAACTGGCTCATTATCAGGTCAGTCGTTGCTCTTAATTATAGTATAATTCTCCTTCAGGGAGTAACAATGTCTACCATATTCATCAAGGGGCGCTAAGTGGGATCTATTTTTATATTAAAAGGGAAAAAGTTAGTTGTAGCATATCGGCTGTATATTGCGATTTTATGTATTTGACCAGTATGAATGTATTGCTTGATAATTTGAGTCATTAGCGAACAGAAATACTTGAAATGTTTGTGGATGGCTATTAACCGTTTCAGAGCAAGAAACATGCGAATAAAGTACGGAGATATATGAGCATTCACAAGAACGAAGAGCCTTCAGTGAAGAGATTCAAGTCTTCCTCAGATGACAATGTCAGTGTAAAACATTCGCAACGTGTCTGAAGCTGAAATCGTGACTTTAAATCGGCAGAATCGAATAAAAAAGACACGCGATTCTTTGACTTTTTCAATATATTCATCTTTTTAAATTACGAATTGATTGTGATTTACTTTTAACTAAATACATGTGCATGTACTGATTTAAACATGGTTGCCTATTTACGTTTATGTGTATTCCCCTCCATTTTCATAGGCCAGTAACAATGGTGAGGTAGATCGTAACAAAGCTTGTTCTGTCTGCAACATGACGTTTCCGGCTCCAGTCGTGGCCGAATCGCATTACCAAGGCAAGGTGCACGCCAAGAATCTGAAGCTGAAGATGCATGGATTCCAGTCTCCAGGTAAGGTGTGTGTTTTGTGAGGAGGGGTGGTTTAAACAGCAGTGTGATTCTTGCACCATGAATCTGTACTGGAACAGCTGGGTTAAAACTGCCCTGCTTTAAAACAGCATGAGGTATAGGTGAAGCCGTTATTAACATAAAAAGCCATGAAATGCATGTCCCTTGTTATAAAACATCCAGAAGTCTCCCGACAGCTTTCATTCTCCATGACCTCACCCTCTCCGCTCCAGCCTTGCCCCCTGGGAAAACCCAGGCTAAGAAGAAGGCTGAGGGGCAGAGCACAGCACCTCTGAGCCCGGCTGAGGGAGACCCCGACCGATTCTGCGCCATTTGCCATGCCTCCTTCAACAATCCCTTGATGGCCAAGCAGCACTACGTGGGGAAGAAACACAAGAAGCAGCTGACAAAGATGAAGCTCCTGGAGGCTTACGGGCCCAGCGCAGCCCCCGGTGAGGGGCCGGGGGAGGCGGGGCCAATGTCCTTAAATGTGTGCTGAAGGTTGATGTCTTCAGTAATAGTTTAACAAGGTGGGGGTGATGTGTGGCTCTGGTTTGGGATGCTGTGCCTGGTAGGTTGTGGGTTCAAATCCCAGGGTCAGCAGAGTTCGGCCTTTGAGCGAAGCCCTTAACCTCCAATCACTCCAGGGATGGTTTGACCCTGTGTTCTCAAAAATGTCTCACTTTGGATAAAATCCATTATAGCCGGTTGTTCTGTTCAGGGTCACAAGGATCAGGAGTCTGTCACGGAACCTACAGGCACAAGGCACGGAATTACCCAGGCTGGATTGCCAGCCTGTCACTAGGCCCACACACCATTCACACACACAGACAGCATGTTAACTCAAATTCACCTCTGTATGCTTTTGGACGCGGGGGGATCGGAGGGAATCCAGCAACAGCACAGAAGCGTGCCTTCTTCACACACGTGGGACCGGGGCAGAGATTTAAACCCAGGCAACATCGCTAACCGCTAACTTTGGATAAAAGCGAGTGCCAATTTAAAAATGTGCAGATGTATGTATGCAAATCGTGCGGTTTCTGTCATGTTTTGTCCAATCATAATTTTTTGCGCAGTGATTGAAAGGTAGAAGAGTGCCGGTTCGGTTTTTGCTGCTCAGAGGTTATTGCGTGACGGTGATATTTATGTTCCGTCGTCTTGCATGAGAAACTTCTCCGTTATGTTGTTGGCACGCTAATGATGTTTTTTCCCCCTGCCTGTAGTGTCGACGGTGAAAGGTTACCCCTGTACAGTGTGCAACATAGAACTGAACTCCGTGGAGCAATACCAGGCTCACATCAGCGGGTCTAAACACAAAAATCAGTAAGTACCTGCGTACAGGTCCTTGGCCTCGAGCCCCTAACGATCCGTTTAGGGTTGGGCCTGACAAACTGGCAGGGGAGATGGGGTAGGGAGACTGACCTGGAGTGCAGGACTGCAGGTTGTAACAGCTGTACGTTTGCTGCCATTTTTAATAATAGATACTTTATTGATCCCTGTGGGGAAATTCTCTTTATGCCTCCCCCAACTTACTCTCTGTAGGTGAGAACAAGCTGGTCACGAAGGGCAGTCACCCATAGCAGCACCCTGGGAGCTGGGGGTTAAGGGCCTCGCTCAAGGACCCACAGATGTGCCAAGGCTGGGCTCAAACCGGCAACCTTCCACTGAGCCAAAAGCTGCCCCCTAGTGTCTTTTGGCATAAAATATCGTTCCTGAATTTTCCTGGCGAGTGGTTGATAAACATTTTGCACCTGTCACTCAGACTAATGCCAGCAGTTTATGATGTTCTCCAGTGCACTGGCGGTGGAATAAACTGGGGGTCCTGGCAGTTTATAGCCCAGTGTTTACTGAACGCAGTGAACTCTTTAATGCTTATTTGGCTAATTTTCGCACTTTGGCTCTGTGAAGCTCAATGTGTGATTATCTTTATTATTCATTTAATTATTTAGTTAATTGTATTTTTTTACTAATTACCTCTCGGTAAACAGTAGTGTACCCACTGTTACATAAATTACCGAAACTGCTCATTCTTAATCATCTTGTGGGGTGAGGTGGGAGGGCACACAGAATCGACCCATTGATGGACATTTCTAGACTTTCACCGTGCTTTTAGCAAGCAAGCCCCACCCTTTCTGTTTTATATAGTCTGCCCGGGGGGGGGGGGGGGGTTGAGCAGCCCCCCCTTGGACCCCCAGAGTTTCTGTTTCCTCTCCTCCATTGTCATCTGACTTTCTTTTCTTTGTTTCTTTCTTTGTCTTTCCTTTCCCCTGTTTTGTATTATTCTGTATAAATGGTGTTTAACTACACACCCAGGTGCAGTGCCTTGAGGTGACCGCGTTGTTTAAAATAAATATAAATTGATATTGAAAATTTCCAAAAATTTCCCCCTGGGATCAATAAGTTGCCTCTTGAACTCAGAAGGGTGTATCGGCATAGGATTGTAACTTAAAGGTAGATGGTGTGACTCACAGAAAGGGTCCTTAAACGGCTTGTTCCAGTAAGGAGATCTAGCTAGATGAATTAGCAAGCGGAACTATGAATTCGTTAAACAGAATTGTGAAGATGGGGGGAAAAAGTGCCTTTTTTTCGTGGGGAAAAATAACATTTTTCTGAAATTAAGTTAGATAAAATTGTACATTTATGGTCATAGGTGATGGGACAATAAATATGAACATTTACGAAATAAACAGAAACTAATTCTTATGTTTAATTGATTGGACAGTCCTAAATAACCCTTGTGGCCGTGGGGGGGGTGATTTGCTGGGTGTTTTCTCGATTCCGTAAATCGTCTAAATTTTCGCTTCCCTTCCACCTCTACCCCCCATCCCCCCCACCCCCAAAAAATATCGTATTAAATTGAGCATCGCCAGTATGAAGGCGAAGAATGGAAACGGCGCCGGGGCAGCCCTGAAAGCGACCGAGCCGTACCCGCCGGGCCAGGAGCAAGACCCGGACGACTGGAAGATCATCACCCCTGCCTACCAGTGAAGAGCGCCGGTCTGAGTCAGCCGCAGGTCCCGTTAACCCTGACAATACGCAGTAGCACGTCCCCTATGGTCCCCCCCCTCGCCACACACACACAACCACATATGCATCAATCCATAACTGCCCACCGGAGACACGAATCATGGCAAAGACCCATAATGACCTGTAACACAGTGGGTGCAGTGAGGCTAATCAGTAAATCCCCACATGAGCCGCCATACAAGATGATATCCCAGTTACAGATTTATTTCTGGGGAGTGTTTAGGATGATTCTGCTTCTCCCTCACATTTTTGGGGGCATAATGTTATCATTTTTTTTAAGTTTTTTTTTTTTATTTTTTTAAGCGTTAGCGTTTGTTTCAATTTCTGCCTGCTTGTTTGTGGTAGTATTGACGGACATTTCAGTCTCTGCCTGCATTTGCCTGCATTTAATTTTTTTCCTATTTATAAAGCCGTTGCCTGTTTTTTTTTTTTTTTTTTTTTTTGTTTTTTTTTTTTTTTAAATTTTCTGCTGTTTGATCTCTCTGAAGGTGAGCATTTCCGCGTTTCTCAGCTGCTGTAACCCAGTGGTTCTCAGTTCTGTTCCTGTCCACCCTCCCTGCCAGAGTGTTTTCATTCCCCACACTGCTTTCAACTTGCCTCATTCATTGTTATCCTGTTAAGGACCATATAAGCCAGGCTAAGGTAGGCTTGGTGGGG
>JAABNX020000071.1:1942523-1953213 GCA_015163995.2 Mormyrus lacerda
GGGGGGGGGTTAGTGCTGGCATTGTTCTGGAAGATTCATATTCCGTCACCCGTTACAGGTTACAGTGAGGATTCTCTGGCATCTCACAATGCAGAGAGGAAAGATGCATCACCCTGCTGTGCAGTCAAACGCAGTCAGATTTGCATTGCAATCAGGGGGTGAACTTCTATTCCAGTTAAAGCACATTGTTTAAAATAAAATATTAAAAATAATTAAAAAAATTGCTTCCGCAACACTTTTCTGTGAATGGGGCAGCTGTTTGCTTTGAAGAAGATTTGCAAAGTTTCTGTTCGGTTAGTTTCTGTAAATAGACGTCTGTTTCCAGTAAAACTCCAAGGTCTAATGTTGAATGAATTTAGCTGATACAGCGCGTTTATGGCATATAGTATCAGTGAAGGATAATTGCATGTCTTCCTTCGGGTTTCATGTAGAACTAAAATTAATGCGCGTAAACATATATTTTGCCCTTGAAAATCCAGTCCTTTGGTTTTGTGGATTTATTTTTGGTGGCAGGGACCCACCGTAGTCACTCCCCCCTTGCTTGGCCACTCACTTTGATTAGTAATTATACATAGAAATGTTAAAAGGGAATTTATTTGTTCAGGCCTTCTTTCCCACAGAGTAATGCCTACGTTTTGGAGCGCGCTCTGTTGTGTTTGACTTGGCAGGGGCTTCCCTTCCCTGTCTCTCCCCACATTTCGCTTCCAATCTAGATGGATAGGGCAGCAAATGTTCTGCTTTTCATGTCGCCGTTAGCACATTTATCCGTTAAGTGCCAGCTTTAGATGTACATAATGAAGCCCTTGAACTTCCTGAGTCATTTTGTAATAAAAGGTAGTGTCCTGGGGGGGTGTTCCACGAAACAGGATTTCTTGCTTAGCTGGATAGCTTGTGGGATTTAAGGTAGTCTGAGCCACATGTATGTGGACGAAGATGAAGCCAGTTTAGCCCAGTCTACCTTAAATCCATCAAGTTATCTGGCTAAACAAGAAATCCTGCTTTGTGGAACACCTCCTGGTAATTAATACTGTTTATAATGTTTATTATTGCTACTGGCCGAATTAAAATGAATTTTGTATACTCTAATATTTTTCAATGACGCTATAGCAGACTTCTCCTGGCACAATCCAGCTCTCTAACTGCCAGTGCCCAGCTTCCCATTGGTCAGTTCTCTGAGGTTCCATTTTCTGATGCCAAGGTCCGGTCACATGAAAACTGGGAACTGAATTCGTAACAAAACAAAATTTGTAAGTTCATATCCGATGTC
The DNA here is from genome assembly GCA_015163995.2 of Mormyrus lacerda. Lineage (NCBI taxonomy): Eukaryota > Metazoa > Chordata > Actinopteri > Osteoglossiformes > Mormyridae > Mormyrus > Mormyrus lacerda. The sequence continues at coordinate 1,943,791 of JAABNX020000071.1, forward strand.
TGGCTTATCAAATTAATAAGATACTTTATTGTGACAGGTTGTTGTTTTTCTTTATGAGAGGTGTAAATTCTATATCTCAAAATAAGAGAGTATTTTGTATAAAAGTGGAATCGACCCGTTTGACCTGGAAGGCAAAGACGCGATTTACGGTGGGTGTTTTTTTGTTTATTTTTATAGATTCTTTTAAGATGAAATGTTCATTTTCTCACTTTCCCCATTTATAGATCTATACAGACATGATAGTTTACTGAGCTGACTGGTACCCAGTCAATTCATTAACCAGTATGTCACTGACTTGCCGAAGCTCTGCTCCTCTCATCAGCTTCTTCAGCTCTCAGCCATGAAATTAGTTTAAGAATGTGAGTGTAAATTGATGAGGAGGAAATGCAGCCAGAGCAAAAGGTGTGAGGGACATCGGGGGGGGGGGGGGTTAGACGGACGGCCGATGCCATCTCTGCACAGAATCTTACAGGGTGGGTTCCCCTAGAAGTTCTTGCACAGCTAGGAGCACCTGGACTTGTAGTCTCAGTCGAGGGTGGGTTTGCACTGGTGGGGGGGGGAGGGTGTTAATCAAAAAATAATATCATGGAAAACAAGGAAGGAAGATGACTTTCAAACGGAGCTCTCTCTCACCTCATCAGTCAACCATGGACAGGACTGCAAAATTCAGGCAAGAGGCCCCCTATGTTTACTCTGTGTGTTTATACAGGCAGGATGTAGGGGGAGGTGGGGGGGGCTGAGCAGACCTATGTCGCTCTTGAAATGTGCATGATTGGAGAAAGGAGAGAGAGAAAGAGAGAGAGAGAGAGCGTGCATATGAGTGGGGTGAGGAAAAGCGGGTGTACGGGTGGGTAGCGGAGTAGGCGTGACTGTGTGTAGCTTTCCATTCACATTTCTGTCTGGGGGGGCTTATTGTGTGGGATGCAGGCATCTGGAGGTCAATGCCTTGTCTTTGAGCGTGAAACAAACCCCCCCCCCCCCCCCCCCCCAGACCACTGTGTGCCAAATGGGAAAGACAGGTGACAAGAGTGGAGAAGCAACGGGACTGACCCCCTCCGCCTACACAGTGCACCATGGGGAGTCAGCCCAAGACGGTCTGGATGGGGCATCAAGCTTACTGTGCAGTGGAAAAGTCAGTGTACAGAATCCAGTGAAAATGGAGTTTCCAGCAAATGAGAGCACTGTAAACTGCATAACAACTTTATAAAATTCATACACTCAGTGGTGGCTACAGTGTGAAGATGATCCAGCATTGGTAGGTAGTCAGTGATTCGGGGGGAGGGGGGTTCGTGACACAATGGTACATCTTCAGCTGGGTTTTGCGGCTCATCATGGACCGGGCCACGCGTTGGAGCTGTGGCTGTACTCATGAGAAGCGGAGGAGGTTGGTTGTGGGGGGTGCTGTAGTTTGCCACATGTGCTTCCTTCTCCTGCTGATTTTTTTCTGACCGTTTACAACCAGAATCTGAGAGGGATGTATTGCGGGGACATCTGCAGGATCCTGGTTGTGTGTGTCCTACAGCCAGCAGACAAGTGAGCCACATGCTTTGGTCCACAGACTTCTTCCTCTCTATAGTTTCAGCAATTTGTCCTGCAGTGACACAGTCTCTTACTCCTTAGTGTCGTCCTCTTACTGAATCGTGTTGGTTTTTCATTAATTATTAGCTTGGCAAACATGAATTCTGACTTGCATCGCTTGCAGATTTTCACCTGGATATTTACTGAATCGATCACTGTTCACATGTAGCTCAAAAGTGCAACATCCAATCGTCTCCCAGCCTCCTCCACGCAGTCACCTCTACCCTGCTTCTCCACTTCTTCCACAAGTTCCAGAATGCATCTGTCTATTTTTGAGCTCTAAGTAAATAAGTCAGGCTTGTTGTTTGCCGGCTGGCTGGGGCACACTGCACTGTGAATGAATGCTGTGTTTTTTCGGGGGGGGGGGCGTGTACTTGTGAATGATTTTCAACACTGCTGTTGTTTGGGTGGGGGGAGTTTGAGGGATGGGGGTTGGTTGGGATGCAGCGAGGAGTGAGCAGAGGGGCTGTTTTACCCAGGAATAACGTACCACGCTATTCCGGTTCAGCTTCCACTCCCTGACTGGCATGCTGCCACTGGGAGGAGGGCACGGCCATGGGCACGTCATCACTCCCAATTTCGCGCTCGAGCCACTCGCGTTGTGCCGTCTCTCACGTGGCGCACGAATCTCTCAGCCTGCCGACTTCTCAGATCTACCGAGTGGTCTGGGTGTGAGAAATGTTGCACACTTGCTTTGCAGTACATAATACAAATGTCGTACTTGACGGTCAATGAAAACCTTTGGTTGCAAAGCACTGTGGGCCTTTCAAGGAGACCACACCTCGGGTCTTGTAGGAAATGGGCAGTGCTGGCTTAATGGTTAGGGACTTGCACTTGTAACTGAAAGATTGCAGGTTTGAATCCCCAAACAACAAAGCACCACTGAGGTACCCTGAGTGAGGTACCGCCCCCAAGCGCTGCTCCCCGGGCGCTGAATTAGCTGCCCCATGCTATGTCACATTGGCACATATGGGTTAAATGCTGAAAACACATTTCATTGTTCTGCCCTGTGTGCTGTGGTGCATCAAAACTGATCATTAAATTATAAGAAATGCCTGACCAATGCCCCATTTCTTCGACTGATAGTGATATCTTCGGGTGTTTTAAATGTGGACACTGAAATGGAAATTAGTTTATTGTTGTGTGCTTGAGAGAAAAAACAGTAGATTTAGTTTCCTGCATTGCGGGACCAGTGCAGGTGGCTTCGGGGTTCGAGTTACAAGTGAAAGTCGCCCCCCACCAACCCCCCGTTACCCCTTCCCACTCGACCCCCTTCCCCCCAACCCGATGTGATTTGCAAATTCCTCTGGATAACTCCTAATTCTTTTGACAGATGGACACACTTTATCTGGCCAGGAATAAGCATTACAACCTCTGCTAAGGCAATTTAAGGAGCACCTGTTCGGGCCTCTGTCACATGACAGGAATGGTGAGTGCATGCTGGCACATTCAGACGATTCCCTGGTTCCCATTCTATAGTCTGAGCCAGGTTGACAATTAGTGCGACTACCCTTTAGAAATGTGGTCCACGGCTAGATGTGGCTTCATGTGTCCATATATGTTAACCGGCTGAGTATCCGAGCTTGGCTTGGGTGGGTGCCTATGCCATTTTTCAGCATTGCCAGGGCTGGTCCCAATAACTGCCATTGGGAATTGCCTTGTTAGTTTGTTTTGGTTCCTTTTTAACCCAGAGCCCAGCTTTGATCCTCAAACACGGTGTAGGTCGCTGCTGCGACAGGTTAAACCGGACCAATCATGGCTGCATTTGGCTCTAGGGGTTAGGCTGCACGGACCACAGGCAGGGCACTTTTTCCGATCAGAGAGGACACCGCCTTCTGAACACCTGCAGCTTTCACTAAAGTTGTTTTTTAACCATGTTATTTAATTAGAATGTGGTGTGCCTCAGTGCTCAGTACTCAGTCCAATATTTTTCCATCTCTGTTCATCATTTAAGTCTCGATTTCAGTTCTGCGACCATGAAAGCTCCCATCTTGTGTGACTCAGGGTTTGCAGAGCTTATTTTACATTAGGAATTGAAAGTCTTTGCCGTGCATTTTTTTCTTTCTGCCTTGCTGTGCTTAAGTGGACCCTTTATGTTTTAAATGAGGTGACATGACAGCCCCCACTAAGGCTTCTTAGTTGTCCCTGGAGGAAGGAAGAACTTTTTCCTGTTGTGCCTGTAATCAGCAGCCTCTCCTCTTACCCCCACACAATGGTAGCTCTGTCAGCCCTTTGAAGAAGGAGCCCAGTGTGAGGACCATTTCCGCAACTGGCCGGCAGTTAAGGGCCGCGCAGGCACAGTTACCCTAGGCTGCCACCTCGCAGGCTGTCGCAGTGACTAAGAGGCTTACGGTCTATATGTGGTGGGGGCCTAGGAAGCCCAAACTGAATAGATGAAAGAGGGAAAGAAGAAGGACAAGGCCCTGCTCAGACTGTTTTCCTGCAGATCACAAGAGCCCCGGGAACATATGGCCATATTTTTTAAAAAGTGAATTAGCAAAATGCAATATTCATTCGAGTCATTCATCACGGCTTTCGGTTAACCAGCCAGGATGGAAGGTTGTGGTAAATGTCATTATTCAACAAATACTAGTCACATCAAGTTGGTGAGAGACCCAGATCAGAACTGCATTCTGCTTTCAAGGCCATGATTTGCAAAGCTACGACTTTGTGGGGAAATGGCAATACCTGATATAATTTGCATCTGCCTCGATTGGCGTAATTTACTGCTCTGTCCATGACTGTTTCCTCAGTTTGTACAGCTGGATGTCTACTTAAACGATCCCTGCTTAAAGACATTATGGTTTTTCAGCATCGATTTGAAAACTCTGGTCATAGATGCAGGTTTTTGAGGGGAAAAACTAAGGTGAGAGGCGAGCTTCATCAGTAAAGATGCAGATCCTCGCTGAGAGATCCCGCTGTCATTGGCCTTAGATCTCACTGCATTTCACAGGGCCGGTCAGTTAGAAAAAGCTTTGGACAGCAGACTATAGAACCAATGTGGGCACAGACATGCAGAGAAACTAACACAAGGGCATTTTGCTAGAAGGACGCCCCTTTAAAATGGGTGATTAATCTGCGCAGTGCTTGGCATTGTTCTCAGAGTCATCGCGAACAATTCCCTTACCCCTACGATGGATGGACAAGAGCCTTCTGACTGGCACAAAGTCAACTTGTCTCTTAACAAGCCCTCAACGGCTTTCTTTCAGGCACCAAGAGAGAAGCCGGCAGGCCACATTTCCGAGCATCGTCGGGCCATGTTTGATCTCTGGCCGCCTCCTCCCAATCCTGTCCATCCCCTGGGGTTTTTTTTTTATTTCAGTGAGCACCAGTCCACAGCCTATGTGTCCTTATCAGATCTTCATCGAGATCTGCCCTCCCCTAGATCTTGACGTTGGGGGACGCTCGCCAGTGCCCCATACCCGTTTTTTGAAAAGTTTGCATTTCATTGTTTGCTGTGTGACTCGGTGTAACTTTTTTTTTTTGTGTGCCGTAAGCCAGGAAATCCTGCTTGGCGTGCTGGCTTGGTCCCCGGGCCTTTGTCCTCCTACTGGCTTCAGTGGATCCATTGATGTTCTCCATCCAGCTGTAAAATTGAGTAGAGAGAGACCCCGTGTAAAGGGTAAAAAAAAAAAGTTACCCCTCCGTTTGCCCAGCACTGGATGAACCCTGAGGCTACGTGAGTGAGTTTACGGGGTGGACATTGTCATGTGATGTTTGTTTCCTGTGACTTCCTGTCTGGGGCTATTCAGTTTCATGGTGCATTTCCCTGTTCACCACAGACGCTCTACAGCGTTAAACAAACCCGGATCAGCATGCCCAGCTCTTCCCACAAACCATCGCGTTGTTTGCATTTCCTGAGGAAGCTGGAGTTTCTTTTACCAAAAAAACAAGAGCCTGTCTCTCGCACGACTGGAGAGGGGCGGTAAACAAAGAAAAGTGAAAAATGTTTTCTGACACTCGTGTTTGAAACAGAGACACGCACCGAGCATTACAGGGTAACATGACTGATGTTGAAGCAGAATGTACCCAAATAGGAGATCTTATTTCTGTGCTAGTTGTATGAGTTCAAATATAAAGTCTGAGCTGTTCAGATGGCTGCAGCTGTACTGTTCTCTGGCTGGGCCTCTGTTATTGGCTGGTAGTGATTTGTTAAACTCCTGTCATTCCGGAATGTTCCAGTCCGGGTGTTTTATCAGATATGTTGAGCAGGTGTAGCCAGTGGCGAACGTCAGTCGTGGAGAAATCAGTGGGATGGAAAAGCCTAAACGCGCCAAGCACAGTGGTTTTAGTGCTAAAAGCTAAGCATTTAAGGGAATAAATGGTGGGATGCACGGATTGTTACCGAAACACAGGTATCACGTTGTTTTGATAAGGAAGTGATGTTGCGTGATTCTGGGTGTTTCAGACCATCAGGGATTATGGGATATTTATGTAAAATCCAAAGTCGAAAGTAACTTGCGTCATCAAAGTGATGCTTAGCTGAGCTTAGGCCCCTATTGTTGGTGCCTGTGAAGCAGAACATTTCAGGGTTTGTTTTTTTTTTAGAGGTCTTGGTAAGCCGGCTTGCTGTAGCGCACCGTGAGAGGAACTGACAACTGCTCCGGTGGAGAGATTGATGTGTCCTGCTCCCTTTCTGGATGCTGCCCCTTCCGGGGAAGAGGCTCCCTGCTGCACCTGCTGGGAAAGATCCTCTTCTTGCTCCAAGTCTCTGGGCAGGACCTCCAGAGTGGGGCTGTGTGGTTCACTATGGCACTGCGGCCACGCGGCCAGACTAACCCGGCCGAAGCTTCCCGTGACCAAAAGGAAACTGCTGCCTTGATTAACTCGAAGTGAATCGCTTCAGCAGAGGCACCCAGCTGTACGGAGGAGTCAGATTTTCAGCTGCGTAAATCAGCCTGGTTGAAAGGACCTTGTCGACATGCACACATTAGCTTGCCTGTGCGTTTCTCTTGTGGTAAGAGGAGGTACCGTCCGTTCGCCACATGAATTTAGGAGTCATCCCAATCCAAAGCCACTTTCATGGGAAGCCTTGGGTTGCCGCATCAATCCTTTGTCATTGAATTGGGTTTTAAGCTGGTGACGCAGCGTGATGCATCCTGCTCTTGTTGGGGTGGGGGCATTCTTATCCTCGTGTGTCATGGTGAACCGGGGGCCATGTGTACATCGTTCGGAAGTTTCCGGCTTCCTGAATGGGTTGCTGATGGGGGGGGTGGTAGTTGAGTGCCTCAGTGATCAATGCAGCCTATTGCAAGAGGCCAGAAGAGTAGGGGTCAGGGGTCGAGCTGGGGCACAGAACTCACAGGGTCCACCGGAGGGTCACGGGGCCGACCGGAAGAGCATCTCTCTCGTGGAAATGCGTTACTGATTCACGTGTGGCGTGACCTAAAGTGGGTGGGGGGGGGGGGTGTGACAGAATTAGCCAGCCCTGAATTGTGGAAAAAGGGGGGAGAGCAGTAGTCGTTTTCCCAGGGTGAATCTTGCCTGCTCCAGCTGCAGACGAGCCAACACAAAAAGAGTTATGAGGACGAGACACAGCTTGAATATGTGCTTTGGGTGACCTGGCAGGGGTGCGGGGAGGGAGGGGGGGGCTGGGGGGGGCAGGGGTGAACTGCCTGGCCTTAATTGTAAAAACAAGACGTGGCTGTCTATGAAATTAAACCTTTTCATAGGCACAAACGCGCACAGGCAGATATTGTGCGGCGCAGAAGCCAGCTGGTCCTGGGGGAGTTGCGTTTTTCCCAGCAGCTAATTCCGCAGCGGGTCCTTCCCATTATGGGGGGAGGGGGCACTTTACCCCCCCCTCCCCGACACACTAACACACACACGCACTTAAACCTCATTTAAAGATGTTTTCAGCTGTCACCGCAAGCAGCATAAGTGGTTCTTTGTTCTATAATTTCTCCACCCTACCCATCTCGCCGTAACCCCACTGCTCCTGGATGCCGCCGCCCCCCCCTTGCAAACTGCAGTCCCTTTGGCGAACAGTCACTCCTGGACTTTCCTGGGGAGGAGCCATTATTGGTCCCCCTGCCCAGATTTTTACCTGAAAGGCAGTTGTGTGGTTGGGTCCGAACCCAGATTTCCCAGAATGCCATCCTGCTTGTCATCCCGTTTGGTCTCAGCACTGTGCGCAGAAACCGGCCCATTCGCTCTGGACCTCAAGCGGTCATCCTAATACCACAGTAATGACAACCCAATGGAGGACAGCAATGGAGGACCCCTGCAGACCTTTGGTCAGTCAAGGTGGGGCGCTATGATGACATGAGATATGAAAAATAATTCTAGCTAGTAGCCCACCCACCATCCTCACCCGGGGGGGGCGACACTCTCAATAGCATGTTTTATGATGTTAAATGATTCCCTTTGCGTCTCTGAGACGCAGAGTGAGTTTGGCCCCAGACCAACTTTGCATTAAAATGAAAGTAATACTTGTGCAGAGGGGAGGGGCGTTCAAGTAGGTCTCCATAATAAGATATTGTGCTGTGTACATTTTTATTTAATGATGAAGTAAATTTAGTACGGGTGGTTGTGTGGGGTGTGTGTCTTTTGTAGAATGTAACAGGAAGCTGTCGTGTCATGCGCACTGTAGAAGGAAAACAGAATTGGAGCCCTGTGCTGGCTGGGAGCAAGAGGACAGCAGCGTATTCATGACAGAAATACCTCCGTCTGGCGCCGAGAACGTCCTGCGGTCGGGGGGGACAGTGCCTACCTGTCCTTGTGGACCCCCCAATGCCACAGGACCTCACAGGCCGTCAGGGAGTGGTCCAGAAACACGGAGCTGTTAAAAGTAATGGTCGGGGGAGGGGAGAATCAGCTCTGGTAACAGTTGTTCGACGTGGAAGTTTGGCCCGAAGGCCGCTAATGTGAGACAGATGCGTGTAATGCCCCTATGCTACCTGAGGGGCGGCGGCGCTGAGCGAAGGTGCTTCGGGGGTGAGGGAATGTGGGCAGTTCACGCCCGTGGACTGGGCACTCTTCCGTTGAAGGGGAAGCTTGTATCCAAGCAATGTCCGGGTTAACGACCAAGGTCCTGCTAGGGTGGGTGAAATGCAGGACGCCTTCCTGAACTGAGTCCCATGACACCCCCCCATCCCGCCACAGCCAAATGAAGGTGGTGTGATCAGAAGGTTGCTGGTTCAAATCCCAGAGTTGCAGAGTGACATCATCATTGGGCCCCTGAGCGAGGCAGTTTCTCCAGGAACAGGCTGACCCCACTTTCTCCATTTTATGTTGCTTTGGATAAAATTGTCTGATAAATAAATTAAATGTAAGTAGGTGTTTGACATTACCAAACCCTTCTTGACGTAAATGTCTGTTAGAACAGTCCTCTGAAGAGCTGAATTTCAAATGGGGGGTTGGGGGGGGCTCTCGGATGTGATTTCCAGGAGGGGCAGTTCCTTCGCTCGTTATTCGGGGCTGGTTCGTCAATCTGAGTCTGCACTGCAAACTGTCGCCGTAACAGGAGCGCTCGGCCGATTGGCTCATAGATGGGATCCACTGCCGGCCTGTCCATCCTTCGCAGTTCCCCAGTTCCGGGCCTGTGGAACGTTTGTGGCACCGTCTGGAGGAGCACAGGGGCCTGCGGCTTTGCTTCCACCAGCCTTGGCAGGAACCAGAGGGACTCTGTGCAGATAATCCATGCTGATTCCGCTGGCTCCAGGCCCCCGTCGCATTCTCTGCAGCTTTGCGGCCCCTGCATGGGTGCTCAGGCAACCCCAACAGTTGGGTGGCATTTTGCCTGCGTTGCGTTTTTTAATTTCTGACCTCTCTGTGCTGATCACCGGCATTTTATCCTCTCTGTTATATGCATAACAGCTGTGTGTGTGTGTGTGTGTGTGTGTG
>JAABNX020000071.1:1979608-1996791 GCA_015163995.2 Mormyrus lacerda
TGACTGTGAGGCACCCGAAAGCGCATCAACTGCTCCGTTGATGTCTCTGTCCCGTCGTGGTCGAAGCCCTGATTTTATTAACGTACCACAATCTGAACCACATGGCCAATGACATTATCGTATGTGACCGCCTCTGTGGTGCGTGCAGTGCATTTGGTAAGATCGTTTAGATTTGTGTAGCTAATAGTCATTATCCTGGAAAAAAAACAAGTTTATTTTAATTTTCCTATTGTAAATTTAAGGTGAACATTATTCTTTAATTCGGGTTAATTTCCACTTGTTAAGTTTTTAAACAATATCTTTGGTTTAATTTTATTTTATTTATTTAATTTTATTTTATTTTATTGGAAATGTCACAAATGTTTTCACCAAGAACCAAAAAACTTCACTTGAGGTGGTAGAGACACTGAAACATCTGTTTCTGTTATTTTTTTTAGCTACCGATGGTAACTTGGTGCCCTGATACAGGCCCTGCGACGTGCACTTGGTGGCCTAGTCGACCCATATAGCAGGTGGCAGATCTGGCCTGTAAACAGACTCATATAGTGCTGCAGGCGCAAAACAACACAAATATTGAGGCAGTGGAATGGAGGAGAAGGTTGTTAAAGACTCTGAGGGCTACTAGATCATATTCAGGCAATGAAGCACAAGATAACAGATCAAGCGAAGTGACCAACCTCCACAGCTTTTATCCTCAGGCCCATCATCCTTCTAAACTGACCCTTCTGACATCCCTTTGTTTTAAACTGCTCCACTATTTGAAACTTTTCTTGGTGCTATGCTGCCCCCTGGTGACACTGGTGGTCATTACATGTTTAAGTTTTTTGGAGGGGGGTTTTATCACAATGTGACATGCAGATGTACTGAATACATTTGTACCTTTTCGACCATCATATATAGCAGAAAAACAGATTATAGGCGTCTCAGGAAGCACTGGATTCAAATCAGTATCATTCATTTGCTTTGTTTTGGTGCCGTTGGTGGCTTGACGTTCATGATTAGATGTACGATCAAACATACATCTGAGGCAAAAGTAAAAAAAAAAAAAAACAATAAAAATAAAATACAGGAAGAAATAGAAATAAAGATGTTAAATACAGAGGCTGAGCATTGAAACTGAAAGTGGCTAATATAGCGTTTGAGGTGTCATGCAGTCGGGTGGCCTGTCCTCACTGATCACACGTCCCACCAGTGAGAGCAGAGACTGGAGGTTGAATTAGCAGAGCAATAGCACAGCAGTACAAAAAACTGCAGGCCACGTGACATAATGGGAGACACAGTTCAAAAGAGGACAGATGGTTGATGCGTGTCTCACTGACATATGTGTGACCTGGACGGCAAGCTTTTGTGGTGAGAGCCACGGTATCCAGGGAAATGTCGGCACATCACCACGACGGACGGACCACATCCAATAGGAGTGACTGTGGATGCAAGAGGAGGCTGCCTGAAAGGGACATCCGGGCACTAACCTGGATTGTATCCAAAAACCATTAAACCACAGCAGCTGCCCAACTCACTGCAGAATTAAATGAACACATCAACTCTCCTGTTTCCATCAAAACTGTTCATCAGGAGCCCTGCAGGGTCAGTATTCATGGTCAGGCTCCTATAGCCAGACCTTTGGTCACTCCTGCCAATGCCAAATGTTGCCAAATCTTGAGCTGTGAAATATATTGCTCTCTGGTGAGTCCACATTCACTGTCTTTCCCACATCTGGGAGAGTTACGCTGTGGAGAAGCCCCAAAAGAGGCTCTACACCATACTAACACATTACTGTGGAATAAATACACATTACTGCATAAATAAAGGTGAGAGAACCAGATATTGAATACGGGTAGTTTTAGGGTATGTGCAAATATGTTTACTGAGTCAAAACATACAGCACAGTATGAGTACTCTCTGTGTTCTGAAGTATTTCACTTGGTCACTGAACCCAGGACAGGCATGCATCACTTTGCATTTTCTGGCAAAAAGCCAGAAATTAAGTAAATTCCAAGAATAGTACAATATGTAAAAAGATGTATGAGCTCTGAGGGCGAGTACGGAATGTGAGGCCGAAAGCATCGAGGGAAGAATTAATCACCCCAAAGAACAAAGAGGTATAAAAAACACAAAACATCAAGGTTAGTTCATTCTAACACCTATAACAGAAACTTAAAAGAAGCCATTACGCAAACAGACATTATTATACAGTATCTGCGGCTCATTGGTCTCCAGGCATTAAACACCTTTCATTTCTAAGTGGTACCAGAAGCTTCAAGCAATTAAAAATGACCACCGGTAGCAGCCGACTGCGTGACCGGGCTGGTGACAATCTTAATTTCTTAATTTCCCCCGGCTGATGCTAATCATCCCTAGCAGTGGCCAGCCACAGCTCTAAGATGTAGACTGGCCGCAGACTGGCCTTTGCGATAGCTGGCCCCAAGCTTGGGAGGTCTGCACTAAATTTGGACCCGTTTAAAACCAGGATAAAATCCCACTTTGTCTCCTTGGCTTTTTAAACTAGCATGAGAGTGTTTGTCTCCTCCATCCATCCATCCATCAATCCATCCATCCATCCATCAATCCATCCATCTATCTATCTATCTATCTATCTATCTATCTATCTATCTATCTATCTATCTATCTATCTATCTATCTATCTATCTATCCCTCTGTTTGTGTGTCCGTCTATCTATTCTGCTCATTTAATGTATTTATTTTACTATTTTTGTAAGTTGAATAATATTATTGTAAATTGCTTTATGAATAAGTTTGACAGAACTTGATTTGACACCCCCAGGCCCAAATTCTCAAGATTCAAGATTTTATTTTTCGCATGCATGGTTACATTGGCACAGCTTGCAGTGAAATGTAAATCTGGCTCGCTTCAGCAAGATGGACTTTAGATAAATAAAGGTTAGTGAATAAGACATCAATGTTCGTCTTTTTTATTGACATTTTTAGTTTCATTTACTTTTGTTCACCCATGCTACTGCGGGCGTGGTGTGGTGGCCCCCTAGTTAGCGTGCTCCAGGCATCTTCTCTCCATGTCATGTGAGTTTGATCCAGGCACTCCAGTGTCCTCCAAAGATAGGCAGTCAGGCTGATTGGTGTCTTTGGGTTGCCCATAGCATTTGGCTGTGGTGGACGTCCGTCTGGAGCCCTATGAATAAGTTGTTAGAAGATAAGTATTGTTGATATCCAGATGTCTATGGCTCAAAAAGTACAACTCCAATGAAATATAACTGTGAAAGGGTATAAGAACAAAGGCTATGCGGTACACTGTGTGGTACAGTGGGCTTGGACTCTTGCCCTGTGATCAAAAGGTCACTGGTTCAATCCCTGTGGTTGGCAGAGTGCCGTCAGTCCTGGGTCCTTCAGCAAAGCCTTTAACCTCAGTCACTCCAGGGCTGCTATCTGACCGTGTTCTCTGATTCTCACTTGTACGCCATTTCAGGACAAATATGTCTACTCAATAAATGCTAATTGAAGACTAAGTAAAAATTATTAATAAGGTCAAATGCTGCTGTCTTGCATTCATTTGATATTATTTTATTTAAGCTACATCAGATTATTATAAACAGTTTAATTAAACTATAGTTTTAAAGATGCTTTTTGAAGTTGAGATTCCGGCATTTTTTGCAAGAACGGTCTAGCCTGCGCCCACACTGTTATAATCCTAGATGCGCGTGTGGGCGGGGATAATCGCGTTCTCCTGCCATGTGCCGCCCGGCGAGCCAATCAGACGCACGCCTCGCGCATAATTTAGCAAAAGGGAGGAGGGAAGCGCGCAGAGCCCGCTAGAGGCGGCCCAGTTCCTGAGTGACAAGCAATGAGAGTTAGCTGCTTTCCCTACAGCTGCCACAGCAAGGAAGAGGTCTGTGCTGTAAGTAGATGAGTGCATTCACAGCTTACTCGGAACACGCGCACACACACGCGCACAGGCACGCACACAGGATGCATGCACCTGTGTTAGTCATTAATGCCAGGCCCCGCCCAAGCACAGTCACCACATGACGTGCCGTAACTGTAGTTTTCATACAATTAAAATAGCACGAAGTAGTAGAATTTTTATTTTGACAGCGTAAGGTGTTGAATCAGAGGAAATAGATGTGTCTAAATGCTGTGGGCTTGTAGAACATTACAGAGATTACAAAACGTTATCTGCATGAAGCCCATTTTCAAAGAGGCTGTCTTACAGATCCCTTACAAGTCACACTTGCAGCATATAGCCTGTGTGTGCGTGTTCATGAATGTGATGTTGATTAAATTCACCACTGTATGTATGGACGTACTTACTCTGTCGTGGTATTAACCACTTCTGCTTTCCATGGAAATGAACAGTCCTTCGGATGAATGGTGACTTGCACCACGACTTGAACTTGCAGAATGTGAAGTGTGTATTTGTCACGACTCCAGTGTACTGTGCGTGATGCAGGTGTCAAGGTAGACATCTTTGATGGCTGTGGAGGACATGTTTCTGTCACGTGCAGGTAAAGAAAGGGACGCATGGCAGCTTCTAACACGAGCGACGCATCAGTCTGTTTCAAAATGTGTCCCTTCAGACAATATCTCCATCATTCACCATGACTACAAGGGTGCACAAACATAAGATTGCTAATCTGCAGAATAAAATGGTACATTGAGGTACGCTGCAATGTGAATAGATGCTTCATAAAATTCGTTAGATCAGGAAAAATACAGTACAGCACCGCATCAAATGTAGTTAAATAACATATGTTCTGCGTGTATTGTTTCATTTTTCAACAGGTCCAGATATTGTACCAGATATCATTGTAATCAATAGGACAGTGTCGGTCCAATAGCTGAGCTAGTATATCAATTGCGTTCAGTCTTCTCGTCCTTCATGAAGTTACCACAAAACCAATATTTTCTTTTTAAAAAAAACCTGTAATCGCCGTTAGCGAACACAACATACAGTGTCGTGTAACCCACACCCCACTCAGTTTCACGGCTGTAACACACACCACGCGCCATTTCGTAACATACTGCAAATTTGCACTATGTACAATCTGGGGGGGGGGGGGGGCACAGTTCGTTTGTACTCAATTCCGACTGTGTGCTGTCACATACCCGTATATATATTTTTTTGTTTGATGGCACATCCTGCATTTCTTATGGATACGCTTGTGGGCATCTGATTTTGTTATTTCGATGCAAAGTGTAAAAGCGACCATGCACATTTATTAAGTCGACCTAGATGCCGGAAAACAGAAACCTCCAAATGGCTATTCGTGGAAAAAAAGGAAATCATGCGCTTGATCAGGCGTGGCGCTGTCTGAGCTCCGAGTCTTAGGCCGACCCGCAGAGCCCGATCCTGCTGAATGGGGCAGTGTTGCTCTTTTGCACGGACGAGCCACGGCCGGCCGCTCCAGTTACCCGTCGTGCCGCATCGTGCGGAGTTTTGCCAAGTGTGCGTTACGTTATACACCGCATACCTGCGAAACGACACTTAAAACGTTGTAAACCGACGCAGTTCGTCGGGGCTGCTTTTACATTTCCGATTTCATCGCCCACGCGTTTCTAAATACCACGTTTAGTGTCAAATGGTACTTCAGCAATAAGAAGTTAAATATTACGCACCTATTGCAATTAAATAGATACTCTTTGTCAGTGTAGGCCATATTATTATTATTATTAGGGGGTTGAAGGGAGCGGCTGTGACTAATGCGGTAATGCTCCCCACCTTCGTGTCCCTTTTTCCACCAAAGTACAAAGGAAGACGAGAAATGAACGATACCAACTCAAAAGGTATCAAATGTGTAATCTGGAGCGATTTACTCGGAATTAAAACGTGTGTCACTGTTAATAAATTTACTCATTTTTGGAGAGGATCGCGTCAGTCTGGCGCATAGTAGACATTTCCTGTAGGCTATAATTTGAGTCATATGATGCACAAAAAAAAACACTAAGTGTCCACATAATCTTACTGTAAAAATTGACTCTGCTAAAAGTCGAGGCAGGTGTCTTAAGAAATACGACGACCCCGTGTCCGTTTATAAGCACGAGTGTCTATAATGCGCTAAAATATGAACTTTAACGAAATGCGTTTAACACTTTGTGGCCTGATTTTCAGTGCCGACTCCATTTTGAAGAGCCAGACCGGCCGAGAACTGGCTCAGTAATTCGCCCTGCTTAGCACGCCATATCGTCGGAAAACAACGGGGGTTCCCGGTACATTTCGGATCTATTAACTGGTGGACTCATTTGTGCATAAATAAGGCTTGATATAAAAACACATACAAGTTCAAGATTTAGCAGATGACGCCTTTATTGGAACAAGGAAGGTGGAACACGGTGCGCTTGTTCTTACATTGTAAGAGGGCTTCAGTGAAATAAACTTAAAATATAAAGGGGTGTATATACGTGCATGTCAGAGGACTGTAATGGGGGTAGGTCAAGCTTTCTGTGAATGGACACTTATGCAGCAGTTTGTCTTAGATGTGCCGTGCACTTTTAAGTGCGTGAAGTCTGCTGCTGCCACAAACCGGGGGGGATGGGTATTCGCCGATTGGTTGCTCGTAGACCGGCACACACATCCAAGGCTCGCAATATAACCAGGGGCAGGTCGACTGCTAAAGAAACAATTATCATTTATTTTAAAATGAAAGTACAGATGTTACGTCACAGGGAAGCGTGAACTGTATGTAGCACTTAGAAACTCCGGCCGGGGAAAAAGGAAGCATTGCATTTGAGAGTGAAATTGCTACATGCATCTGTTTGTGTTTTGAAGGGGCCGCCGGTAAAGTAATAGCTACTGTAGCTAGCGAGCTAAAGTGTGGAGAATATGAGCGCAGGTCCCGGCCTACTGTTGCCGCCGCCGGGATTTTGCAGATCCGCTTTCACAAATCGGAAAAAATACACGCAATATGTCACAATCTGAAAGTATTTCGGTCGTTTTTGTTGTGACCGAGATGTAAATGGTAAGATTTCGGAGGATTTTTTTAAAACTCTCGTGTGTTTTTCAATATGTTAAATAAACGTGTCGTTTTTTTTTCCCCCACCCCAACGTGTATTCATCTGTCGGGTAATGCGTACGTCTGCAACTCTGCATGCATGTGTGTTAATTGTTTTTATGATATTGTCGAGCTGCATGTTCCAAAACAGAGTAAGTACTACATACTGTACGTGATTGGATACCTCATGATCTGTCGTGCATGATGCTGAACATCATCTGTGTCATGAACCGGCTTGCATTCATATATGTTTAATCCACGCTTCTTGTACTTTGCCTTAAGATCCATGCTAACTTTACTCCCATACCACGTAGAGCGGGGCTACCATGGTGCGTCAAATGCATGCCCTTGAGTCAGCCTAAGCAACCCTGCATCGTTACTGGGTCCGTTTGGCAAAATGTTTCAAGATAGGCCAGATTGATAGCTAGCTGCATATAGCGCACTGGCTCTACGACATATTGCACATTTTCAGGCGTCTGCGTTAAAGGATAAAACCCGTAAAACAGTCAATAGGCAGCAACCTACGGGACTAATTAGTTTGGGGGAATTGTCGGTCCATAAGATTTCTTACAGGTGTACGGTTGCTTCTACAAATAAACCGTTATTTTATGTTTCCTCGTTATGAATATTGTACTGCAAAAGAAACTGAGCATCAATTTACATATAGGATCTATTTGATTTGTTTACAGCAACATAGATTATGATAATATTATGAATGAAATTCAGTAGAATTTGCTGTTTATATAAGTACTTAGTGTTGAGCAGTGCTGTTTTTTCTTCTCTCTTTCAGGATGGAGCCATGACAGCATGAATCAGTCATACGAACTGACAATTCGAGATGCATTAGAGTGCTGCTCCACCCCCCTGGAGTTTCAGTCCCCTGTTGGTTCCGTCTCACCCTATGGCCACCAGTACGGCAGTGATCTCGAACCGGGTCCGGTGGGTGGAGCCCCGCTCCCCACAGCTTCGGCCTTCAGACCCGGACCTGGCTATGCGTACGGTCGCCACGATTGCTCCTCTCACCCTTACAGCCCACTGAGGAGGCTCCAGGACTTGACCTCCATGGTGAACAGGCCGGACCTCGCCTTGCCCGACGGGGACCCACAAGGACCCCGGAATGATTTGCACACTTGGAACAACCCCATGGGGAGGGCCGACTTCGGGACCCCCCCGGGGAACGCAGCCCCATCGTCAGGCCGGAATCAGACTTACCTGTCGGATCAGAACTTGGAGAGGGGCGACTGCCTGTCTCCCCCGAATCCGGACCTCTGCCTGGAGCAGAACAGCACTATCCCCAACGGGTACCTGCACTTTGAGTCCACCCTGTTCGAGAACGGCGAGGCCAAGGAGGATGAGGTGGCAACGCCCCACCTCTTGGGCTCCTCCAAGAGGGAGCGGAAAGCTGGCGCCTCCTGGAGCCCCAGGGCAAACACTGCTGCTCTCCGCCCGGCCGCGGAGAAAGGGGCGGCGGCTGGCAAGTCCGTGGGTGTGTGCTCACCAAGCGCCATGGGTGCGGGAAGAAGTTCTGATGAGGATTCGGGTGGCACTCACAGAATTCGTGGAAAGAATGCCCCCAGACTTAAAACGGCAACCCCTAGCCCTGACCCGTCTCAAATGGCTGAATACGACATCACATCGCCCAGTCAGGCTTCCACAAGTCCTGTAAGCTCCCTGCCAACCCCCTCCCCCCCCCATTTACTCTGTTCTAGTTACTCTGTAATTTCTAGGCAGTGAGGGGGAAAAAATGGTGCCTTTAGTAAACTTGGCCAAAACCAAACATTTTACACGCCAGATTTATCCATCTGAAATGCTGCAGTAACATAAAGCACATCTAACTGCCCTGGATGATACCTGAGCACACGTGAGCCTGGTGATGTTTGACAAAACTAACTTTATCAAATGTTGGATGTTTATTCTTGTTCATTCTAGCTATTTTCAAAATATCTAAAGCTAGCAGTTTATATAAATGTGTAGAACTATAGGAATGAGCTTTAAGATGTCAGCCTTTGCAGATATCCATCAGGTGTTTATCCCACCACTGGGAATGGTTATTCGGAATGTTCTCCTTGGTACATTTAACTAGTGCCGGTAGTATAAATGGATCATTTCAAAGAAGGAAAAAAGTTATTTTCCATGTCGGCAAGTAGGTGTCCTTGACTTTGCCGCTGATGTTCACAATTCCCGTGCTGTCTCCTGAGGGGAAAATGACAAGGGAATTCCCAGAGAGACCTCTCGCAAAATTGCACATGTACCATCACGCGCCAGGTCGTGTCAAGATGTGGGACAAGATATGGTCATACTGCTCACTGGAGTTTTCTTAGGTACAAGTGAACTTTATCAACAGAGGGGTCATTATCAGCAGAAGGAAAATAGATTAAGAACAGGTATATCATGCCTCATGTGCTGTAGCACAGCTGCAAAATGCCAGGTGACTGCAGCCTTCCATTATATTGTATTTTCAGATTTTCACAAAAATAAGAATCGTCGACCATATCGGTCGTTAGCGCTGCGTAGTGTTGAGTGGCTACATCGTCCATATTTCTTGCTTTAACCTTTATACTAATCAGAAGAGGCCCTAGATTAAACACATTCCTTTACAGCAAAATATTTATCAGTCAGTTTTGACACCTCAATTTACTGGGATGAAAAAAGTCACCACACAACATTAGTTAAGGTGCCTGTGGTATACAAGTGTGATTTTATCTTCACCTTACACTGTTCTACATACTCGTATAATGACAACCCGCTCTAAATTTAAATGTAAAAGCATTACTGCCACCGGATTTCAATTTAAAAAATGTCGTCGTCCATGAATACCAGCGTAGTATCATTGCAAACTTAAGAAATGTTTTCACACCCCAAAACTTAATATGCAAAAAAGTTTGTATGTATTGTAAATACAGTAAAATAATCTGTAATCACTTAAACTAAGTAAATGTGTCTACTTTTCAAAACCATTTTTAGCCTTATGGCATGTAATACTGCTTTGGTGCAGCTAACAGTAAACAGTTAAACTTAGTGTGATGTAGATATTTCATAAGAGTAAAATCTGAGGTGGACAGTGCTTTACACTCTTTGGATTTGGAGCCTCTGATTTACCACAAGTTTCTGAATACTTTCAGATTAAGGATTGAAATAGTGACCGTTCTGCCTTAATTTCAGGTTCATTTCATCGTTGTGTTTATCGCATAGAGTTTTGAACGCTGCAGATTGAAGTTGTTATTGTCTCCCAATGAGGGGAATTCCACCGTAAAGTTCCGCTGGTGATAAATGCAATCGAATGGCAGTCCTGTAAATTGAATACAACCTTTGCTGTTTTTCCTTTACACACAGCACCACATAGAAACAATGTACCTTTGCTTGCATTGGGTCAGTGCCCTCATGGTTCTGTATAATGTTGTTCTGCTAGAAATCAACAGGGTAAAACATACTGCAGGAGCCCAGAATTCCTTAGCTGACTAAAATTTTGACGGACGTGGGTTAATTTGCATCAGTTGGCTTTCTTCAGTAGGATGGCTAGACTTGTAAACACAGGTTTACACATTCTTAGGTTTCAGAAATGGGCCCTAATTCTTTTAAGGCAGATGCTTTTTAGAAAACATCCAGCTTTTATCAAAAATGCAGAAATGCATTTTCATTTCCTCATCTGCCTTTTTTGGAATGTATCAAATCTAAGAAGGCTTTGGTGTATAACAGTGATCCTCCGCCTTTCGCGGAAGTTACGTTCCAGACCCGTCAGCGATCGGTGAAAATCCGCGATATAGAAAGACCATATAAATAAACATTTTATTTCCAGATTAAGCCTTAAAATGCGCCTCCCACATGCTTTAAACACATGTAAACTTATTAAAGCACACTTTGTGAACACGTATGATATGTGGATGTCAGGCTAAGGATATGAGTAACATAATAACTATATGTAATGTATATATAACCCATTGCAGAGAACTGTGATGTGTCAGGGAAAAGTCCGCGAAAGAGCAGGGGCGCGACAGCTGAACCGCGGTATAACGGGGAGCAAAGTATTTACTTTCTGTGAAGAGAACTTTTGTGCCTCAAAAAGAGTACTTTGTCCTGAAGCGAACTCATATTTTACAGCCTTTATACATGGAACCCCCCAATTACTGGTATATTTGCAGAATTTAGTTCGTTTTGGCATACAATCACTTTAATTGAGGAATTATTATAATTTACCCTCACACAGGCAGAAATGAGCATATTAGCAAAATGAAACTCCTGGTGTGATTATAACAGGTGTTTATCTTAAAATGCGAAGCCCATAGACTGATCACTGCTATACAGCAGCCTAATTAGCTGGTCCATGGTGTCCACCTTCGTTGGGTTCATTTCCACCCTAAACACCCGTTGATTCCCAAACATATTTATGAGAATCGTGAACTGATTAAGATTTGATGGATCATGCAGTAGTTGACTTTGGTTAAGAACTTCCAAACTTACTATTAGACACCAAAAACAGAGCAACTGTATGTTTGGATAAATATAATGATGCGACCCTGCATTCCTCGTCGTAGGTCTAGCCCTCAATGGCAGGCTGTGAGCAGACGGTGGCCTCTAATGAGACACACCCGAGCGTTCATGCTTAAGTTCAGGCTCACAGGAGATGAAACCCTGAGGGAGCACAGCACTGCCAAACAGAGGACCGAGAGAGGCAGGGTGGTCTTCGTAAACTGTACTGGAGCAGTCAGATGGAGGGAGGTGGTGCAAGAATGCTGCAAAGAATTTTACTTCCACCTTTCCTTGTTACTCCTCAGGCCTTTTTCAAGTTAGCAAATTAAAAGTTCTATGAGTTTTGACTGTACAGGGATAACCTGCACTCCAAACTCTACACACACACAGCAGAGGCTGGATTCAGCCCCAACTCTGGAGGTCTGAGGCAACAGTGGCTGAGGGGAGGGCACTAGGTCCTGCACGGCAGGAGCATTGACGTGGGAAGCATCCTTCAGTTATGTATGTGTTGGTAGTGAATGTTCCTTATAGTAACGTGACAATTGTGCCTTTGCAGACTATTATCTCAAAGAACAAGCCACTTCCATCAGTGAAGTTCAAAGAGGGAGATGTGGTTTGGGCCAAATTCAACCGCAGACCATGGTGGCCATGTCAGGTGGTCAAGGAACCTCTGGAAGGAGCCTGCTTTAGAATAAAAGGTGGATTTCAGTGTTCTCGGTACATTGTATTGATGTAGTCTATGCCTGCATGATTGTAAAATGTATTTGTTGCTGGTAAACTTGGTGATAGATGACTACGACTCTGCATTACATGGTGGATATAATGATAGGATTAATCTGTTGGTTCCTGTTGGGTGAATTCGGTGGCTGACAACATGGTAATCTGTCCTGCAGTGGGTTGAAAGTCTTCTAGCGTTCATTAGTTGTTTTAAATATCACTGGATTTGAGATATTTATATCTAACTGATGAATTTTAAGTATCCTTTATCCTATTATTACATACTGCATGTGCTTATTGATGTCCTGACAGTATATTACCATGTGAGTATCATTTCAGATTCCAGCGAGCGCCCCTGTCGTCAGTATTTTGTTAAGACACTGGGGGAAATCATCGACCAAGCTTGGGTCCCTAAAAAGGCAACTCAACCCTTTGAGGGTGGCTACCAGTTTGACAGCCTCCCCGTGCTTCGAAGGAGAGGAAGGCAGAAGGACAAGAACTACAAATACACGGTGAAGAATTACTAATGCACTCGCATCGTTGGGCTTAGCTTTCTTTGAGTATGTTGTTACCGTATCCATTAATTTGCAAGCTGATTTTGTTGTGTCTAATTAGCGGCGCCTTTTTGTTCAGATACCGAAGCGTTTTCTTGAATCATGGAGGACCAGCATAGAAGAAGCAGAAGTGGTTCTCTCAAAGGCCCTTTCCACGTCCTCCTCCCAGAATCACAATCACACTGATAGGTGTGTACCTGGGAAAGGGGCCAAGTCCTCCTGTACTTCAGAACCCACGGAAACCCCAAAGTCAGATCACCTTCTCAACGGAGAGGGAACGGCACCCAGGAAGGCACTGAAAGTACCTGAGAGTCACCCAACGAGCTCTCGGATTAAAAAGAAGCCAGTTGGCTCGTTAAAAACACACAGCACTAAAAAGGAGGAGTCACCCAAACAAAAATTTGAGGGTAATCGAGACGAGGCTGAGGAGGAGTCTGGGGAGTCTCCTTATTCCAACATGGAGTTGATACCAAGGATTCTGTACCCAAAAGTTCTTGATCAGGCCTCAAAAGTCAACCACAGCTTCTCTTCCTCGTGTCCCGGGAAGGAACTAAGGAAAAAACCAGCACGGAAGAATGTCAAAGATCTTAAAAAGCCAGGGAAGGGATCTGCTGGAGATACCAATGGTGCAGGCTCAGATTCAGAGGACAGTTTCGGCGGTGAATCACCATTCAGTAAAATAACTGCATGTCTTGCTGACCTAAAACGCCAGGACTCCGATCCTTCAGGAGATGATGATCTAACTGACCCTCCCAAGAAACCTCCAGATGAGCCATTTGCACGTTTTCCTGCCAGTAACTGCTTGATGACAGGAGCGCTAAAAGCCATGGAAGAGGCCAATATTAAAGATGGTTTAATGTTGACCCAAAGTTCAGAGCCTGTTTTGTCAAATGGTGAGGACTCCACTTCAGCAAAAAAGCTTACTGAGAAAACTGAAAGTACCAAAATTTTATCAGTCAAGCCATCCAGCTGTGATAAGTTGAGCTGCACTCCAACTTTGTCTAGTTACTCTACTAGCACTTCTCCAAAATTACCAAGCACTGAAGAAGCCAACTGCAGTAGGCCGTTGGTAAAATCAGAAGAGCAAGGCAGCTCGATTTCTGCAGAATCTGTGGATGCTGTTGCTCTTGGTGCTACCAGGGTGAAAAAAGACAATTATGTGTCTGATAGGTCGTCATGTTCCTCACCGGCATCTTCACTTTTGTTTTTGGATGCCCTCAAAGATGTTAAAGAGATAATATTTAAGTCATTAGTTGGCAAAGATGGCACGTCGAGTCAGCTCGCCATCTTTCAGCCTAATGTGAACTTGAAGTTTAGTACTTTTTTAATGCTGCTAAAAGACAGGCATGATGTGCGAGAGAGAGACGGCACTCCTCTTGTCCTGGAGCGAGGACCTGCTAGTGCTCTTATGAAAGAAGAGCCATCTCTTATGCCACCAGAAGAGGCTGGTCCAAACGAGCAGTTGTTGGCTACTGGAAAGGGCAAGGTATCAGCCCTGAAATTTGCACATCCCAAACCCAAACAAGTAAGGTCCAGGTCCTCCCAGAAAAAGGAAATTGGGAGATGCGAACGGGGAGATGCCAGTTTCGTGAAAGGCGGGCAGACCCGAAGCACGGACCAAGGTTCAAAAAAGCGACTGAAGAGAAGTCGGCCTCCTGCTGCCAAAAAAGGTGTGGTAGGGGAGGCTTTTGGGTTGGCGGAGCCTACATATGGTAAGTCACTGGAACTAGGCATTCCTCAATTTTCAGGGAAGTCTTCGTCATACCTTCCTGGGTCTGTGCTCCATGGCCCTGGTCAAAGCACCATCACTAATGTGGCCCCGAAGAAGCGCTGGCAGACCTTCGAGCCAATGGGTGATCAGCACCCATTGAAGGCCCCCCCTGAGCCTTGTGACGCCAATGGTGAAAGTTTGGCATTTGTTCCACACTTGTCCAGCCGCCTTCATCCAAAGAACAAGCTCCAGAGCCAGATTGGCACTGACGTTACAAGTTCAACCACCCCTGTCAGTGAAGGAAAAGAGGTTTCTTCAGGTAAGGTTTTGGCCGGTAATGGCAAATCAATGACTTGGTCTTTACCCAATTTATTTTAGCGGGATGTTGGATGAAGATTGATTTTTAATTCATCTTTGTCCTTCACAGCACACCTACAAAATAAACGACAGAGAAAACCAAGCAAAAGACTGATAGAATGGACAGAAGAATATGATCAGATATTTGCTACTAAGAAGAAACCGAAGAAAACCCCGGAGCCTTCGAAAAAGGTTATAGGTGTTTTTATTCTTATTATTATTGTCGTCATCATCGTTCTTAATATTAATACTACTACTATTATTGAAATTGTAGATGATCCTTCTTTTGTTTAAAAAAAAAAAAAAAAAACAGCTTTGATTTTAAAACCTTTATCACTCAGTGCCCTCTACATTAACTGCAGGTGTCCGAGTCTAGTACAGAGCAGCTATCATCTGCAAAAATCATGCAGGACGTTTTGAACACACCTACAGAGATGCAGACCTCGCACTTTGAGAAACAGTCTGAGGCTCATGACCGGCGCATCACAGGGCAGCTCCCACCTCAAAGTGCCCATGCCCCACCCATAGACACACTTACCCCACCCCCAGAATCTGTACACTCCCCCGCTGGAGCAGGAGGTGTTGGGGAGGTGGCTAAAACAAAGCTTGAAACATCTGTTGAACCTGGTGAGGAAGCAATTTCAGCATTTCAGTTAATTTACTGCTCCAGTTAAACATTTTTTATTGCAATAAAAATGGACGTGCTGCGAAATGTACTGTAGCTTCCTGCACATTGACTTCAGCTTGTCCCCTGCCTTCCTCCACCTAGCCTGCCAGGATGGGAAGAGACAAAGGAAACCGACAAAAAAAATGCTGGAATGTTCCATCGAGGCAGAACCCATCATAATCCCAAAGAGGAAGGTGTGCTTGTGTACTCAGTTTAAAGCTCACGTTTGTGGTTCATATGCTCTCGATATTTTTACTTACTATTAAAATTAACCCGTGTTTTAATACCTTTTAAAGTTTGGGTCCTCATGACCGCTAGTCGTCGTGACTGAAGACTCCTTCCGTATCTTTTGACGTGGGGGTTAATAGTTTTGATATATGACAGACATGTTCTCGGGCGTCGTGCCTTGTTCACTCCCTCCCCTTTTCCCCTCTCTCGTCCGGGATCAGAAGTGTAGGGAACAAGGTAGAGGGGCAGAGGAGGAGGCAGAATCCCAGGACAATCAGGAAGGGGTGTATGAGGTGAGGGCAGGTTTGCGAATCAGGCAGGACGCTGGATGACAGTTTGTATTCCCTCCAGCTGACCCATGAATGCCTTACCGTCGTGTTTGCCTGTATAGCTATACTTAGAAATGTTTCGTTTTGCAGGCCAAGTCTACTAAGAAAGAAGTGCCTGTATCAAGTTCGTCCGGTCATGCTTCTAATTCAGGTCAGTAGCGGGAGAGGAAATTCGACGTGAATACGGTCGAGGTGATGGCAGCAGGTTTGATTAGCATATTGTCGACATGCTAGTCAAAGTTAGGCACGGCATGCGGTCTCTGCACATATTCATTCCAAGTAGTTGCCAGAAGCCGATCACCTTACTTCGCTTTGAACTCAGGCTCCACTAAATCGAAAATGGGTCCAGCTGTGCTACCGCCAACATCGCAGAAGGACCAGCCAGAGCGCCTGGATGAAGAGGGACACTATGACTCTGTCGCATTGGGACTTCTGGAGGACGACCTTCAGCTGGATGGAAAGTCCTTGCAGGACTCAGAGGTGAAGCCCAGAGACTGCAAAGTGAAGGTGCAAGGGGCTTGGTTTAGGACGCTCGCACCCGAGCAGCGGCGTTAGTCTGTTTGGTTCACAAGATGGTATCGGCACATAATCCTGTCCTCAATGATACTGACTCTTCCTACCGGATCCCCCCCCCCCCCCCCACGCTTCCTCAGGGTTTTGGGTCGAGTTACGACGACGTCATCTCATCCATGAAGGAAGATGGGTCGTCCTCAAGCAAGAGGCCACTGGGGGATAAGGGGGGTGCGGCATCGCTGAAGGAAAACGTCTGCCAGGTGGGCTGGGGGGTGGAGTCTCCACGCATGGAGCCCCAGGTTCACTGGCCTCGAGAGACCTTTGACCTTTGGTCCTTCAATTTAGGTGTGTGAGAAGCCCGGGGAGCTGCTTCTGTGCGAGGGCCAGTGCTGCGGCGCCTTCCACCTGCAGTGCATAGGCCTCACCGAGACGCCCCAGGGCAGGTTCGTCTGTCAGGAATGCACCACCGGTGGGTTCTTCTGCCTGTTGTTTAGAGGTGTACTTTTTCATACTCAACTCGTTTGCTTTTTTCGTTTAGATGTTTACTTAGATATTTATAGATGTCCAGGGCAGCCCTCCTGTACAGACAGACAGGGGTAGCGACTCACAGAATTCCCACTGGCTCTCGTTTGCACCCCAGTGTGGAGGTGCTTGGGAGCCTTGGCAGTGCAGCTCCCAAAC
>JAABNX020000071.1:1996796-2016069 GCA_015163995.2 Mormyrus lacerda
CCCCCAAACCCTCCCCCCCCCCCCCCCCCACACCACCTCTATCCACACCCTTGAACGAAGACTTAGCAGCTTGCTTCCGCAGGGTTCTTGGTTGGAGCCAGAGTGTTCAGTAGCTAATACCCAAATGCTGGTCTGAGCCAAAGGACTTTAAAAACTTGCCTCTTGCCCTTTACTTTTGGCCATAAATACGACCCTAACCTGATGCACAGGTTTGTTCATGCTGCGTTTTTATAAGGTCTATTGGAGGTCACAGGCTCAGCGGGTGTCGGCGACGTTCACTGACAGCCTAACACTGTCGTGTTGTAGGCGCGCACACGTGTTTCGTGTGCAAGAAGACCGGCACAGACGTGCGACGCTGCATGATCCCCGTGTGCGGAAAGTTCTACCATGGCGAGTGCATTGCCACGTATGCGCCCACCGTGCCGCAGGGTCGCGGCTTCCGCTGCGCGTTGCACGTCTGCCTGTCCTGCTACATCACCAACCCCGCCAACCCCTCCGCATCCAAAGGTGAGTCCCGGCCGGAGCACAGCCTACGTTTTAACGGGAAATCTCAAGGAACGTTTTTATTTTGACTTTCCATGGTCTCATGAAGTTTGGCCATTAATCATAGTTATTAATTATTGTGCGGCTTTTGCTGTTCTAGGATTCACCGACTAAAAAGCTTTATTGTCATTTGGTACATAAGTGAAATGCTCGCGAACGATGAGGAACATTATATGACAGAATAGTGAACCATAGCGTACAATATATGTACAATATACAAGCAATATACAAATTCAAGAAGAATTATAAGGTATGGGATTTAAAGTGGCAGCAATTCATAAATAACAGCAGTGATGAGGATTATACTGTAAATTAGTGCGTTTATAACATTCTTATTTCTGTCGGAATGAAGCTGTTCCTGAGTTCGGTAATGGCTATGTTTCTGTCTCCGGTGCCAAGGTCGCCTGACACGCTGTGTGCGCTGCCCTGTCGCCTACCATGCCAATGACTACTGCATGGCTGCCGGCAGCATCATCTTGGCCAACAACAGCTTCCTGTGCCCTAATCACTTCACTCCGCGCAAGGGCTGCCGCAACCACGAGCACGTTAACGTTAGCTGGTGCTTCGTCTGCTCCGAAGGTGTGCCCCGAGCCGGACATAAGCAGGTCACGTGGTATGGAATCTAGGAAGCTCGCAGTAGGTTTGGCCACCCATGGGCCGATGAGCCTAGAATAATTGCTAAGCTAGCTAATTAGGTTTGTTTTGAAGTAAAAATCAAGTCAGCAAAGTGAGCCACATAAATTGGTTTTGTTGAACGTCCTGTTTTTGTAAACACCCCTACATTCATTTTTGAATTTTCCCTGGTTGACATGCTGCTGTTGTCTTAGTCGCATTTTCATTGTGCGCCTGCAGGGGGCAGCCTCCTGTGCTGCGAATCATGTCCAGCTGCTTTCCACCGCGAGTGTCTCAACATCGACATGCCTGAGGGCAGCTGGTTTTGCAACGACT
The DNA here is from genome assembly GCA_015163995.2 of Mormyrus lacerda. Taxonomy (NCBI): domain Eukaryota; kingdom Metazoa; phylum Chordata; class Actinopteri; order Osteoglossiformes; family Mormyridae; genus Mormyrus; species Mormyrus lacerda. Next base: position 1,998,288 of record JAABNX020000071.1, read on the forward strand.
GCCGCGCTGGCAAAAAGCCACACTACAAAGAAATCGTTTGGGTCAAAGTTGGCCGATACAGGTCCCAAAGTGCTTCTTTCATTCTTTTTGCTTAGGGTGATGGTGCTCAGTACAGTAGAGAACCACATTCAGCCCCTCTGGACCCAGTGCAAGGCATGGTTTTATTTCACGGCTCTGTCGGACCCGTGACTCTGTCCTAACCTTGCATCCTGATCCTCTCCCAGGTGGTGGCCTGCCGAGGTCAGCCACCCCAAGAACATTCCCGCCAACATCCAGCGCATGAAGCATGACGTCGGCGAGTTTCCTGTCCACTTTTTCGGCTCCAACGACTATCTCTGGACCTATCAGGCGCGAGTTTTCCCCTACATGGAGGGCGATACCAACAGCAAAGACAAAATGGGAAAGGGTGTGGACTCCGTCTACAAAAAAGGTGCACATGCTTCTCTTATCAGCCCTGCTACAAATGTACGTGCGTAGCAGATTATCAGATCGCTTGTTAAACAGTCGTATAATTGAAGGTAATCGTGGGTTTAGCAAAGAGACATCTCTCCAAACTTACCGTATTTCTTTGCACATGCACTCAGGGTTAGTATAAAAAGCTAATGATATTCGAACATCCACAAGGCATTTATTAAGGTTTTACAAAAGAATGGTGTGCCACATGGTCCTGTTTAAGGGCTGTCAATTTTTATAATCGGATAAAATTATTTGAATTTAACGATTGAGGAAATTAGTAAGGAAAGAGAATATATCCTGTAGAGAAAGGTATGTGGAGTTTGGTAAAAATTGTTTCTGGGTTTTAAGCATTTAAGTATTACCATACGTGGAGGCAGTTGAAAGATCCAATTGATAGGATCCAAATATATTTAATCCTGAGGCCAATGACCACCATACTACTGAAGAATACAAAGCTATGAAAGTAAAGCACTAATTTACATCAAAACTTTTTTTTTACTTGACTGGTAGTAGGTTGTTTGGGATGAGATTCTGTGCGTCCCGTCACCTGTCACGTTTTCTCATAATCGTCCGTTTTATGTGCTCCATATGTTTCATCTCATTCAGCTCTCCAGGAAGCCGCCAGGAGGTTCAAAGAGCTGCAGGCCGAGCAGGAGCTGCGGCAGCTCCAGGAGGACAGGAGAAATGACAAGAAGCCCCCACCATACAAGCACATAAAGGTACGGCCCATGGTCTCTGGGTATACGTGACATCAACCCAGAAGAACCACGGTGAACCGGTTCTCCCCTCGGCGTCTAATCAGGTCAACCGGCCGATCGGCAAGGTGCTGATCATCACGGCCGACCTGTCGGAGATCCCGCGCTGCAACTGCAAGGTGACCGATGAGAATCCATGCGGAATGGACTCGGAGTGCATCAACCGCATGCTGCTCTACGAGTGCCACCCGCAGGTGTGCCCGGCGGGCGAACACTGCCAGAACCAGTGCTTCACCAAGCGCCAGTACACCCCAGTGGACATCTTCCGCACGCTGGCACGTGGCTGGGGCCTGCGTAGCTGCTACGACATAAAGAAGGTGTGTTTCTCAGGTCCTGGGATGGAAACCAGCTGCCAAGAACCATGAATCAAAGAGAATCTCTTCCTACACAGAGCATATGATGCGGTTGGTTGGCAGGGATGACGTGCAGGTTTAAGGTCTAACCCTAACCTAACTTTTATGCAAAATATGATTTTAAAATAAGTATTTTCAAGTACATTTTTCTTTCGACTATGTGATATGCATTAGAAAAATCGCAGTCACGCCATTGTTGTTTTTCAATGAGAAATACATTTTAAACAAAAAAAACTGCTGAATTTGACATACAACTTTCCAGGACACGACTCCTTGTATAAGTGACCACTGCCCGATTTTTGTTGCAGCTGGAGTTAGATTAATTACAAATAAAAAAACTAAGGAAATTTAAAGACTGAATGGTCACTAATCATTTAGATGGCCTTTTATTAAGCCTTTGAGCCTATGGAATATTTGATGTGTTAGAGTTACTGAAATTAATTTTACAGAACAACGTGGGAAATAAAACACTTTGAATGTGATTTTCCGCCAAGTAATTGTACTAACTTTTAATAATTCTAATGAAGTGTAAACTGCTGATCACGATTCTCGTGGTCTGTTGCTTTTATGAATCAAAACTCTAGGGACAGAATCATTCCTATATAAATACCCTTTAAATAATTTGCTTATAGTAATCAAGTAGTCTGCTTACATTGTTCATTTTGGGTCTTTTTATACATATACTTTTTATTTACAAATAAAACAATACTTTATATGCATACCACAGTCAGTTAGAAGACCCTGTTATGAATCATTAGCTGTAATGCTAGACTTTGCTGGCTGTGCAGAATCACGGTAGATGAATGTGCTCCTCACAGAGCTGTTGTTTTTCTGACTCAGGGGCAGTTCGTGAGCGAGTACGTAGGGGAGGTGATCGACGAGGAGGAGTGTCGAGCCCGGATCAAACACGCGCAGGACAACGACATCGGAAACTTCTACATGCTGACGTTGGACAAGGTGGGGATATTGGGGGGTGGAGAGGTCAGGGAACGGGGGGTGTGGAACACAAGGTGCCGAACAGGCCCCCTCTCCCGCCGACACGCTCATCACCACGCCCCCTGCTGACTGTGTGGCAGGATCGCATCATTGACGCGGGCCCCAAGGGGAACCAGGCACGGTTCATGAACCACAGCTGCCAGCCCAACTGTGAGACGCAGAAGTGGACGGTGAACGGAGATACGCGTGTCGGCCTCTTTGCGCTCATGGACATCCCAGCAGGTGTGGAGCGTCGTCGTTGCCTTGACGATTTTCAGTGTTTACTTAACGACTTTCTGTGGCGACTGTCCGTCAACTAGCTGCTTATAGGAACCGAAAAAGAAGTATAAGATGTCAGGTCGTCTAGGTAAAATCTTAAAAATATTAATACAGCTTCTACCTTCTCAGACAGTGCAACACGAACAAAATCATTTCTGAATTTGGATGATTTGTGTTAATTTTATTATCTAAACTGGGTGTAGCAAACACTTTGTTTTTTTTAGGTCTCAGAATAAATCATTTCCTTTGGTTAAAGGAGCCTTTCTCTGTTTGTGGTACAGCTTCCAGAATGTTCTATCTTTATATCAGACAAAATGATCTCTGACTCTACTTCTGTGAACCATCTCTACAGGTACAGAGCTGACCTTCAACTATAACCTGGAATGCCTGGGCAACGGAAAGACAGTCTGTAAATGTGGGGCACCCAACTGTAGCGGGTTCCTCGGGGTGCGGCCCAAGGTAAGCACGCTGCCCTGAGGACATCGGGGACATCAGAGTGGGAATACTATTTTGCTGAAGTAACGAGTTGTTTATATTTAATTACCGATAATAATGCTGAACATGTTTTGCGCATTTTGAAGATTATACTATATTACTATTAGTATCCAGCTCCCCCGGGTTGATCCATGTTATGATATTTACGATCTATAAATATTTTTCACTTTCAGTATATTATTCAATAAATTACATGAGGTATTCAACGCTTTATTATAAAATAGGCTTTGTGTTAATGATTTTGCCCAGGTGTAGACTAATGTAAGTGTTCTAAGCATGTTTGTTAGGTTAGGTGTACTGTATTAAAACACATTTATGCATTTTTGCCTTACGATATTTTCGTACGATATTATGATAGTTTATTCTGACGTTTATCAGAATGTAATCCCTTCGTAACCTGGGGAGCGTCTGTATAGGATTCTCTAAGCATCAGACAGATTCTACAACTTTGAATCTCTCCCTTTAAATAAATTACTTTAAACTGAAATGAAAATATATCAAAATATAAATAGAAATATATATTTAAAGTAGAATTATATCTTTAAAATAAAAACTGAAATCACACTGAACAAACTAAACTGGATTTCACATGAAAATTTTTAATAATAAAAAAATAAGAAGTAAAGGATCAAAACTATAATAATACTGTTTCAAAGTAAATGCCTTTTGTCTTAGAACTTCTAGAATTTTTGTTCTATTGTTCTTTGTTTAATTGCAATTTTAATTGAGCAATAGGATGACAGATCAACACAAAATGGTTAAGGATCCAGCGACCGAGCTCGTTTTCCAGTGGGCGTTGCAGCCGATGGGTAAACGTGCTTGTTTCTCAGAACCAGCCGACGGCAGAGGACAAGGCGCGAAAGCAGAAGAAGAAGGTCTCTATGAAGAGGAAGAGCCAGCTCGAGGTGACCCGGGAGCGGGAGGACGAGTGCTTCACCTGCGGCGACAGCGGACAGATTATCTCCTGCAAGAAGCCCGGCTGCCCGAAGGTGTACCATGCAGACTGCCTCAACTTGACGAAGAGGCCGGCAGGTCAGAGTCACAGGGTCTCCGGCAGAAAACAGGCCCTCGGGCCCTGTGATGTCCAAGGCGCGGAAAATGCGGACAGAATCGAGGCATGAAAATGGCATTTACGTATAAATGCGGAATCACGCTGAATTTGTGGATATTTTGCTGACATTTCAAACCTATGAATTCTTTTCATATTTTACAATTGCCTAGATAGTGTAAAATACCCTCGCGGGCCATTGCAGCTTTATGTGTTGTCATTACAGCATAGGAACCAGTGATGTAGGGGTGACCCGGCCTTGGCTGATGCTTTTAACCAACCCAAACGCAACTCGAACTCCTAATAAAGGCAAAACGATGCCTGACCTGCGATATATGCTTAGATTTTAATGACCTGCCTGGTGACCCAAATATGCCAGAAAACAGAACAAAACGTTTTTGTAAGCGGCCATACAGGCGATAGAGACACAGCACAACGCGTCCTGCTCAACTACAAGACTTTAATCTCCTTATAGGCAAATTTTTTTAATTAAACATTGTAAATCTGAAATGGATCAAAATAAATCTGAAAAAACTGAATTTAGAAGAAAAAAAAACGAAATATGAGAAAAAAATAAACCGTATTTCATAGGACTCCAACGTCCACAAGATCTAGTTTCTTTCTAAATTGTTTTGGCATAATTAGTAGTGTAGCTCTGTGTAACCTTTGGCTGATACCTATAACTGGTTAATCTCTGAGGACCACAAATCCGTAGTGACATTACTTTTTAAGGTCCTGTGAATGTGTCTAGCAAACACATCAAATGATGCTATCAGTGAGATGTTAGCAAAGTAGCATCGACTGACTGATATATCGACCATGATAGACACATTGAACCAATGACTGCATCTTGATTCTTAACAAATATTGGCCTATGCCAGAATATTATCTGATATATCATCCGTTATGATATAATTTCCACTTCATACTCTGCTTTTTCACAATCACGCTGAGTTCCTGCACCGAAGGACTTTTAATTGGTATGTATATATTCGGTTATTTATTTAGCTAGCAGTGGAGCATGGTGGCTTGGTGCTCAGCATTGTCTAGTCACACCTGCAGGGTTGGGAGTTTGAATCCAACCTCTTGTGCGTGTGATAGGGCCAAAGCCACCTTGTGACCCTGATCGGGGTTAGTGGTTGGTTAGAAGATGAATGGTCATTGGATGGAAAGATACGTTAGCATAAGCATGAATGCGTCATTAACAGGCATGTTAAGTGAAAATATGCTCCTTTGTGTGATATGAAGGTATGCAGACCCAAAATCAGAGCCAGAAAGATCTGTATTGGCCAAGTATATTAAACATATAAGGAACTGGTGTCTTGGTGACTGTTACCTGCTGTAACACATTACATGCAAAACAATTTCAAGGCCGTTTACATACGGAAGTATATAAATTGTATATGTAAAAAATATTAAATAAACATTAAAGTATACAAAAATGTCCCAAACCAGCTCACACCATGTTTAAAGGCTCAAGCTTGTTGTCTGGGTGGGAGGGGCCTCCAGGGGGAGGGGCTTCCAGGGGTAGGTGGGGGAACACTTTTGATTTGCAAATGGATGTGTCTTATGACATGTCCGGGTGTGTGGCATGCGGAAGGTTCTAGCGACTGGCTCGCCCTGTGTTGCAGGCCGCTGGGAATGCCCGTGGCACCAGTGTGACGCATGCGGCGCCGAGGCGGCCTCCTTCTGTGAGATGTGCCCCAGCTCCTTCTGCGAGCGCCACCGCGACGGCATGCTCTTCATCTCCAGGCTGGACGGCCGCCTCTCCTGCAGCGAACACGACCCCTGCGGCGCGGAGCCACTTGAGCCAGGCGAGGTGCGTGAGTGTCCCATCGACCAAGCGGGAGCTGTGGGCGTGGGCGGGGGCGGGACCGGGGGCGGGGCATCCTCTGGTGCCGTCCCTGCCACATTTTCCCGAACCATAGCCCCCAACAATGGGCCGCTGCCGCATGCCGGAGACCCCAAAACCCACCAGGATTTTGACTCCGGAAGCCATGGCCCTTACTCCCCTATATCTTCCTATGGCGACGGCAAAGACAAAGATGAAGAGGAGCTGGAAGAAGATGAAGAGGAGCTTCTGAACCTGGAAGGGGAGGGGGATTGTGTGGAAGATAGTCCTGAGCCCAGCACCACTGAGCTGAAGGACGGTGAGTCCCAAGGGCTGAAGACAGAGGGCGCCACTGAGAAGGCGTCCGAGTAACAGTCTTGCGTCCCATTGGCCACTGCTCCCTGTCTGCAAGGAGGCTTTGACACTACGCAGACGTTCCGGGGGGGGGGGGTGGTAAGGTGGAGGGGGTATAGCTAGGGAGACTGATGCAAGGCAATGGGGGGTCTCGATTCCGCTCTTCAACTTGCATGCAACACTCCCATGGGCTTCCCGTACGATGTGAAGGAGCTTCTAGAAGTTTGACCCTATAAGGTTTCAGCTGTGAAAGACCTCTGTGAGGGACCTTAGCGGCTCAGAGATCGGGCTTCAAGAAACCTGCCCATTTCACGTTTGCGTCCGTAAGATATTACTGCATCTAGGTTTTTTTTTTTTTTTTTTTTAATGTTTAAATTTTAAACTTCTAGGAGAACAGAAATTTTTGACATCCAGACACACTTGCTGAAAGGCCAGTATCCTCAATCAAGGGACACATTTTTTATTTGGTAAAACTCTCAGCTTAGAGGAGGTCCACACCAATTGTATTTCTTCACAGGAAAGCAAGTTAATCAACGGAGAGAGCGGCCAAGGTTGCGGGATTGGGTAACTGAAGAAATTTTGGTATGCCACAAATTTCAGCACCTCACATCGTCAGTTACAGGAAATTTGCACCGCTTGGCCCAGAACACGTATACATATACGTATGTATACTGCAGTCTTAATCCAAGTCACGTAACAATCTCTAGTCATTTTATGGCACATTTTATCAAAAAAAGGTGACCATTTTGGGTCCACTCTACATGCCGTTTTTATTATTAAAATCAATACTGGAAGAGTGAATGTCACATAGGCTTGGAGCTGGAGAGGTAATACAGGAGGAATCGCTTTGGTAGAAGATTGTAACGTCGCAGAAACGTGGATGCTGGTGACCTCTAACCCCCCCCCCCCCATAGCTCTGCAATCCCACTGAAGATTATGACAAGATTAATGCAGATAATTAAGAACATTCCATGCAGGTCCGGTTACTCATTTTGGGCATTGTGAGTATGTCCAATAGTTTATTCCCTTGTTTTCTTTTTGTTCCTTGATTGACTGATGATTTTTTGTACATTTGAAAATAAGTCTCTGCTGGAATAATTAGGACCTCCTTTGCGGCCTCTGCAAATCAGACGTTCAGTTCGAACCTATGGAGCCATGGGGGGTAACTATGTCCCTCCATCCTGGAAGAAGAGAATGAACCGATGTTTCAGAAGGCAGAGGCTGGCCGAGGTTAGCGTGTGTGGGTCAAAAGAACGGTCTCTGATTGGGTGGACTGGGAAAGCAGCAGTGGATTCCCGTGACTGTCACCAGTTGACGTCTGCAGGCCGTCCTGGACGCAGGCTCATCTCCCCCTCCCCCGAGCTTCCCGGCCTCGCCACTAGAGCGGCACTGTGGTTCTCGCCGGTTCCCGTAGTTACCCCTTTATCCATGCCAGAGTGTGCTGGAGGATCGTGTTTGTTACTAGCGTGTGTAATATTTCACAGTGTATTTATATTGTCACAGTCATCACGCACAAAAAAAATAATGCTCCTCTAGAAGTGAGTTGGCTCTCCTCCTCTCCCAGTCTTCACCTCCTCCATCTTCCTGTAAAGTTAACAGTTACCTGTGGCCTCCTTGGCTTGAGACCTAAGTGGATCTTTAATGGATACCAAACACTACAGTCATCGTCATCATGTATTTGTCTAGCCTTTGCATAAATAGCATCTCCCTCATTTCTCTTTAATTATGCTAAGAGAACTCAAATCTGTATCCTATGTTGAATAACTGAAACCACTGCCAAGTTCATGCCCATCGACCTGTGTTGACTGAATTGCACAAATGTTCCTCTGTTGAACCCTGTTGGTAAGACGTTAGGACAGGGTTTGATTTGGGGAAGACCGTTGGACTGTCTGTACTGGAAGTGGGTTTACGTAGACCCGGAATCTCGGGTGTAGTACTTTTACTGACTGATTTATGCCAGTGAGATGTCAGTTAGGGAAACACGCAGTATTTTGGTAATTACATGCAAAAGGTTTGTAATTAAAAATGAAGGGACAAGAGCAGAAATATCAAACAAATCTAGTTATGGTAAAAAAAATAAAAAAAACACCTGAATGTCCCCTTTAAATATTGTAACCTAGATGTGGAATCAAGAAACACAATGGATGGAGGTAATTGGTCTGCTATGGTTTGGTGGTGGACATGGCTTGGGCAGTAGCGTATGCCTTAGCAGAAGAGTGACCTTACACCTATCATACTTGAGACAATCTAAGTATGTTATTTTTTTTTAGTTATGCCTAGTAGCCATGTGTCTTGAACATGCGTGAGGATTTGAAGTTTGTGTTGGTTTCAGAAAAGTTTTTACATGCACCAGTTATGTGACACAGTGGGGCCTTGACTTTCCCCCAGGCTCTGTCATCTGTTCGGGCGTGTGTTCGTTTGACGACTAAAACTAAAGTGCCACCGCGACAGTGGCTTGTGAAGGCTGCCACTCGCGGAGGCCGGAAGGGGATTGGCTTCAGCCGTCAGTAATGAGTAAGGGGCGGAAAGAATGACGACCAGCCCCTGCATTTTAGGGTTCGCAAGAAAGAGGGGTTGTTAGATTTTCCATGATTCTTTAGGATTTAAGTGGCGCCCCCTACTGTTATGTGTCTCACCAAATACTGTATATTTTAGTTGAAAGTGGTACAGACCCAGAGTTTTACCTAACAACTACCCAAGTGTACGCTTCCTGTAATTATGAATGAAAGATGTTTAAGTTTAACGAACGGTCTGTCGTTTTAGAGGAAATTATGAGGCCTCAAAGTCACTGATGCTGTGTGTGCACATGTGTATATAAAACCAATGTATGCACTTAGTGTCCTGGATATGAGAGAAGGTGTTTTTAAGTTACTTTTGAAAATTGTGAGGAAAAAAATGATGCTGATTTAAATTATTGTAACTCCGATAACTATAACCAGAACTGTCTTAGAAGAAATTTAATGTATGAATCCAACCTCAAACACGAGATATATTTTTGGTTTGTTCGATAAGAAAACTTTAAATGTTTGTTATTTTATTTGTTACATTCCCTACATAGCACAGGGCTAAAGGCAGGGGCATTCCGGCAAATTCTGCCACTTCATTTCTTGTGCAGGCTCCAACACAGCATTTGTGCACCCAACTAAAAATGGAATGAATTAGACTGAAATGCACCAGTTTTCCTGATTTAATTAAACAGCCCAGATAGTCACCATTAAAAAAAACAGTCTTTTGCAGTGAACTGTGGTCATCTTTTCAAAACATTCTGAAAATTACTAATAGAGATCTCTTCTTTTTTTTTATAAAAAGAACTGTAATTTTATTTTGCTTCGCCAGCCTTGGTTACGCAACGGAAATTTTGATAATGAAACTTTCCTGGGAAACTAGTCGTACGTTGCCGTTGAATATATAACAAAACCCAGGTAGGAAATTGTTGTTTTCATGCATTCCCACTAAACCAATCCTACTGTTTGGGGTTTGTTGCATAGCTGCTGTGTGGAAACAAGTATTTATAGACATTACCTGTAAAGGTTTATAAATATTAGAGCTATTACTTTTTAATTTGTACTTTCCTGCTTTTAGAAGGTTGGTGTGCTTTGCTCCTTCGTTTGAAGCCTTCAGCGTGAGAACTAGTCATCGGTTTAGCGAAAAACTTGCTGTCCTAAAGAAAGAAAGAAAAAACTGCTGCCGTGTGAGAGACTTGCTCAACTATATTGTAGTCCTTTGTACATAATAAAAAAATTACTGGAAGTAAAGTTTCTCTTCAGTCGTGACCACAGGAAGTCTGTTTCTTCTGTTGTGCTCTACTTGTGAAAGGTCGACGCGATTATCGTATCGGTGGCTGTTTCAAAGGAAATGAAAAAGTGTTCCTTCATTAAATTCGAGCATATAAGCGTCACAAAATCCGCAGCAATCGACGTTTCCATCTTTGCTTTGCTATTTATGTTAAAGGGTCTTTAAGTGATTAAAAGTATTCTTGACAAGAGAGCTACTCTAGGATTAGATAAACAATCATTTAAATGTCTATACCACTTCAAGTCGGGAAAGTTACGAGTCAGATGTCACAGACAATGAGCCCCAGTTAGACCATTTATTGTTTTAACGTTACAAAGTATTTTTACGCACAGAGGCCGAGGTCCTACTTGCACTTGTCTAATTAGGCAGTAAAATGCGAACTGTGTGCTTCCTCCCTGGGATCCCCGCAACAACCAGCAATTTTGGGTTGCTGGCTAATAGCTTCTCAAATGCCCCCTCATTCCTCTGTCTTTAGACATGCAAGTAGGCCCTCTGGTGAAATGAATAAGGCTCAATGGTATTTAAAAAAAAACAAAAAAAAAAAAAACTTCCCAATTTTCTCAGCCACAAGTAAAATTTAAAGCAGACAAGATTTGCGTAGCACTAACCCATATACAATACACAAACTATTAAAAAACTGCTTAAGTAATATACAAATATAAAGATTCTGTACCCTCGACACAAAGTTATATTATACACAACACATTCACTTGACTGCCCCCCCCACCCCCCAAGAAAAGATAACAAGTTTAAAAAAAAAAAAAAAAAATGCCTAGACATACTGTGTAGGATTTTAGGAGACTCTAGAAGACTCTTGCGTTCTGGGAAAGGGTCTTGCCTTCCAGCTATACTTTAAAGTTAACGTGATTGTTATTTTAAATATTTCCTACGGGAGAAGCCCCGAGTTCCTGTATAAAAATACCACGTCTCAGTAGCTGTCACTCTATTAGAGTAACGATGGCACATTAAATTCGTAAACTGGCAGTAGCTAAACCATTGCAGATGTGACCCGAGGTAAAGTCAAAAAAAAAAATACAGGACTTTGCAATTTTGTAAAACCCTTTTTAATAAAAGCAAATGGCCACTCGAGCGAGTGGGATTCCCTTCTGTGCAAAGTGGCGGTTTTCGACGTAGACAAAAACTAAGCGTAGCGTCGTTATAAATTAAACATCAGGCTTTGCTGGGTGATACAAGCACTTTCTGGTCTTCGTCCCCGTCCGATACGCTAACGAACTCCATGCGTCTCGTGTCGGGTCCTCGGCTGCCCCTTTCACGCGGTTTTCCAGTCCTTTTCCCCCAAAGGTGTCATCGGTCTGTGAATTTTCAAGAAAACTTGATGGATATTGCCCCGCCCCTAAAGTCATGCGGGGCAGGACGTCGTGGAAGGAGCATAAACCCATCCGTCATCAGTTGCGGCAGCAGGAGTAAGGAAAATTGCCCTTCTGCTCCATGTTAACCCCTTTGTCTTCTGTGAAGAAGAGCAGCACAATGTCAATCTGATGAACTTACCGACATCTGGACTGAACCTTAGCCGAACCCATCACCCACTCCTTGAAATATCTGAAGGGGGTAACCAGATTCTGCCATTTCTGCTCAGTCACTGTGTCTTTGATCCAACCCCCACCGTCAATTGAACCATCACCTATCATCTAATCGGTCAACCTCCACACAAAGGATTCGAGATTCTTTGTTTGTCACAGTTGTACAAGTGCAACATGAAGTGAAATGTACCCTGATTCGGTCCTGAGGCTGTGCAATAAGGTTTTGCAAATTAAATTAAGAATTTATATATAAAGGATAAGACTAAAGGTAATGAAAATATAAAGAAAAAATATACATCCGAATAACATTATAAGTATAGGCAATATCTGTACAATGTGCAACATTACAGCTATAGGGAGTATTTTTATAAGGTACTATTATTACAAGGTTCTATTGCTTAATATGTTGTAAGTTGCATGCATCGTTTGGGGGCTGTGCGTGGTACAGCGATTTGGGACACTGCTTCTAAAGCGATGGTTGTTGGTTCGAATCCCACAGTTAGCGGAGTGATATCACCCTTAACTCCAAATGATTCAAAGACTGTCTGATCCTGCTTTCTCATTTGTACGTCGCTTTGGATCAAAAGTATCTGTTAAATAAATTCAATTTCAATGTTTTTTGAAAGCCACCACTGGTCTGGGTTTTAAATTTGCCCAAAAACTGGCTGACGTCACCAAGCAAGAGAAAGTAAAAACCCATGATGGAGATTGGGCTGCACGATATCACATCACAATGTACTCATGACTATATGTCAAATATGCAATAATCACCAAGGCTTTGGTGTTAAGCAGATTAGTAGTACATCTAAAATATTAGTCATCTGTATAAATTCATCATATTCATATGTTTAGTAAACATGCGGAACTTAAACTGCACCACACTGGCCTTTTTGTTTTTTTTACCTTGTCTATACACAAATTCACACCTTGTGGCTGCTGATCTGTCCCTTCCCTCACAGCCCCCTTTGCTGCTTATCGCTTCCGCGATTTACCAAAACGGTACTATGGCGCGCGCCGCTAAACGAATTTCATAACCATAAGGAAATGATGAATCCATACAGTTTACTAACTTACGGGAGTCACAATGCGCCTCATTAATATTTCTGGCATGCTAGTTTGCTTACCAAATTGTGTGTGTAAGTAAACATCTGTACAGAACTGAAACACCGGCATCTAAAGGTCTGGTGATTATTGTGTGCGTGGCGAGTACATCACAATGTGATATCGTGCAACCCTAGATGGTGACACTAAAGCTCAGCTCCTTAAACAAATGACTGCTCCTCACTAAGGTGTAGAGAACAAACTGGGAGACGCGCTCTCCGGAGGCCGCAACAGCACCTCCATCGGAGGAACCGCCTTCTGAGTGGCTCACCTGACATGACCTCGAAGGCAGAGCTGCAGTAGTCCCCCGCAATCTTCCTGAAGAGCTCCTCTGCCAATGACAATGCAGGAAACCCAGCGGTTACCATAGGGAGGCGCCATGGCGACAGGCATTCATCTTTGAACATGACAAACCAGATCCGCAGGTGTCAACTGTTGCTTACTCAGCCTTAAAATCAAAGTGAGTTACCGCTCATTTACAGTGGCAAGTGGAAACATTAACTTGGTGTCCAAATCACGAGAAAAGCCAATACTCACCCACGTTATGACCAGTCTTACTGGAGGTTTCAAAATGCTGAGCTTTTATTTCTACAAAAAGGACAATAAAAACAATTCTGCTATTAAAAAGCACACAGTGTTATAACTTCTGTAAAATGCCATTAGTGGACATTTTGTCTTTGAAACTACTTTATAGAACTGAATTGAACTTTGAAGACTAATCATACTGGGTGTTGAGTATATTATAAGCAAATGAGTTATGACTAGATAGCTCCTGCGCATACCATCTGCAAAGTCTTGAACATCATGGTAATCTACTTGTCGGGCACTGCGGTCACATTCAACGAGGTCATTCTTTGTTCCACACAGGTATATCGTGCATTGCTGAAAAATAATTAAAAAAAAAAAAAAAAAAAAACATCTCGGCAAAGGTACTGTGATAAGTAATCTTGGTTGGGTTGGGGGAGGGGGGTGTTGCACCTGGAATTGATATTGCCATGACAACACAAAAGCCCGGATATCGGAATGGGTGTTTATCAATACCCAGAATACAGATCATACTTGTATTCATGGCAAGACCTGTCTTGCTAACTTGTCTCCTGAGAATGAACTTGGGACACAGTGAATCATGGTATTTGGTATTTTGGTGAGGATGCAGCCGACGTGTCTTTGATATTTGGGCCGGGGTAAGATCAACATACAGGGATTTTTACCATCCGACATATTACTGCTCTTGAGTATTGGGACTGGTCTTAGCCAATGGAAGATGTCGTCAAACTGGAACGCCAGAACACAGGAATGGTCAAGTCGCATACTGATAAACACCCAAGATCTCACATCACCACACAAGGAAAATGTGAGGAAATGGGTGGAAGGTCACACGAGGAAAGGTCATGTGACAGATACCAGCAGCTAGTAATGGCATCTTTCGCACAGGAAGCGTAAGAGGAAGTTGTGGACATTATAAATACCCAAACAAACCACCACTCACATCAAAGGAAAAAATGCACTGCCTTATAATTAAGATGAACTTCATAGAGAAATTACGGTTAAAAATTACTAATGCACGAATTTATGTCAGACAGGCTTACTTCTTCACAGTTCTGTAATTCCTTTACCCAGAATTTGGCACGCAGAAAACTGGAAGAATCGGTCAAATCTAAGAAAGGAAATACTGATTAAGACGCAAATTCATCATTCAAGTCAGCCATTAAGTATGGAGTCACCAATGGGCATTTCATTAACAAGAAAGAGTTTGCGTATGTAAGAGCGCATTCTGTAGGTCCTGAGGGGTGACTCAAGGTCACGGAGTAGCCAGCCAGTGACAAAGTGTCTTAATAAAGAATAAACGGCCTGGTCCATTTACAGCAGTGAGAAAATAGTGACTCAGTGCACGTGGGGGGGGGGGCAAACCTTCAACATACTGATGTTTTTGATCCTATCAAGATCATGTAATGGACATGCCTAGAAATTTTGAGCACAGGTCTAACAGGCATGGCACGTCACGACAAGTCCTGGCCGAGCAGATAACGAGGAAGAAAGGAAAAGTTACCATAACAGACGATTGCCGCTTTTGCCCCCCTGTAATAGATTCTGCTCATGGCCTCATAGCGCTCTGATCCAGCAGTATCCTACATGCAGGAAGGGAGGGAAGGCAATAAAAATAAAACAAACATTTAAATACGAGCATCATAAATCACCCAGGGAAAAAACACACAGAAAATTCAACTCGTCACCATCTTCACTATTATCATAATTATCAGGAAAAACAGCTCAGTCGGTTGGAAAAAGCGAATATCATTCACACATCTGCTTCGTATGAATGATATTTACCATGTGGTGAACTGTGCCCCACATCCACCAGCGGACTTACCCAAATCCCAAGGGTCACTACTTGGTCGCTCACTTGGACTGATTTGGCCACAAACGCAGCTCCGATAGTCTGTCGTAAAGGCGGAATCAATTCATACGTCAACCGGGAGAATAACAACTGTATAGCTGTAATCCATCTTTAATCATGCTATTCCTCAGAGTTAAGATAATGCTCCTGCTTGTCTAGAGGCAACATTGTGAACTTTGGTCAGCTGGAGTGTGATTTTCAATTCGAGACAATTTACATGTGTGTAAGAGTTTTATTGCCTTGTAAATAGTGTATAGGGTCTACAAACTGCCCCCAACACTTTTGATGTAGCTAACTTTAGGTTTATAAAGGAATAATATAGATTTGCTGGGAGATTTCATGCATGAGAGTTTGAAAACGTGAGTGTCACGCCAGATTCAAGAGAATTGGCGACCCTGTACAGGACATAAGCGACAGAACTCACGTTTTGATATGGTCCCACCAGGAAGCGCTGGTGCACGTATCTCTCCACCAAGCTGGTCTTACCGACGCTCTCCTTCCCCAGCATCACCACCTTGGCGTCCACTCGCTTTGCGCTCATTGTGCGCCAAGGCCAGCAAACCAGAACTTGTGCAGTTGTACCACTGCCCTGGAAATGGCAGATTAGAAGGAATAACAGCACTTTTAAACCAACGACGGCACAGAAAACTTAAGCTGTCTTGTTGCTCAATTTTAGGATACGCTACACCCAAGCATTCATCTGTACAATTATTTAAATTGATATAAAATAAGAGAGAAAGTGTTGACAACATTACAGCTATCAGTGTTAGGATTATTTATGCTAGGCTGCGAAAACACCATTAGACGCGATAACGAAAGCAATGATCGCGGTCTTTGTAAGGCACATATTCCACCCTAAGGAATATTGCATTTGTTGCAGTAAAACACTTTGCAGAAATACTGCCACACCAATTCAGTCTGGGTATTATCGGGTTCGTTGTATCCAAAAAACACAACATCTGCAGTTGGGTGGCGACCCATGTTTTGGTACCGCCGAGGCCCAAACCAAGGGACGCCGTATTAATGTGCTTTAATGTGAACATGACTGCGTTGGGGGGGGGGGTTAAGGAGAAGCCGATCTTTTGGTTTAACACGCATGTTTAATACGCGCTATCATATCAGTACGAGCGGGTCGATATTGCTCCCATGCACCTAAATGGTGTACTGCGGCTAGCAAGCTAACCAGGGACACATCACCGGGTAAATAAACCGAAAATACCGCAACGATTACTTACCCTGCGTCGAGATAATTAAAAGTGAATTGCAAAAGAAAAATATCCAGGTGTAAAAGTGCTCTTTGGCGTCCGGAGGTTAAAAAAAGCGATTTCAGCGGAGAGTAAAGTAGCTGACTCTCACACCGTGCTGCATGTGTGTGTAAGCTAACGGCACCCTGGTCCTTTGCAAAATAACGCCGGCTTGCCGATCCATAGCCACGTCCGCCGGTGGAAAACCCAGAACCCCCGGCACCCGAATCGCAGCCCCGAAATCCGGAGATCTGTACCGGTCTGGGTAACGGAGCCCTCCAGCGTTACAGTGTCTTCACAGTTATTCCCTTTGGCAAGTGCGCCTGCTGGAGCCGGGCCAGCGATAAACTGCGCTCTCATGGAAGGTCTTAAAAATAAATGGAGACTGACCAGTGGTAAGAAAAGCAGATTAGCCAATCTTAATGTGAAAAACAGAATAGCCGGACAAGGATAAAACATGCAGACCCCCAGTGATATACATTAATCTACGCTTAATTCGTTATACAGTACGAGCAATGATACTGGGGTGTCTTTGGTATAAAAGGGATAAAACTGTACAGTAGGTAACACTGGCATGGGAAACTTACCATGGTTTATATAGCACGGGGTTAAAAAAGGAGTTATCCGTATAGGGTTTAAATGCAATCAAGATTCATTTCATGCAATTTGGAAAATTGACACTCTATATACTGTAACACCGCTATACAACTGAAAATATTATCATGACAATGTTCAGTTAAACCTTACATCTTATCTGACGTTCTTCTAAAAATGTACCTATTCGAGATCAATCCATTTCACAATTTATACCTACATATTTGCACGTAAGGTTACTATTTATATCCCGTCCCATGACTTGAGATTAAGAAGAAAACAAAATTTAGTAATTTTATTGGTCTTCACTGGATTCTCTGTACATAATCACGTTATAAGCTTCACATGCTTTTCAATTTTAAACATGCTCTACCAAATACGTATGAGTTTCCCAAACCATCGTGCATTTAAAATCCGAGGGTGGTAAGTTTTGAGTTATATATTAAAATATATTAAAGTTAGATATTAATATTAATAACCTTAGTCCCTCGCGGGCTGCCTCCTGGGTTGGGCGGGCGGTTGTCTCGGGGACGCGCGGCCGTGGGCCTTTGTGCCGGGGGGGG
>JAABNX020000071.1:2016166-2039855 GCA_015163995.2 Mormyrus lacerda
GGCAAGAAACTGCATCTTTCGCAAATACAGCAAGCTTAGTACTCCCGTGCATTGAGCGGCGGTACTGGGCTTTGTGGCCGTTTATGTCCGTTTACGGAAAGTCAGCGAAGAAGGAGTTGATGCGGGTACCTCACACAGGCCTCTCCGGGTTACGTTATTAGACACAAAATGGCTGAAGACGAGCCAGTGCAAACCACGGGGATTTTGCAGGAGATCTACACGTCGCCGCTGAATTTGAGCCTGCTTTTCCTTTGCTTATTCCTGCTTTATAAAATATTTCGCGGCGACAAGCCTGCAGAAATGGGGGAGGTAGAAGCGCCTTTGCCAAAACTTAAGAAGAGGGATTTTACTCTTTCTGAACTACAGGATTACAACGGAGCGACGAATCCCAGGATTCTCATGGCAGTCAATGGCAAAGTTTTTGATGTGACCAGAGGGAAGAAATTCTATGGTCCAGGTGAAGTTTCATATGATTAATATAATTTTCTCGTCTTGCGTTCTAAAGGTGTTTTCAGTTTTCCCACGATGCACTTTTACCAACATAGTTATTCGTAAAGTTCCTGTCTTGCAAAACTTAATGCACGTTTTTTTAAAGGGTGTGGTTTAAAGTTTTTGAGTCTTTTTTCCCTATATGACTCACCAAAATGTAATCTCCGAGTTTTGTGGAATTTGGGCATTTTGGTATTTTACCCATCGCCACACCCCCCATCGCGCTGTGTACTGGTGGTCAGAGTTCAGTGAGACATTTATCTGCATTGTTACCAGACCGTATTACCTCTCACCTATTCAGCTTATAACTGTTACACAACCCCTGTCATACGGCTCTGTGCACCCAACTGGGCCGACGTGGGGGGAAATCAGGCTGGATCTTTTATTTGCCTCGACTAGATTTTTGCCTTGTGCGGCAGGTACTGTTCGTGGTGTTTCTGAAACGGATTCTGAAATTAAGTTGTTGTTTCATAACTGTTAGCTAATTTTTTAATGCACAGATGTAATATTTTATACGGGTTCGAATTGATTTAGCAACTGGAGCATAGCATGGGAACGAGGGGACTTGTAACCCCCAATGTTTAATTTGGCTTCATTCGTCCATTTAAGAAATAGAGGTTGCATTTTAATTATTAACTCCCCCTGATATCAAACTCGATCACTGCTATGACGTAGGTCCCAAAACATCATTATGAACCGAACATCTGAAGTGCATCGGCGCAGGCCAGTTCCGTGCCTTATAATTCAGTGCATACCTTTGGATAAAACTGTCCAATCAGCCCTCTCTCTTTATCTTGTTGATTTGGGTATCCTTGGCCGTTATCAGACCTTGTAAACATTCGCTTTTGTGTCTCTAAGTACAAGGCTTTAGACGAACATGAGAAATATGAAACTTCCATTTCTCGTTATTTCCATATGTTTTTTAAAAAAAAAAACAACAGTCTGACAATACTGTTATATTAATGTTATATTTTGTAATATTCTTGCGTAACTTGCGAAGTGTCTTTTCAGAGGGTCCGTACGGGGTGTTTGCTGGTCGGGACGCCTCCCGGGGACTTGCCACGTTCTGCCTGGATAAGGAAGCCTTAAAGGACACCCATGATGACCTGTCGGACCTCAACGCCATGCAGCAGGAGAGTCTTGGCGAATGGGAGACTCAGTTTACCCGTAAGCACACCTCTTTACCCTTTCTGTCTCACGAAGGCGCATGCAGGTTACCTGCCAAAAAATGTCTACATATTTGTGGTTTGCTGTAGAACTATCTATTACAGTTTGCTTTTTTTAAACAGCAAATATGTAACTGCAGGTGTTAAATTTTAAGAATCTGCATTCAAGAATAATCTTTACAGTCTTGTCGAGGTGTCTGTCTCTTATTGGTGTCCCAGGATGACAGCCTATCTTTGGGTGAGTCATTGATGCCTGTCGTCCTGTCCCAATCTCTCGCAGAGAAGTACGACTACGTGGGCAAGCTGCTGAGGCCAGGAGAGGAGCCCACCGAGTACACGGATGACGAGGACATCAAGGACAAAAAGGACTGAAACAACAGGCGCATTTAGAGAGGACATCCCCAATCTACATGCCTTAATTCTCTGCAGATAGAAGAAATTGCATCACCTTGCATTACTGGTATTGCACAAGATACTAATAGTCACTGTTCTTTATCCTGCCTGATCTTTCTGAATTGATCTTTATGAAATTAGTCTGCATCATTTGAATTGTACGGTGCAGCATTTGGGCTTCGCTGCAGGATCCCAGCTCGTGCCTGGATTATGCGATGGTATTATGATTTATACGGGAACATTGTTCGTGGGATGCTTTCTGTTTCCATCGTTTATGCATTTATATTAAGGAGACCAGTCTTGTATTTTTGACCAAGATTTCTTTTTCTTGATGCAGGGTAATACCAATCTGGGTTTGTTCATTTTTTTTTAACTATAGTGAATGACCAGGGAATATAATTTCATTCCAATTAAATCATTTTTTTTTAAACCACACAAAAATTTCGACATCCAAGCAGTAATAGTCTGTCTAGCTGCAGTAAGAGCTTTCCATTAAAGTACTGGACTTCCTGTGTGCAGAATTGTACATTTTCCTCTTTTGAGGAAAAAAAAAGATAATGTTCCAGTCATGTTGGGTACCCCAGGGAAACAGCAGACCTGCTGTATGGGAGTTAAAAAACAAGTCATAGTCACATGCTTTGGACTATATTTGCAGTCTGTCTGCATATTCTAATGAATTTGGTCTAAGCCCATTGACTGAAAAGTGCTATTTTTATGGATTTCATATAGGAACAAGCTTCTTTATTATAAACAATTGCTGTACTCTTAGTGTATAGAAAAGCTTGTATTTTTTGAACCTGGGTGGCATCTTGTTCAAGGGAATATTTACGAATATGTGTAAAGAGTGCAGGGAAGTATGACCTTTTTGGTCTGTGGAGTTCAAGGGATACAACTCAAGGGATCCATTGCTGTCAGTGATGACGTTTTTCTGTATGTGCTCACCATTGGACTGCTTTCTGAAGTTAATTTAGAATTTCATTGGCATCCTGTCCAATAAAAACATTAAGAAACTAAATGGGCCATTTGGTTTGTTGTCTCTGTTTGTTCAAACATACAGTTTCATGCTTGACATGTGATTTAGGGGAAAAATGTTACAATACTTTACAATTCTGAATATCCTTACTTGCGGATCTGACCGTGTACTACACAGGAAACATGAAGGCACCAAATACGTTGCAGGCATAAAAAGTGACAGAAAATTTTTACTTTGAACCTTAAGAAAACAAACGTGATGGATAAGTAATTTGCACAATAATGATGGGAAGTTAGATTCCATGTACACATCGATTCTATCGAACTGTTCATCTAAATAATCGAAGGTTCGATTCAAGGAGTCGGTGCGGGGGGTACATGCTGCTGCACTTTGTTCAGTTATAATATTGGATTTTGGAATACCAAATATTACCTTTACAAAGAAAAAACATTTTATTTAATTAAAAGATTAAAACCAATAACAAAGCCACAACATACAAACAATAAACGCTAATCGCAAACGCACATTTACTAAACCGTTTAGATTTCAAAATAGGTGGGACCGATTCATTACAAAGATCCGGTTCAAAATAACAATTCGTTCACCTCTACTGGGCAACGATATTATAAACGCCGTAATCTACACCATCGGTCGGCTTTTGGAACAGGTCACGCAGGCGAACGGTTTAAGGACGTGTAATCCTTGTCAGTTAGTTTAAAAGAATTAGTTCCCCGATAACACGTAAAATAATTTATTGTTTACCTGTATTACGACGATGGAATTATGTACATTTAGACGCTTTTCACTATCACAAGTGACTTAATTCTTAAACCTGGTTTTATATTTTAAACATTTCCTGCAACTTTGAGCAGTATACGCAAGTATATGGCAAGCGCAGCAAAGCACGCTGCGTGGAATCAATAAATAAGTAAACATAAAAAGAAGTGCATAAAACAATAAAACTGAAGTTATTGATGTATGTATTGTGATTGTTACTCCTCTTTTTAAAAAAAAGTGTTCGTGTCAGAAGTGGGATTCGAACCCACGCCTCCATTCGGAGACCAGAACACTCGCTTCGCAAGTGAAGGTGATTATCCTTGAGTCTGGCGCCTTAGACCACTCGGCCATCCTGACACTACGACGTTGCTTTTTCTATAATCGATCTTGCCTTTACGCCAAACACAAGGTCTTTTAAATCTGAGATTCTTTTTTAGATTTTTGCATTTCATACATGAATATTGTAATTTATTGACCTCATTTATAAATCTAGCCTGTTTATTTAGAAGGCTTTGTATAATTCCATGCGTTGTTCCGATTTCTCACAAGCGAAGTCATAAAGAACTCCACTACCCAAAAACCAGTTCGTCGCTCACAAACATACAATATCTTAGTTAGTTAGAAACTTATTCTAGAAGTGGTTTTTAAAAAGTGTTTCACAAAATGCAGAGTACTGTAATAATTTGTACAAATAAAAGAACTTTATTTCAAAATTAAGAAATCAGTAGTTTCCGGTTTGGCTGCCATTTTGTTTTCCCGTCTTCAAGGGTACTGTCAGTAGAACGGCAGTTACAGGCATTGGAAGAGGGACGTAGTGTTAACAATGTTTCGTTTTGCTAAAGCAGCAGCCAGCGTCGCCGGTAAGACTTTCATTAATATCAGGAAGGTTATTGTTTTTAGCAATATGTTTGTTAATGGTTAAGAGCTGAAATGGATGAGGGTTCTCGTTGTGCTTTGTTCACTAAGGACTTACCTTGAGAGTTCATGTCGCCTCCATGGTAGCTGGCCCAGCTCGCGGTATTTATGGCCGTTCAGTCGGCTGGTTTATAAGGTGGTGGAAATTTCACGGGGACATATCGTGCATTTTAGTCATAATAGGGGTTGTATTATTTAACCAGAATTGAGTAGCGTTGTTTGTGCGTTGGGCGGCTGCCGCCCTCTGCCGGTCTGTAGTGGTCGAGAAGCGCTAGGGGTGAAGCGGTGACATTGAGCAGAAGGAGGCCGTATGTGATCATGGTCGCCTCTAAGCACCTTTCTCGGATAATATTTCAGTGTTTTATTATTTGTTCAAAAGCACATTCTAAATTTTGTGCAGTGCTGCACCCTCAATGTACGCGTTTGCGTCAAAGACCTTGTCTAGGCCTTAGTGCAGGCCGTGCACCGTATTTACCGAAATAACCAGGAACTCACTAATATATTCATACTAATAGTAAGTGCATAAGGAATCATAATGGTCAGACAGGCTGGAAAAGCAAACCCATAGGGCCTATGCCAATCTGCTCTAAGATGAGGCATACAATTCATACATCGCCATTCCACTCTTCTGGTTTTATGGGATAATAATTCCGTGCGTCAGCTTATTTAGATAATACAAAATGTAAACTTTTATCTGAATTAATTTTGTCGGATGTCATATACTATTTTTCTTTTTTTGCATTTTTTTTTTGGTCCTTCTAACTAATGACCTATGTCCTTCATCTCCTGTAGACCTTGGGGTGGTCTGGGGTGGGGATGATGGTAATTGTACAGAGGAGAATAGGACATGATTTATCTTCATTTTTAGTTTGACTGCATTTTCTATTCCTACTTCGCAAGTCCGTGGGACCCGCCAGGTCACAGTGCGACAGCTTCATCATACCAATGGCCCCAACTTCCACAGCCAGTATGGCAATGCCCTGCTCATCTCTGGAGCTCTCTTCTGCGCCGGAGTCTGGGGATATGTGAGTGTCTCGTGCCACTTAAATGCCATCGCCACGTGATGGTTCTTGTGTGATTCTCTGGCCGTGGAATGAGCCGCACTTCCTCTCTACCTTTGAGAAACGCCTCAAGACCCATCTGTTCCAGGAATTCCTCTGCTAACCTGATTGCACTTCGAATGCTCTTATGTTGCAGTTACTGGTTCAGGCATTATTATTAGGATCTTACTTTAATAGTAATGTGTAATTGTACTGCTGTTTGTGTAGCTCCTGCTGCAAGACCTGCTTACACTTTCACCTGGATATATGCCTAGCTAACTCTGTGACTGCATCACCTCTTGTGTGTCACTTTGGGGAAAAGCATCTGCTAAATATATAGATGTAAATGTAAAACCATGACACGTGTTCCTGCAAATGTCCTTTTTAAGAACATGAGAATGTCTGTGGTGACGCCATGGTTACGAATGTTTTTCAGGTGTTGACACAAACTGGCATTACCTGGAACCTGTCCCCAGTCGGCAAAGTTACCCCCAAACCGTGGAGGGAGTAAAGACGAAGCAGCTTCAACTTCCTGCGCAAAGGAATACAGAACTGTTCTGCTTGAATTTGTTCCTTACCTGGTTTTCTTGTCATATTGGCATAACATGTGTAATAAATGAAATGATATAGCTTCTGTACTGTCTTGGTATATGTTCACCCCTCCTGGGATTTTTCACCCCACTAAGCCTAACCATAATCTTAAAACTGATCAGTTGCAATATATGCAGGACAGCTTTGGATTGCGGTCGTTACTCAAAGGTGGGTGGATAAAAGCGTCACATTTTCCTTCATCTAAATTACGATTTTTGCAAGTTGTGAAATGCTTTACTTAGGAATATGTCTGTGGTAGTATTAGTTCTACTGTCAATTATTAAAAGGAACTGGTGCAGTTTGGATGTGTTTAAACCTCATGCAATAGCTGCTGGTCTGATAAAATGTGATAGAAATGTTTTGGGTTGCAAGAAAGCTTGTATTTTTCACACTGAAAGATGATGTGTTCCTTGCCAAAGCTATGTATCCCCCCATTTATCATTATTGAAATATTTGGCTAACGTGAGCCTTGCTTGCTCAGTCTGCTATTACCAGGACTATGTAGCTGCTGTTAGTACAGTCAGCCCAACGTCCCCTGAAACAGAAAGAACTGCGTAGTTGTGCAGACCTTATGGCTTTTGCCACGAAACGTACTATTTTTGTACTAGTTTAGAAAAAACAACATTTTAACGAATTTATGTCCTTCGTGGTTACTTTGGACATGCGAGTGTAGTTTGCTGGCATGTACACAAGATGGCGCTTTTCTCGGTTGCACGTTTCCGTGAGCTCATCTGTCTCACCATGAGGAACGTGCCGACTCGGTGCAGCTTGGGCGCTTTTCCCTGTGCATGAGATGCTCGTATGCTATAGCTCTCACTTTAAATGAATACCTAAGCAAACTCAAGTGTAACGGGAATACACTTCCCACAAACATTGAATTACAATATCACATTCCTACATAACCAACAAGTTACAGCTAGCATATTAATAATTCCACAATACTGCGCAAAAAATCTTACGCCGAAACCTATTTTAAAGTCAATTCTCCTAGTAAATGTATGTTACTGATTATTTCATTGCTGAATCTAAACAAAATATAAGCGCTTTTAAAAGACTATTACAACGTCTGAATTGGTACATTAGTAATTTTACACCTGCTGGATTTCCAAAACAAATTAATTACTAAATTAGAGGTTTTTTTTCTCAATAGAGACAGTTTTTGAATAATACAATGTACAAGATCGATTTAATTTAAAGGACATGCTTCTGGTACTCGTGTGGAACGTGATGATATATCCGCTAACCTGCGTCACTCGCCAACGACGCAGCATTATCCCGGCTGCTGTAGATGGGAACGCGAGGCCGCGTTACAGACAGCACCGTGAACCAATAGAAAGAATAGAAAATTGTATTGACCAATAAGCAGCGAGCTGGGCGTGTCTCGATCGGCCCACAAGATCTGCCTCACAGACGCGTTTAAGGTCACTCTATTCGGGATCGACTCTGCAGCCGAGGTTGGAGATAAGGACTCAGCGAGTGTAAATCTACTGTCAAAATGTCTTTGTCAAACAAGCTAACTCTGGACAAGGTGGACGTGAAGGGGAAGCGTGTCATCATGCGGTAAAGCGATTCCCATAATTTTGCACTCCGTCTGAAACGTGACAATTATAGTTTCATCCTGCATCTCGTTTGCCATTCTGAGTTAAATGTGTCACTTGCTCGGTTAGTTAACCGAGTAGAAACTTCATCACGCTCAATATCTCTTCATGCTGTTATAATATAATTACCGGTCAATCCATACCTGACATTTTATCAGCACATTTTGTAGAATGTATTCATGCTTTGAGACAGGAAGTGAATCATGTAGCCAGTTACGGTATTACGTAGGTCGGGCCGTTTTTTTTTTATTAATCCATTATAGAATACAAGACAGGACGGGGCATATATACCGCTTAATCATGTCCCTGTAAAAAGAAAAAAACACCACCACTCATCAGGTAGTTCTACATAAGCTTGTACATAACTAATTCAAGATGCGCAGTCTGTATTGTATTTGCACTCCGGATAATTGTTTGATTTGCTATTTACAAGTTGCTGTGGAGGTTTTTTTTATTATAAATCAGGTGCTGGCACTATAGTGAGCTGTATGTCACGACGGACATTAGTTTTTCTATATTTATTTCCCCGGCCTGAACTAGGCATTTTTGTACGTCTGCATTATACGGCCGGTCGATTTAGGTTTCATTCATTTGTCACGCTAATGGGTCTATTTAGATGGATCAAATAGCCGTTAAATGTTTTACTTATTTCATAGGCTCAGTTTCCTCCTTTTTAATGACAATGAATCGATAAAAAATATTTTTAGAGTTTGGAAATTCGCGTTTTGCATGTTAAGCACACACTTGTCTGCTTAGTTTTTCTCATTACCAAGGAGAATAGACTGGAATGAGAAGTAGTTGCTATGGCTGTTTGGTAATGTTTGTAAGAATGTTTGTTTTTTTTTTTTTTATGCCGTGACATGGTGGTAAAATAGGTCTGTATCCATCATGAACACCAGTGCTAAAATGGTACGGAGCTGAAATTTTTCGCCTTCATTTAATCACTGGGATGGCTACTTGCGGGCGTAGCTGGATCGCTCACTATACATGTAGCGGAATGACTTTATGGGGAAACTCGTTCTCTGAGTAAGAGTATCCTGTTTTAGAGTTTCCCCAGCAGAACGTGGCTTGTACTGAAGCACGTTATGTAATCTCCGCTACCCCTATTGACACGGTTTTTCCCCTCTTCTCTTGTCTACTCGATGCCACTGACATTGTAATAGCCCTTAGACAAATGCATCTGATAGGCGGTGACAGTGCGCTTATACTGAATATCAATAGGATGTGCTCTGTCCTTTGCTAGCAGGCCAGGTCGTTTGGAGGCTGTACATGCCACAATGCACCGATCATTTCTGCCTGTCCTGATTATTGGACATGAATGGTGTTGACTGCTCTTGGTCCATCATCCAGCCGTTAGGTCACTGATGCGCAAACGGATGAGGGTGGGCGGGGCTACCAGACATGACATTCCATTGGCTATAGGTGGAGGGACAATGAGCCAATTGTAGGTTTGTTTGAGTCGTCATGAGATGGATGAATGGACAACTTAATAAATGTTTTTGGCTGGTAATAGAGTATTTTGCTCATGGTAGGAATTTGTATTTAAAATACATGCCAACCAGAGATTTTTACACACACACTATTGAAACCCTACATGGATTTACACCTGCTGTGAGTTTACTTAATTATCCATTGTCGGTTCTTCCAGGGTGGACTTCAACGTGCCCATGAAGGACAAGAAAATCACAAACAACCAGAGGTATGAAAGCAATGCAGTCAGTATTTAAACAACTCACTTTATCTCACAGGTGTTAAACTGCAGTCCTGGGGGGCCGGAACCCTGCACATTTTTGGGTTTCCCCTCATTTAACACACCTGATTCAACTCCTTGTGCTAATTACCACACAGCTCTTGAGCTGAATCATTCGTGGTGGAACAGGGAAAGAACTAAACTACACAGGGTTCCGGCCCCCCAGGACTGCGGTTTGACACCCCTGCTTTGCCTTGTGTTATGCACTGGACCTTGTTGGAAATCCTTTTCTGAATGACATGTGCAGATATGTGGGGTTCTGATGTCACTTTGTTTGTCTAAATGTCACGTTAAAGACATTAGGTAATTGTTTGAACTCTTATTTTACATTTGCTCTTTGAAACATCAGGCCTGCGTATCAGGAGGTATATCTTGAAAAATTGTCGATGTGACGGGTAGTTTTTGGACCTCTTCCACTAAATGGAACCTCCTATTCCGTTTTTCTCAAGTGCGTTTGAACATGGCTAAAGCATGATGTGTGTCCCATTTTTATTAATCAGGATCAAGGCTGCATTACCCTCCATTCAGTACTGCTTGGACAACGGTGCCAAATCCGTGGTTCTGATGAGCCACTTGGGCCGGCCCGACGGGACTCCGATGCCAGGGAAGTATTCCTTGGAGGCTGTGGCCATTGAGCTGAAGGCTCTGCTCGGCAGGTAAGTGTGCCTCCCTGCTCCAACGCGCCCCCTTATGGATCCGTGACGCATGTGCACCTTTCATATTCTGGAAATGGTAGCGCATATATATTCTGCACTCTCCCCTGTGCTCATTCTACACAAGCAGTACACTCTCTGCACTTCAATTTCCAGGGACGTTGCACAAATGATCAAAAAATATCCAAAATCTAATTTTGCTTTTTATGAGAATATTTTAATCTTATTACCCAAGACTCGTAGTTAAATAATGAGTGAATACATCAGTGAATTTTACAACTAATATGTTTTTTATTTGTAAAATGAAAGGAGGATTTGATGGGGCAGGTGTCCCCTGAGCTGGATTGGTTGGAATCTTGGTTATCCTTTAACTGTGTGTGTGTGTGTGTGTGTGTGTGTGTGTGTGCGCACGCGCAGGGACGTCCTGTTCCTGACGGACTGCGTGGGTGCTGAGGTGGAGGCCGCTTGCGCTGATCCCGCAGCTGGCTCCGTCATCCTGCTGGAGAACCTGCGCTTCCACGTGGCTGAGGAGGGAAAGGGCAAAGACGCCTCCGGAAGCAAGGTGAGCGCCGCTCAGGGCTGTGGGGACGCGGACACCACCGGTCGGCAAGGTGAGTTTTGCAGCAGCAGTGTTTTGCAGCCTCATCAACAGAAGGGTTTTGCAATCAGCTGCTCGGAGCTGGGTGTAGGTTCGAGGGCCTCAGGCTCTCAGTTTGTAGCACCTAACGGCAGGCCGGATATGCAGGCTCCAGAGCCGTGGCCTCTAACCCCTTGACATTTCCATAAAGGTCACATGGGTGCCCACTTGTTACTTTTCTTGTCCTCCGTGCCCCGGCTGGTATGTGAGCTGAGGGGTTATATGGTTGCCGTTTGCTAACAGGTCATGGGTGCAGCAGTGTGACCTTTGCGTGACTCTTAAGATGCTTTTCTACTGCATCAGGTGTTGTAATTTTGGTACTAAAATCTCTGTACTTTTCCACTGGTTTCCAGTCAGATCCCAGTACATAAAGTACCACACCAGCTGGGATACTTTCCATGGGATACTGGGGTATTTCCATGCTTTGGGGCGGCACTTGTAAATGTTTTTCTATTGGTTATACACTTAATGTTGTTGATATTAAAATCACACATTGCCAGTCCTGTACACTATACTGTAGCCATTTGTCAAATTCGGTAGCCTACAAAATACCCTGCCTTGTGTTGTGGTGATGTCATTCAGTGTAGGTTTTTATGGCAGTGGGAAACCAACACTGAATACCAAGCTTTTTTGAAGTACCAAAGGTATGGTACCTGGTGCAGTGGAAAAGCACTCTTGGGAACTCTGCTTTCATAGGGTTAAGCTGACTTGGTGTGCGCAATTGTAGTGTGACCATGATCTTGACCCAGTAAGATTCTTTCTCTGTAGATCTCAGCTTCTCAGGAGCAAATCAACTCCTTCAGAAGCTCCCTGTCCAAGCTGGGTGACATCTATGTCAATGATGCTTTTGGCACCGCTCACAGAGCCCACAGGTGAGCTCTGGGTGCGGCCATGAGATGTCTCTAGGTTTCACATCTCCATTCTGTATGTCCTAGTTAAAGTTCAGCAAGCATCTGACCAGTCAGTGTTCTGACCTACACCTGAAGGCTTCCTGAGCCCATTCCACAGTTTAAGGGGCTGTTCCTCTTCTCCGCGCAGCTCCATGGTTGGCGTGGACCTGCCGCAGAAAGCTGCGGGCTTCCTGATGAAGAAGGAGCTGGACTACTTCGCTATGGCCCTGGAGAACCCTCAGAGACCCTTCCTGGCCATCCTTGGCGGGTGAGAAGAAGAGCTTGCACGGACCGTACCAACTGAGGAGCACCTGGTCTATGCATCCATTATTCATAAACACATTTCAGTGCAGGTGGTGGGTCTGGAACCTGTTACAGCATAGTGCAGGAGACACGGTACTGCCTGAAATTGAAGCGCACAAGAACACGCTCTGTGCCGTTTTAAAAACATCAATCTACTTGAACTTCACCTTCTGGACTGTGAGGGGGAAAAAATCTTGGTACTTTAAGGAAATGCGCATGAACGTGGGGAGAACACGCAGACACCCTACCCTCTGAGTTTAGGGTGGGAATCAAACCCACAACCACAGAGGTGTAAATGATTCTCCATCAACAGGCACACATGAGCGGAAGCGTTGGCTGGATCATAAGGTCTGAGTCCAAAGGGCATGATGTCACCTAACTGGCGAGTTTACTTAGTCTCTCCATGTGTGTAAAACATGGTTTGTCATTGATTATTATTAATGTGAGACAGTGACCCCTCCTGTCTGAATTGTCTACTGTGTTGGCTCTCTGCCCATAGCAAAGTCCGAAATGGAAGTCCAGCCGGCAAAGGAAACACAGGAAGCAGGGTTCAGCTACGCGCGTGCACATGCGTGTGCGTGTGTGATGGATTTCTGCTGAAACGTAGAGTTGCCTTCCCAGGGGTCAGGGTGATACTATGAGGCTCCCATTAAGCATAGCCTGTCCCTCAAATTGGTGACTTTCAAAGCAAATTAGTGTCCATGAATTGGTTTAGCCAAGACTAAAGCGAATTGGACAGTTGGGTAATGTAGGTTAAGTACCTTGATAGTTATAGCAGGATTCGTCTTGGGTTTGAAACCAGTGATGTTCCGTTTACAACTCGGTGCCAACGGTGTTTCACAGTCATTCTCCAAATGCAAAGCTACGGAGGTGTGTTGCATTGACATGGGCCCTCTGCAACTCACAGGGCTAAGGTCAAAGACAAGATCCAGCTGATCAACAACCTGCTGGACAAGGTGGACGAGATGATCATTGGAGGGGGCATGGCCTTCACGTTCCTCAAGGTGCTCAAGAACATGGAGGTGAGGCCACCTGGCATGAGGCTGTGCGGTGAATTGAACTCTCTGGGTTTTTATAGCTTTTTAGTGTAGTCGTAGTCACATGCCATTTTACGGGGAATGGCGAGGGTGCAATTACACCCCCTAGTGGTCAGATGAGAATGCAATTTGAACATGTTTTGTTCAATGAAATTATGCTGTAATATTTGAAAATGTGACTTATGTTAGTAATAGCAATGTGTAGTTATCATTTGCTGTAAATGTATTTAATACTAATTATTATTGTTTTATTTTTATATATATTTTTTTTTTTAAATGTGAAGCTCAGTTTGGTGTAGTGGTGAATCCCTGGTTGGCCAGTCTCACCTTATACTCAGTGGGAGAAAAGCCTAGAATCGCCTATAGTTAGAGCATATTAAGTTAAGGTAAAAGATGGAGTGTAACCTCTGCCTCCCCTTTCTAAATTTCTGAATTTTTAAAATTTCTGTGCCAGATCGGCACCTCTCTTTTTGACGAGGAGGGATCCAAGATCGTCAATGATCTGATGGCCAAGGCTGAGAAGAATGGCGTGAAGATCACGCTGCCTGTTGACTTTGTGACCGCCAACGACTTCAATGAGAGCGCCACCACTGGAACTGCCACTGTGGAGAATGGGATCCCTGCTGGCTGGATGGTGAGTCCTGAGCCGGCGACCAACGCGTACACTGCTCTGGCACTTCCTCCCTCTGCACACCAGGGGGCAGCAAAACCCAAGCATGAGATTAGAGCCACAAGTCGCATGGCTTTAACGCCTTGTACAGCTTTGTGAAAATAATTCTCCATGGATGGCTTTCCGCCCATGTTTTAGTGTCAAGGATTTTTTTGTATCTAAGTGTGTATCTCTTAGTGTATTTTGTATCTTTCGAATCTTTGATAGATTGTTATTGATGACCTGGAGTTTTAATATCTAGTAGGCGTGTGCAGTCGAACATGTTATGTTCTTCCTTTATACTTTGCCATTGTGTTCCGCCCTCAGGGCCTGGACTGTGGACCAGAGAGCTCCAAGCTCTACGCCGCGGCTGTGGACAGGGCGAAGCAGATCGTGTGGAATGGGCCAGTCGGTGTCTTTGAGTGGGACTTCTCCTCCCACGGAACCAAGAACCTGATGGACAAGGTGGTGGATGTTACGAAGAACGGCTGCGTCACCATCATTGGTGAGACTGGCTCCCTGGTCACTCTGGCCTGTCCGTTTTTTTTTTTCTGGAAGTTTCAGCTAGAGATGTCACTTACTGCACAACCATCACAAAGTTCTGCACCTATGTGCGCTGAATTTATTTTTTCCCCCTCTTTTTCGCACACAACATTTTTGGGGACAGTTATTAAACTGGACATTTTACTTCATTTAGGTTTCATTAACTAATGTAGAATCACGTTAAGCCTGGATGGATGGACAGACGGGTGGGTGGGTGGGTTTATTCACCTTCTGTTGTGCTCTTCAGGTGGCGGTGACACAGCCACATGCTGTGCCAAGTGGGACACAGAAGACAAGGTCAGCCACGTGAGCACGGGAGGTGGCGCTAGCCTGGAGCTTCTGGAAGGTGGGCAGAGCCTCAGCATTACCACCCCAGTGCAGAAAGGATGCTAATGAGTCAGCTGGTTTAGTCTAAAAATGCACCAATTAGAGGCCAGCATATAGTATAGGGGGCAGGAACGTGAATCAAGGGTGCAACAGGGACTGCTTCTGGGATTGGGTAGTGGATTGTAAAGGAACTATTATGTTATACAGGCTGTCTTAGACATGTTTAAGCAACATATTGAAGTATTGTGTACATTAAAGTAATAAGGTTAACTTTATTGATCCCAGATGGAAAAGCCTTATAAAGGCCCTGAAACTTCAATACAGGATGGTGCCTGTTGGTGTGAGGTGCCAGGTGCTGCTTGTGACATTCGCGCGTCTGTGGTGCTTCTCGCCTCCCACAGGGAAAGTCCTGCCTGGTGTAGCCGCCATCAGCAGCGTCTAAACGGAGAGGACCGGTGGCGGAGCCTCGGAGCCCCTCTGCCCGCATGTCACCAACTCCACGCAGGCTTGTCACCGTAGTGATGCAAATGATGAATTCCTTGCACCGACAGCCAAAGACGACCCCCCCCCCCCCAGTCTTTGTGGATTGGGGGATGGATTATGAGAGCCTCCCACCAACTCTCTCTTTGGCTGTTCCCCACGCTGTTCAGGTCCTACGTCCTGCCCCCACTGTGTTCCATGAACATCTGCCGGCGCATTTTTATCCCTTTCAGGAATTGGTCATTTGGGATCACCTCTGCATTAGTGAAAACGTGTGCTTGTGTGTGTCTCTGCCCCGCCACCCGTGTGGTGTGCTGTCATCCTAAACCTGCAGCTTATTGTAATGGTAGAGTTTATATTTTGTACTTGGTCTTCAGCTCCCACCCAAGTCTTGGACGGTTCCTGTGTTGTCCTGTTCTCTTCCCAAAGCAGCTTCTAGGGTAGGTCTGAAATGGTTATTGGGGACCAGCTCAGGCTGGTCACATGTCTGAAACTGCCTTTCAAGGAATAAAGCTCTTTAAAGGCAACTGTTATTGTGTGCTGCTCATTTATAAAGTGTTATATGGCAGTGTGACTGCATGAACAGGCTTTCCCAGCCTCAGTTTTTATTCCAGTGTATATTAAACCAGGTAATTGTTAAAAAAAATAAAAATAAATAAAAACTAAGAAACTACACCTAAGATACCTTGACATTCTCAGGCAGTGTAGCTTGGAGAAAATGTAGTTTGATTTTTTATTTATTTTTTTAAACACTAGACTGCCAGGATCTTAGATCCCAAATCGTCCATGCGAATCGGTCTTTGTCAGTCACGCCTATTTTGAGTGTATAGCGGATGTGAACACATTTAATGTTTTATGTAATCAGTAATAAGCAATTTTCATTACCAAAACACTTGTCTTTGAAAAGCATTCATTCTGTAACCCTAGTTTAACACGACCAGATTAACCCATTTCTGCTACCCTCTGTAGTGAGGCTAGCTTGCTAGCGTAGGTTAACCAATGCGAAAATACCAATTTTAGAAGCCAGAAAAATGCATATTCAGTAATATTACTTAAACAAAAAACATCTTGCCTGTCTTTATGGCAATGCCGAGAGCAAACACGCAGTAAGGGAGATATCGTGTTGAAAGTGATGCCCTTCAGTCTCACCTCTGCGACCCAGGCCACCCGACGCCTCTTCGCTACCTCCTCTACCTGCTGTCCATATGGGGAGTGGGAAACCTAAAAAATCTCATGTTGTGGTACACCTTTCTGCCATTTCTACCATGTGATTTAGTATGACAGCCTTTCACACAGCACGAGTGTCCCATCTTACCAAAGATAATACCGGACGCAAATGAGTAGTACACACCCACAATGGCGATTCGACCCACAATGCACTGCGGCTATAGCAAGTTCGACGTCAACTGTCAAAGCCCGATTAAAGGGCCAATAAGTTCCCGTTGCGGGACAAATTATCACCTTTTGAAATACTTTAATTTTACGCGTGTGTCTTTTAACTTTCACCGTCACGTTTATGGTAGGCGTCATTGACCGATCGTTCATTTCAGTCGCCGCCAACACAAAAAAAGTGTAACCGGGTTTTTTCTTAAACATCTTCAAAGTCACGGGAACGAGCACAACAAAGGTTTCTGAAAGTAAACCGCAGTGGGGTGAGTCTCACTACAGGTGACTATAAGAAACAATTTTACCTGGGGGTGCGGGGAAAATAGTCATTTCGAGTACGTGTGATGGAGGAAGTCACACTCTTTGAGCCAAGGTCGCCGAAGAAGCTATTCAGCATAGTTAATATGGTAAAATAATACTCCAATTCTAGAGGATAATTAGAGTATTTTTAAAACGAGTATGAAGAGAAATTTATATCATTATATATATATATGAAGAATAGGACGAAATAAACTGAATTTACATGTACATATTTAGCAAGCGATTTTGTCCAAAGCGACGTATAAGTGAGGCAAATTGCACATTGAACTCTTCTTTGCTGTCAGTGAGTCAACTTGGCTGAGCATTAATTGAACAGACTACATTACCCATGAAGCACCAGGGTGCTGTTTGTGCGTGCTGACGCTGATTTACCTGTTAGCTGGGTTAATAAGTCGCTTATTGCGCTTATTCTGCAAAAAATAAAATGAAAATGATAAAAAGTGAACTTGAAAATGAAAAGACAAAAAGGATTTTTAATTTATTTTTTTTAATTTTTCACATCTCACTCATACATAAGTGGAAAATTAAAATGCAAATTGTGCTATTTAATTTTAATTTTTGCAGGATTTTGGAAACTAAATGGCAAAGTGGGGATTGTATTTTCTTTTATCATTTTCATTTTATTTTTTGCAGAAAATATCTCCCATAGATAGTCGCTTAACTTGTATCGCAATAACCGAGATATCGAGATTTCTCTGTGGTGCTCCCAGTTTGAAGCTACAACGCAGAATTATGGAATTAGTAAATTATTTGCACTTTTCATCTGTTTATAAATTCTTTCGCTTGCAAAAGCCCTGCCTTTTTTTAATTAGCAAAAAAATATTAAGTTTTGTTTAGTCAACGGTGATACCTGTTGACATAACGGACTTTTTTACTATATATTTGTATCTTATACTTATCCATCTTTACCGAGAACTTAAAGCATCAGTTACGGAACGATGGATGGATCTCATTGGGGTTACCGATCTTACCAGAAGCTTTAATGATATGGAGAGGTGTAGCCCGTTTCGGAGACCTAGACTTAATACTTGAGTAAACTTACCATCTCACTCAAAGTGACAGGTTAAAACGTTTCAGTCCACCAGGGGTTCCTGAAGTAGAGAACTGGCGATTAACGTTTGTTTAGGCACTGCAGATATGCAGATTTTCATGGACCTCTAAGCGTCTTGCTACAAGAGGGCGCCAGAGAAGCAACAATAACAGCATAATAAAATTTAATGTAGAAAAGAATAATTAATCATCATTATTGTCATAGTAATAATAATGTCTTTTAAGTGGTCACATTATAACTACATAATATAATTATAATTGCTTATAATTATGTAAGTGTACGTATTATTATTTCGATTGTGTTAAATCCTCTGTTTTATTGAGACAAGTATCTTAATAAAAGAATTTTGAAATCGATCACTAAACTTCTTTTTTGATCTTTTGAAAATGAGTTAATTCTACATATTTTTTCCTTTCTTATACATATGTGAATTCTCCACGTCAGAGTTAATGATATTAAATTGTCAGTGTAATACGGCTGTGTTTTTTTTAGTGATAAGGAAATGGGGCTCTTTATGACATTTCACATTTAATTATATGTAACTGCGTGCCCTTTTTAACAACAAATGACAAATAAGACCATTTAGCGTTAAAGTTAATGAATCAATTATTCTTCATCTAGGTTGTCCCGAAATTAAGCGCCCGTTTAATGGAGCCGTGATTCTTCTCTTAAAATCACTCTCCTCGTCATCACAGGCCCGTCGTTAATACTCCAGAGAAATCCAAGTTTCTCCAAAACATTTAACAGCTTTATGCTTGAAAGCGCCGTACATTTTCACAGTTTATTTTCCAATCAATGTAGTAAACAAAGTTTTCTTTAAGCGCAACCATCCCTACAGAAGTAATGGGCATGGGTGCATTTATTTAAATAGTCGACAGAAAGGGGAACGAATCGGGTGGAGGAGGCTGGAGGAGATGCTGGGAGATTGTGAATGGGATCAGCAGCCAACAGCGCGGCGGAGGGGCAGCGCGGCGGCCGAACTTCAAGGCTGAGCACCAGACGCACAAAAGCCTTTTGTCATTTTTTATTTAATACATGAGCGACGTTTTAAAAAGCCAACAGAAACGCCAACGAATCTGGCCGACCTCCAATAGCAGCCCGGGAAGGAGGGATTTCCCACCTCGAAACTTTTGGGTTTCTTTAGGATAGGAAACGAGGGGGTGGGCAGGAGAGTGTGTGTGGGGTGTGTGGGGGGGTTATGTTCAGCCTCTGAGTTAAGGAGAATTAGCTGCTTCTGGGTCCTTGCGGTTTGTAGAAGGGGCAGTCTTTTTTGTGCATTCCCTTCATAGCGCGATCCCTTGGAAAAAAGAGGATTCATTACATTTTTATCCTATTATGCGAGAAATGGGAAGTGCATTTTCGGAATGAATATGGCCAGAACAATAAGAAGACGAAACCCTCAGGAACAGCTTGGATCAACCACGTAATATATTTAGAATCAAAATCCGTGGAAAGTTGTTTTTTTTTCTTTTCCTTTTTTTTTAAACAAAGAATATCCTTCATGTACTTTAAGTCGTTGGAAATGTACAGTTGCCTGAAGACAGAGGCGGAGCGGAAAGTGTAGTTTTACCATCAAGTTTCGCAGAAAGGTAAACAAATGTTTGATAAAGCAAAGTATAATGATTATCTTGAAACTCGTGTATGGTGACTCCGCAGTGCGTATAACAGCTTCGATCTGCTGCCAAAAATGTGCTAGATGGTAGATTTACAGTACGCACGTTTCAACTCAATAGGCGTGACATACCGTGTAGTTTGTGTGTCAGAAATGCCACGGAGTTTTTCTCTTCTTTCTGACATCCGCTCAAAAAGTGCCGATGAGATGGACACCCGTCTGCATTTCAATGTAGACATTGCCCTGTACACGGTTAATATGTACATTTCGTTAATCTTTAACAGATCCGGATGTTTTATCATCAAAACTTCACCAGTACAGCTTACAGTAGATTTGGGTTTTATTTTTTTAAATATGCACGGGTCGCTATGTGTAAACTAGGCAGGATGCAAATGTGTCAGTTTAAGCAGCATTGTAATGTAAACGCTGTTATATCAATCAAAGAGCCGGTCGGTTACTGACCGTGTGACGGCAAAGCAGCGGCTCACATTTGATTCCCATTAAACGCGGAAACTGTTCCACTTTTTCTATGACCATTTCTTACCCTGTACAGTCAGTTATTTGCCTGCCGAACACAGGGTACTTTGAAACTGATATGATATGAAAGTCTGAAAATTTATTTATAGGCCTATAATTGACTGAATTTTATTTATATATTTAAACCGCCAATAGTTACTAACGTTTTAAGATTTTTTGATGGTAATTACAGTAGTTTATTGCTATTTCTGCATAAAAAAATCTATATCTTATTATTTCTAAATTATTATTATTTCTCAGTGTTTAATGATTGGGTTTATAGATTATCCTGCCAAGTGTGTATCACGAACTCAAATTCTGCCCTCAAACACTTTCTGACTGGAGTGAGATTGACCTTTGTCTTCTATGTAACAGTGACCTTTGCGGATATATCTAAGGGATCCCAAAGAGACTTCGTTAAATCATTAACGGCTGTCACTTAAAAATCAATGGCTGGCTTGCTGTATGCAGATGTGCCTGTATTCTTCAGTGGAATGTCTCCACAAAGAGGTCAGGGGGCTTTGCAAGGCTGCATCCAAGCCTCCTTAGATACTGTTGCTGACCGCGTGAGACCCTACCCAGCAGGGAGGGAAATATCGATTTCCCTGGATGAAGAAACTGAACTTCTCAGTGTGCCTTGTATCCTGTACTGACCTGAGCCCCATTTAGATAGCTGTCATTGTCCGAGAATCTTTGGGGTTTAAACGGATTGGGACTTGAGATACTTGTTAGAAAACTTTCTACTAACAATATTTCATATATAAGATCAGGTACCGTCCAGACTGAGCCATTCGTGATTTGCTGTGCTTTGACGCCTGTTAGTTTAGGGGAAATAGGCTGAGTACATATTTCTTGTGTTTATCTTGAAGTCCATTTGTCTGATATTTTGCCAGGATTTGGATACAGGTATGAAATAACACTCGTGATGTTTGGATTCGCCGTACTTTATAGCGTGACGGACAGTTACCAAGCTTTGTTCGCAAAAGTGTGTCTCTGAGCATTAATCTCAGATGCATGACTTGCTTTAATGTGGGATTGAGGTCTTTGGCTAAACGCATCGTGGTATTTATCTAACTGTTTCGTCCTGTGAGGGTAGGCTGTGGGCTGCTTCCTTAGCCTGCCCTTATGAGAGTCTGTTTTAATGTCCATATGAAATGAGACCTCATTTCATCTCTAATAATCGTAGTAGCTGATGTTGCGTTGAGAGGTGCTTTTGTTGTGTGGTTTTTTTTTGCGTTTGTGGGGGAATCCTTGCTGGTATTCATGTGGGACCTTTCCGAGGACTCCTCCCGTTCTGCGAGGCCCGTTCCGGCTCTCATGCGGCCCCGGGCATGTGGGCAGATCCCTGACCACCCTGGCGAATGCGTGCCCGCCGGGCACACAGGCTCCTGCCCCACACATTCCAAGAAGCCGTCGCATTAACGACGAGCAACTGCCAACCGCTTCAGTCTTTGAAACAAAAAAAAATGGTCAAGCTACCCCCCCCCCCCCAAACTGCCTTTGCAGGAACACACCAATGAGAGGCTGGGGGCTTTGTTTAGTGGTAGAGGTGGTGTATATCCGCCAGGAAAGTGCCCAGCGGCATTGACTCAGGGTGAAAGAATGTAAGAATGCCTCTGCCTGTTCCCCCCTCCCTCTGCATCCCTCTCCCCCCCCCTCCCTCGGAGCAGGACTGTGTCGTCTTCCTGCCTACTGACTCGAGCCTTGAATGTGCTGAAGTTTTTTTATATGTATTTTTTTTCCCAAGTTACAGATTGCCACACTTTGACATATATTGTTTCAGAGCTTCTCGTGGATATTATGGGGGGGGGGGGGGGCTTTGTCCTTGCAGGAATCTGGGGCTCATTTGCGTCCGATTGTAGTTATGCAACTGGTCCCCTGTGTAGCTTTGTGTGTTTTTTTTTTTATCTTTTGGGAACAATTGCCCTATCTCACAGCACCACTCCCCTCGACTGAATCGCTGGAGGACATAGGAGTCCCTTCTGGCAACAGCCCTTCTGGTGCGTTCCCCTTTTTCTTTCTATCTGTCTTTCTTTTTTTCTTGCTCTCCTTTCTCTCTCTCTTTTCCCTCTCTCTCTCTGTTCTCTCTGTCTTTCTCTTTTCTCTGTCTGTCTTTCTTTCCTCTTTCCCAAAGGGAACCTCGTAACACTCTGGCTTTTGTGTCACAATGAAGAGGCAGGCCCGGTAAACAGGAACAAATCTCCATGGTTTCAGTTGGCGATGGCAAGAGATTCGGTGCCCAGCGTCCGGCCAAGTTGGGGGGGGGGGGGCATCGACCCCAGAACCTTGTCGGGGGAGGGCACCAGCACCTGTGGTGGAGGATGTGGGCCAGCCAAATGGGTGGTACTTCCTGAGGACGATTTGTCAAGTTTCAAGAAGTCCCGCTACTCGATTTGAATGCATTCTTTCGACCGAACTCACGCCCCTTTGTGGTGCTGCTGTTAATGCTGACTGACTAAGCTAGCAACACTGTGAGTAAAGTCACTACTGGAAATGAATCAGAGTTCGCATATGAGCGCCTTTGTCTGGTACTCACGTGACCATCTGATCCCTTAATGCGGCGTCACCATAACAAGCTAAAGTCCACAAGCCTTTATTCCGGAATAAAAACCTCATTATTACTAGACCCTTGTAAAGGAAGCCTTTTTTAAGGACCCATATTGTACATTTAGTGTTGAGATGGTTTTTGTCCATTTGAAACGAACGAAAGTCCATCGAAGACAACTGGCCTTAGTGTGGTTCTTACGATGGATTGCTTAACAGAGCCGAAGTGAACAGGTCAGTCGAGCAGAACTTTCGGGAAAAATGTAACACTACAAATATACATGGAGTTGGGAGCGCTTGTCCTTTCCGTTTGGCTGGAGTGACGTCGTCTTTTTTAGATCAGCTCCTGGCCAAGTGCCCTTCGGGATCTCAAGCGGTGGCTTGGGGACAAAGACCACAAAACAAAGACCACAACCGTTTGAAAACTCAGGAGGAGTGAAGCGAGTCTTTCCTTTAAAATGTAAGGAAACCTTGCTCTTGAGCTTGAAGGATGCTGGGGGCTCTTAAGTTAACATTTTTGTCAAATTTCCAAAGTCTTGAGGACTCCGGTAGGAGTAACAGACTTCATGATACTTTCCTAAGGTTACATTCAAAAACGGTTGATTCTCTGTCAGTCACCCCTGAGGGTCCTGATACAGATGGCCGAACGATGTTGCGTTTTTTCCCCTTAAAATGTGTCTTTATTCCGAATGGATCGTTAATTTTTATTTCTGAGCGTCTTGCATGCCGCTTCTGCCTGTCATACATCCGCCGCGAGCGATTTTCATAATGTTCCTCCACGCATTCATTTCCTGCGTCCATAAATCTGCAGCGCGGTGGCCGAAAGGCACTTTTCTGCATTTCGATGTTGAAGAAGCTAGATAAATATCCAGGTTCGGGGGGCGGGGGGGGAGTTAACAAGCCATTTTCAGGCCAGAGATAAATCAGCTCACAGCTTCAGTGACAGTGACAGTGCACAACCTCATCTCTACTGCACATGTTTTCCATTACATGGGGGGGGGGGGGGGGTTGAAGCCTGGGGGCCACAATACCAAATGCCAGGGGTAGT
>JAABNX020000071.1:2056792-2067560 GCA_015163995.2 Mormyrus lacerda
GCTAACCCTAGCCTCAGTTTGCCAACCCTAATTGGGGGCATTACGCTGAAACAGCAGGCTGATGGAAAGTAGGGACAGGGGTACGGGGGAAGGAATCCCATCTGAAAATGGCATCATGGCTCCAGGCAGCTGTGACAAGTGAATCACCTTAGGAATTTGAAAAATGCTAGAGAAAAAAAAACAGGATGAAATAAAAGCTGCAGTCAGCAAAACTAATAATACTAGTTGTTGTAACCCTGGCTGTACTGGTCAGAGTCGGGCTGCAGAGCCGCTGAGTGTCATGTGATCACTCTCCATTGTAGTCATAATGAAGCATACACCCAAAAAGTCTTTTTCATCCTGATCCAACATTGACTGTTTGTGCTCGGAAAGATATTTAGTTGATGTGAGCTGCCCCTCCCAGGTCACGCCTCAGCGTCCTGTTCAGGGCGCCCTAGACACGCTAAACCTATTCCGCTATTGTGTCATGGCTTTTCTTCACGCTTAGGTTTGTTGCCATGACGACTCGCTATCCGTTAAAATTTGACCCGACGGGTGGACGTCCTTACAGTCTCTTACAGTCCTGTTTGTCGTTACCGTGGAGGAATCGTCATTTCCCTGACGACAGCAAATCTCACAGGATTCACTAAAAAAGAAACAGAACCCAAAGCCCCATTTATGCCCCGCTGCTCTGGAAAGAAGTACCCCCATTGTCAGCAACCAGGACGTTCCTCCGATAGTCCTATGGAACATCCAGGCGGTCTCTCTGGCAAGCCACTCTGTTTTTGTCAAGCGGCGGCTTGCTCCTCTCCATCCTCCCTCTCCCACTTGGTGTTTTCCTTACGGCGGACTCTCACGCCGATGTTGGCTGGGCCAGGAGAGGCCCGCGGATCCTCAGCACCCGCCCAGGGTCCTCTGAGGCCTCCTGTATGTCTCTCGCTCTCGCCGCTGATTTGTGTTGGACAGGCAACTCCTGGAAAAAGTAACAGTGGCGTTAAATTATCCTTTCTCCATCTGTACGCCGTCTCGTGGTACCGAATGATGGAAGCTTTCATGACCTTGTCTCAGCCTTTCGGCTGCCTCTCTGAGGTTTCCCAAAATCTCTCTTAATCGGGGTGCGGTTTGCTTCCCCAAACCTGCCCCGTGAGGTTTTTTTTTTCTCGCAATTTAAAGGAGAGTCCTTCATCTCGTATCGGATCGGAGCATCTGACTCAGATTAAATTTAAAACGCAAAGTGTATGACGGCGTGGGGAAGCTTCTGATGTTGTTTGTTTGATCTGACCATTGAACCTAAAGTGACGCCGTGACACGAGAAATTCCGGAAGGCGTCGACGGCTAACGGCAGGTTGCATTTCAGCGGCAGGGTGGTTGCCAGGGCAGCGGTGCCGCCGGGGGACCCGAGTACAGCACGGCGGCGCTGATGGAGCACCTCCGCGAGAAGGAGGAGCGGATCCTGGCGCTAGAGGCCGACATGACCAAGTGGGAGCAGAAGTACCTGGAGGAGAGCGTCATGAGGCAGTTCGCCATGGACGCGGCCGCCAGCGTGGCCACACAGAGGTGGGTGGTGTTGACCCATCCACGGTCTGCAGACTAAGATTGCCAACGTTGATCAGCTGGCTGGCAAGGAATTTTCAATTCGTGACAAGTCTGCATACACATTTACATGTATGCAAGTTTTATTACCTTCTAAATAGTCTACAGGGTTTGCAGAGGACCGCAGTGCTTTTGATATAGCTAATTTTAGGTTTATAATGGAATAATATAAAT
Organism: Mormyrus lacerda; assembly: GCA_015163995.2. Taxonomy (NCBI): domain Eukaryota; kingdom Metazoa; phylum Chordata; class Actinopteri; order Osteoglossiformes; family Mormyridae; genus Mormyrus; species Mormyrus lacerda. Next base: position 2,058,539 of record JAABNX020000071.1, read on the forward strand.
TTGCTGTTAAGATTTTGCTGTGTGAAAACATGTCAGGTGACCACTTGAGTGTGTTCTCACCTTTAATATCGTGTCTCAGCTTAACCCTCTTACTGTTAAACTGGAGTTTTGATTCCAAGTCAAATGTTAATCAGGCGAGTAAGAGAGCAGGGGCAACTTGACTTTCGCTGTCTGAGTTGTGATCTTGTCAGCCTCTAGGAAACCCAGGATCCATCCTACCCCATCGCCGACTTTATAAGGACAGCGCTACAGAGTTCCTCTCGCCAGGGAGATTACATACGAAAAGTAGCTTATTCCCTCGTCCATTAGCATATCAAACGCTTCAAAATGCATATTCTTAATGGCTTCGTCAATTTTATTGGCCGTTTTTATGACAGATGTTGTGTTATGTATGAGCCGTGTCTAACAAAGGAAGTTTTCCTGGATCTCAAATCTCCGACCCTCCTTGGCACTGTATGCGTTTGTTGAAGCTCTTAAATCCTGGAGACCTTTTAGGACTAAAAGGATGAGGGCGTTTTTTTTTCCCACGTAGGGACACATCGGCTGTGATCAGTCACTCCCCCACCAGCAGTTATGACACCTCTGTGGAGGCGCGGATCCAGAAGGAGGAGGAGGAGATTCTGATGGCCAACCGCCGCTGCCTGGACATGGAGAGCAGGTGAGATACACCCCCCCCCCCAGCTAGCCTGTATTGTCAAGAATAAGCATTACTGAGGCCATGATTACCTCATACATACCGTGGAGCCAGGATTAGTTTTTGATGACTTCAAGTGCCCAGTAATTTTGAGAGTATTACGCCAATCAAAGACCACGAAGTCTTTAGCTGCAGGCAGAAAATAAATAGTGTGTTGGTTGGACTTGGCCTTAATTACTTCTTGGGCGGAAAGTCGGTGGGATTGTTGTTCCACTCGTCCTTAGAAGCTTTGAAAAGCCTCACGGTTCAAAAGGGACCTTGTAGCCTTGGCCTCATTCTGCATTCCAGTTCTGCCGAGTTGAGATCGGGACTCTGGACACTGAGGCCCACTGTTGTTTTCCAAAAACCAAAATATTTACCCGTTTGGTTGTCGTTCCCATTTTCCGTCGCCCGGGACGGTGCGTCATGACTGGCACCGTAGTTTTCACCCAGTAAATTTCCATAAGTGAACTACGAGACTGGCCAGCGAGGATCTCACGTGACCTCATCACCCATATGACCTTAACCCCCAAAAGGATCAAGAGCCTCCATGCCCAGATCATCGAGAAGGACGCCATGATCAAGGTGTTGCACCAGCGCTCGCGTAAGGATCCCGGCAAGTCGGATGCGTCGTCGACCATGCGGCCCTGCAAGTCACTCATGTCCATCGCCAACGCGAGCAGCTCGGGGCTGCTGTCGCACTCGCTGGGTCTGAGCAGCAGCCCCATCACCGAGGAGCGCAAGGACGACCGCAGCTGGAAGGGAAGCCTGGGTAAGCACCATGCCGGGCGTAGCGTCAGCACTTTGGGAATTACAGGATCATGGGGATTTCCTGCCTCAACACCACCCTGGCCCGGGGGGACAAATGCCCCCAAGGATACTAAGAAACACAGGCGGTTTTTATATTAGCATGCAAATGACCTGAAACCGGACATCACTCTTGCTAACCACTAGAGGGCACCGCACATTTGAATACCTAACATTGAATAACGACTAAGAGATCACAGTTTCAAATCCCATGACTTCTGTGGCAAATGATTCCTGTTTGATTCCGAAATCCTATGTTATCCTACGGGGCCAAAAAGAGGAACAATATGTAGAGAACGAGGTGCTTGTCTAAAAGCTGCGTACAAACACACCTGTCAAGCATGGGTTGGACGAGTCCATATCTCAGCCACTGTGGGAGGAGAGGTGACAGATTACATGTTTGCTTTGCCGTCACGCTAATTAGATTTATTAGATAAATTTCTCTGCTTAGGGGTAAAATGATAAACAGTGGTTGTGTCTCACAGCACTTGTTCCATGACTCTCTAAAGTGCACAGAGCTGGGATTGTCACATGATTTAATTCTTTCTTTGAACAGTAGATGCTTTCCACGGTTACAGTGCTGGGCTAACGTTACATGATGACGCATGTCGTGTGGACTTTCCTGCACATTCAGGGGTTCTGCTGGGCCCCGAGTTCCGCACGGACTCCCTACGGGCCGAGTCCATCTCCTCGTCGCCCTCACCTGTGTTCCCGTCCGCACCCATGGTGGCCGGACACTCCAAGACGGGCAGTCGGGACAGCTGTACACAGACCGACAAAGGCCAGGAGTCTGGAAAAGCCGCTGGTACCGGTGCCTCTGCCACTCTGCCCTCCACCTCGGCGCCGACCCGCATCACCAGTCCGAGTCCAGTGTACATCCCAGACCGCATCGCAGGTACAAAGCCAGCACCTGGCCTTTGAGCCGATTCCTCTTTGAGCGCTGGCAACAAATTAAATCCACACCGAGACTGTTAAACCTCGGTCACTCTCAACTCCGATCCCAGACACGGCTTGTTCTGCCATATTTAAACCCGGGAGCACATCAGAATTAGCACGAAAGGTTAAGTAGGTTCTGTTAGCATTTTAATAACTACAAGCTTAAATATTTGCCTAGACAGAACCAGGATGAGATGCACTGCTGGAAAAAAAAAACTCTTTAGGAATAACTGGAGAAATCAATCGGTGAATTCCACCCCATCAATCACCAACCCACTTCCTATCGGTTACTTCTGTTGATTTTCATTGGGTAGCGTGGCATTCCTCCAATCGTCTGAAGCTGGGGTTTGACAGACAGGTGACACCATGAAACGGTTGGATGCCACACTAAGTCCCGCCTCTCTGCCCTCCCCAGATGTTCCCGTGTTCCACAGCAGTACGCTGGAGCGGAGGCAGCCTGCACAGTCACTGCCACAGCCCATGACGCAGCCTGAGATGGACAGCGAGATGGTGGAGATCCTCATCTGAGCCCACTAATCTGGGGGGGGTGGGGGGGAATCCTGTGTACACTACACACTAACTAATGTCTCTTTATGAAAAAAACTATAAAAAGGTGAAGGATCTCTTTCTTTTCATCCTCTTGTAGTGGTAGCTGACAGACGCTGTGTGTAAATGCACTACTGCTTGTGAGTGATTGTGTAGAAGAGACCCTGTATACCGTTCGTACTTTTTGTCCCCTCCTGTGATCCGTTATTCTTCTGTACAGTGTTGCTGGGGTTTTACTTCTAGCCCTCCGGACCAAACGTGTTTCTTACCCTTAATCATTTGTTGCACTATTTTTGTTTGTATTTTTTTTTTCTTTCCATTTCCCCCCCCGTTTGCTACCTTTTCTCCCCCAGTCTGGCTATTTATGAGTAGCTTATATTTACGGATTAAACTAGGCACTTGGGTAGCAAGCAATAGCATTTTAAACCTGTACATATTGTACTATGATACTGTAGGGCAGGTTGTTCTTTAGCTTCTATTGTAAAATCGGAATGGGACAGACTTGTCACTGCAAAGAGGAGAAGCACTGGAAAAACAGTGTCCAGCTCCTGCTTGGAAACGACCCTGTAACTGTGCTTGAAGACTGAAGGGACCAGTGACTCCACTGGTCTGGGGTCATCCCGACCACGCTCGGGTACAAGCCGGCTGCATCGAGCCCTGTCGTGCCACGCCACACAGCCTCCCAAGCGTCCCACCCCTGTGCAGACTGTGAAAGGCTTTCTGTTTTTCAGGGGGTCTGTTTCAGCCTGGACTGTCTTCGGTTAAACCACACACGTGTTTCCCGCGAGGCGGCCGGTCCGACATTTCACCGCATCGTGTTCCCAGAGGGTCTCTGCGGAGGCTTCTACCCTCACCAAGCCTGGGTGTCCTCTTCCAAACCGCAATTCCAGGCTCAAACCCACCCGCCCCTCTGCCCATTACTTTCGCCGATCTCCGAAAGCCTCCCGGAGAGGAAAGATGTGGCCCTGGGGGTCTCTGGAGGGTAGCAAGGGAGCTCAACAGGGACGGTACCTACATCGAGCAGTATTAGCCACTTCAGGCTAACCGGATCGGCGACACCGATAGACTGCTGCCAAAGTCAGGACGATTCCGTCAATCCATCCATCATCCAACCGCTTTTCCCGGGGGGGAGGGGGGGTTTACACAGAAAGTCAAAGGGAAGCCACTGCTGTCAGTTCCACTTCCAGAGTGACTGATGGCAACCTCCCCCCCCCTCCCCCAATGCCTGAAGCTGGTGTGCAACCTTCCCAGCTACACGTGTGGAGTGTAAAGTGATCCGTGATGAGCACTCAGCACATGCCTCAGTATTGACACACATTCAGACGGAGGGCCGTGCCCCAGGGATTGCGCCTTCTAGTGGAACTCTGCTGCTTTTCAGCCTCTACCTGCCCATCCTGCTTCACATTTTTTTACAACTCATTTGAAATGCTCACATTTCACTTTATTTCTTTTCATCTGATTACTTTTGAACGTATTTTTTTTTTAAAACAGGAATAACACGATCAAGAAAGCTGCAGAATACTTTTCATTTTGATGTGTGGCGAGCCTTCTTTACTATTTAAATATGTGGTATAGCCAATGAATCATTTTTTTGTTACTGTAGGAAAATGTGTTCCGGGGCTTTTTGGTAGCAAAAAATCACAGCAGCATCGTGTGTGTTTTTATGAAAAGGGAATTTCCGTGGGTTATATTTAGAAGACCGTCGCAGTATCAGTTCAGCTTCCAAACAATGTTGAAATGCCGGCAGGAAATCCGTGTTAACTAGCTGGATGGCCAAACAATAGCACGGTTCATGCTCTCGTACCCGCAGCCAGCTCAGCGTATCGCTCTGGCGAGTTTTTCAGCAGTTTCTCCGGAACGACTTACTGCCGTGTTTCGCCGAGTCATTGAAGTTTCATCTCACCGAAGGCTTTCCTGATAAATTTCAGCATTTTTTTGTTTTGCCAGTGTTACCCATCAAAACTTCAAAATGTCAGCCTGACGCCCATCTTTGTGGCCCCTCTGTCTCCGTGCAGGAGACACACGGGATGTTTTCTGAAAATCAACCGGAATAAAATTGAATGTTTCTTTACAGAAACTGATAAAAAGTTGGTGTCCCGATTGTCACAATGGGGATTTGTGTGTCTGTGTGTGTGTGTCTGTGTATGTGTGTGTATGTATGTGTATGTATGTGTGTGTGTCTGTGTATGTGTGTCTCTGTGTGTGTGTATGTATGTGTGTGTGTGTCTGTGTGTGTATGTGTGTATGTATGTGTGTGTGTGTGTCTGTGTATGTGTGTCTGTGTGTGTATGTGTGTGTCTGTGTGTGTGTGTGTGTCTGTGTGTGTGTGTATGTATGTATGTGTGTGTGTGTCTGTGTATGTGTGTGTGTGTATGTATGTGTGTGTGTGTATGTGTGTATGTATGTGTGTGTGTGTATGTGTGTGTGTTTTTTTTAATAAATTTCTTTGGGTTTCAATTCTTTTCCTTACAGTTTGTGCTCCTTTTGTGAAATAGTATTTCTGTGTTTTTCTACAAAATCCACCAGAGCGATGCTGCTTCCCGTAAGTGTACAGTCACAGTCCAAATGAAGCAGGTCACACCGCAGTCATCTCAGTCCCTGTCTGTGATTTGGGCTCCGGGCACCTAAAACAAGTTTCAAATTACTTAGTTAAAATGTTTAACATTAACTTAAAAAGTGTTTCTTTTCTTAATTAAAGAAAAGCAGCATGAAAAGCACGTTTCTATTTTATTTGCCATTAATATTTCAGCACATTTTGTGTCACCATTACAAGAATGCTTTATTTTGTACATCACTTAATTTGCTGTGTAACAGGCATTTTTTAAATTCACATTTTGACCTAAAGGGGGCAGCATTACCATCCACCCATATCCCCATTTGTGCCAGGCCAACTTACGCCACCCCAATTCCAGCCACGCAGACCTAACCCATGCTACATCACTAGGCTGCGTGTGCGTGCACGCGTGTGTGTGGACCGGTGTCCTGTGTAGGGTGATGTCATCGCTACGCCTGTTAACTCAACCTGTATCAAAGAACGAGGGGAGAATTTCAGACCTGAATCACCACACTGCAAGTACCTCCCACATGCAAGCTGGTTCCAAGTCAAAAAGGAGTCATTTCTGTCCCAAACTCAAATCACAGTCAAAACCAAGATGCTTCAGACATGGATGACTTTGAAATTAATCTGCTAACAAGTACTTTTATTTATCGGTAAATTAACAGCAAGCTAACGGCGCCCAATGAAATATGATAAAATTAAATCAGTCTTTACAAGAGACACTAAAAATGCATGTTAAATATCCAACTACAGCAACTACCATTAACATATCGAAGGCCACATGCGGTAAATTTACATTTCATCCAGATGTTTAAAAGTTCTCATATCGCTCTGTTTTCAGTTGCTACACACATCGCAAATTAACATATTCACCCCCGGCCACGTTTCTGTTCGTAAGCACAGCTGTTGGGTTGAGGTCCTGCTTGACGACGCAGACCATGCCGAGGTCACGGAGGTCGCGGGTCGAGTTCGCTTCTACCTGTCCAGCCATCTACCTCTCTTCTGCCGTCTGCATGTGCGTATCTGCGAGCCGAGTGCGGCTACGCATTTGTGGGCTACTATCTGCGCAGCCAGAGCCAGCCGTTGAGCAGACAGGCGGAAATCAGCAGGGAGAAGAGCAGCTGCTCGCTCTGCCGACGCTCCGCGTTCTGCCGCTCCAGGGCCGCCAGTCGCCGGTTCATTTTCACCACCTGGGGGCGCCGGTGACACGTCCTGGTTACATCCTGAGCTCCATCTAACCCCAAAGCCCCATCCGTTCTGCCCAAAACCCACGTTAGCCCAGCAATACTGGAAGATTCCGGAACCTGTTCTGTTTCGAAACATCAGAACTCACAATGCCAACTATGATAACTCTGAGCCAAGTATAACTGTAACTGCTGCAATAAAAAAGCTAACAGTGTGCATAGATAGAAATGTTAAAAATGGCAAGACAGCTGTCTACAAAACAACCATTTACCAGTTGAGCCACTCTGACTGTGACTCTATACTCAACTGGTTGGTTGTATGATGATATTGTATCACACAGTTTCCACTCTCAGTATACGCACTGGACTGAAAGGTGACCGAACTTAAGCTTAATATTTTAAGTGGGAATGTAACATGGGAGAAATTAAGTCAGCATCTTTAAACCTGCTAATCTCACTGACTAATACCAGAGCTGGAAAGTTCAGGTCCGCAAACCACAAATCCAGACAGATTCTGTTTCAACCAACCAGTTGAGTGTAGAGTCACAGTCACAGAGTACTCAGCTGACTGGCTGAAACAAAATCTTGGCCTGGATTCCTACTTTGCGGACCTAAACTTTCCACCTCTGACTAATACCTTTATAATCCAAGTTTCAAAAGACAAAGGATAGAATCGTTCCAGCTCTTACAGTTATTCACTGCTTGAATGCCACAGCACAAAGCCAGCCGTTCATATAGAGGCACATCCAAGGAAGTGGAAGAATTACTATACAACTCTGGCTGGGTGAAAGGCTTTTTGAATGCTTTGTTAAAGTATGAATTTCACAATGCACCAAGCCTTAATACCTGCAGGCTGCAGACTCCCCCTGCTGGCACTACAAATAATTACAGGTCTTGAAAAAAATACTGAAAAATGTCCCCTATACTGAACACACCAGCCACTAGGGGCAATGCTTTGTCATTCTATCTAGAGTATACAATCCTCAGAAAGACACACAGGTAAGGCAGTACAGGCGACGATGCGTCCGGAAACTCACCTGTCTCCGTAAAACCAGGAACTCGACATTGCCCCCACCGTCATCCTCCGCCAGCCATTCCGTTGTGGTACTGCCTCAAGAGAAAGGAACACAAATTAGCTCAGAGTAAGAAGCTGCAGCTAAAAGACGGTTAAGAGAGTGTGCTGCTCCAGCTGCCATCACACTGATCACTCAGTTACTTTGAGAACTTAACCATTGCAAGAAAAGCTTTGTTTTTGTTTTACAGGGCTGACTTTTACAAGACTAGTTTAAGGAAGTGACTTCAAAGGTGATCCTTGCAGAGGTAATTAGATTATTACATTTTATTTATATAGCAGCCGCTTTTAACTAAAGCACTGCACAGAGAAAGCAGGTCAGACAGTCCCCGGAGCAACTGGGGGCTAGGGGCCTCGCTCAGGGGCCCGACGGTGAGGGTTAGGGGCCTTGCTCAGGGGCCCGACGGTGAGGGTTAGGGGCCTCGCTCAGGGGCCCGACGGTGAGGGTTAGGGGCCTCGCTCAGTAAAATTTACTTAAAAGTAAATCAAAATAAATATTCTCTTAAGTAAATAAAAATAAACATCCATTTAGATTCACATTTAGAGAATGAACTGCACCTGATCTGTACTGTGTTCACATTAGCAGCATTCAGCTTCTTAGACCTGTGCATCACAAATATCGTCTCAGAACATACAAAGCATAATAAAATAAACATTCATTATGCTGCAGTACTAAAAAAAATACCTGTGCTGTACCTCTGTTCACGTTAACACCTGCATCTGCCTGTGTCCGAATGTCGCACAGGGGAGACATACAAAGGTTCTGCATTTGCTGTATTCGTCCGGTACACATGCGTACTAAACTGAAAGACCTGTACTGAAGATTTCATGTGCACCGTTACATCATACCAATTGCAGGCACGCTGTCCTGCCCACCTGAGCCACACGCAACCCAACATCAGAAGATAATGATTTTGTGCCCCAATATAAAGAGAAGCGGGACTGAATGCAGTGGATTATTTTTTTTAACTCCACAGAAGAGCAGAAGCATTAGACAGATGACAAAACTGAGACTGTAATGCGACAGACAGGGGAGTCAGAGGTCATGACACCTTCTCTGACTGAGGCCTGCGGCGCTGGGGGTGTCTGTCAGGGCAGTGGGGGGGTTCTCTGGAGAGCTGGACCTATAAGTGGAGGATTTGGGGGGGGGGGGGGGGGAGTGGAGAACAGAATTCAAATTTACTTAAAAAGTAGGGCAAATAAAAAAAACTGTCCAAAAGGGCGGCGGTCCAAACATACGGGCGGAG
>JAABNX020000071.1:2068031-2087110 GCA_015163995.2 Mormyrus lacerda
GTGGAGTACAGAATTCAAATGTACTTCTAACGTAGGTCATATAAAAAAAACTGTCCAATAGAGCGGCGGTCCAATCAGAAGGGCGGAGCCATCTGAATCAGGGAGAACGAGGGCAGTGGAAGTATGCGAGATATGTCACCTGGAACTGTACTTCTGGGTCACAGACTGCAGGACACGCTGAGAGGCCAGACGACCCAGGTCTTTGGCAGCCTGAAGCATCTGCTGCGGGGTCAGGAGGCTGGCTGGGATGGTAGGAGGTCCTGGGCACTGTGGAGGGTGTCCCGTGCTGCGACTACGGTGAGTAAGGGTCGCATACGCAGATGGATCTTACCATGGCAGCAGTACAGTAATAAAACAAGATGGACGACAGCGCCACTCATGCCTTGGTCACACGTACACAGGTATTTTTTAAAACGTTCGTCCACACGAACATTGTCTTCTAAAATATTTCCGTCCACGTGAAACCGCTAAAATGCGCTGTCAAGAGCCAAACCAACAGGCGGCATTATAACTCTAACCGTACTGCCATGTTAGCCAATCAGAAGCCTAATTGCCAGACATGTTAAATTGTAAACCATGGCGCACTTGTGTTGATCAATATAATGCGAGAGTGACTCAACATTTATCTATACACATGTAAGAAGTTCAAAATGTATAGAAAAAGGTATGTTTTAAAAAATACCTGTGTATGTGTGGACAAGGCATTAGTGAAAAGGCTGCTAATCGTCTGCAGTGAGCAGAACTGAGCAAGTAGCTGGACAAAAGTGTCTATCAAACAGCTGTAACTCAGCATAGATTGGCATTATAAACCCGCACACTGATAAAATGGCCAACATAACTATACATGACTCTGGCTCCCCCTACTGTTGGCTCAGAACACTGACAAAACATGCAACAGGCTTTAGATTCGTCACTGGTATGCTTTGCACAAACTTTATTTTGCTGTTGAAGTAGTAATATTTTTTAAATGTAGTTCACACTGCCTGTTAGTTTTTTTTTAATGACTTCGCAACACATCAGCTGCATAATACTTCCATTAATATTTCCAGGTGCCCCAGAAAAGACTAAAACACTAAACACTAAAACCTAAACTAACAAATTTGGTACTGAGAGCCACCATTTTACCGAGAGAATGTCATGTGACCAGTTAGAATGTCATGTGACCAGCTAGAATGTCATGTGACCAGCTAGAGTTTTAAACAAAACAAGGAAAAGGATTGAATGGAGCTGTAAGCAAAGGGAGATTTACGTGGGAGGTGCATGAAGAATCTGCTTGGAAGCGGTTGGGGTCACTCGGGACTCGGGACTCCAGTTAATGGTCTGGTCACTGAACGACCTCCGCAGGGGGCTCTGTCAAAGCAGAGGCTTGTGAGAACATCTTGCACAGGTAAATATATCCTTTATTAACCAGAATAAAAGCATGACGAGAGAGAATATATAGAGGACACGTATAAATCCCACCCATGCCAAGCCCAGAGAATCGTGCATAGCAAGATAGCCAGGGTGAGCCCACTTACCACTGGGGGGTCTCGTGACGTCGGCCGATCCCGACTAGCAGACTGGACGTCCCACGCCAAACCCACATGGGGAGGGGCACTGTGCTTGAATGAGGGGGAGAAAAACGGCCTGGGGTTCAAGTCCATGGCTTCTGGCAGAGGTAAAAACACCGAAATGTTAAAACTATCCACCTGTGCTACATGAAAATGGTATGCTCCTGTCTGCGAACCAGCACCCACCTGCCAGAGACAGCCTGTCAGGTACATGCATCCTGTAGGCCAGGGTCAAGTCCTCCAGCTTCTCTGGTTCCTCTTCTCTGCGTCCCACCCCCACACTCAGTCGCTCAGGCACTTGCATCTTCTGGTTGATGGCCTCAGTAAAGCCCTGGTCCACACAGTGAGCCCGAGGCCGCCCCTCCACAAACTCAGGAGAGTCCATAAGGCCCTGACCTGTACTCAGGAACACGAACAAGTGAACATACCCCTATGCATTCAGTTTTCCATCAATAATTTAACTAAAACGTCCTAACATACAAATTAAACTCAATAGATAGGGGAGATAGGGTCGAATGGCCTCCTCTCGTTTGTATAGTTCTTATGTTCTTATGAGATAGGGACTGCCCTAGTCTGGGTAGCTAACGCAATTATGGTATTCACCATTTTGTCTAGACGTCAGACGAAACAGTTAAAAGAGGATGCAACTAACATTACATCGCATTTCATTAAAATCTCAGGTCATGAGAATCATATCCAACCACTTCAAAACGCATGGAAATGAACTCGCAGTTAATGCGTTGTTTTCTACCTCGATGTTATGTAGTTGAAAGTTTGATGGTTGAAAAATAAATCGAAAATAACATCGGCGCATGTCGGTGAACCTTGTCGTCGACTAAGTGACATTTGCAGAATAGCATGCATAACAGCTAATGAAATTAACGTTAGCTAGCATGCCGGCCATTTCCCAAATGCAGTTAGTGCTTTGCAAGGACACTTCCTAACAGGTTATTTATTGAGGTTAAAAAAGTGCATTTTCTCAGAGCCACGAATAAACAACCTAAATGCGCCAGTCCCTACAGTCCTGGTATGTTTAGTGTCATAGCTGGTAAGTTTGAAATCTGCGTAAATAACTAAAAAGCGACCCCAAACTGGAGTTACACCACACTAACCTTCGCCAACGAACCGGTGACGTCACTGTTTAAAAAGTCGGCAAACGGAAGTGCAAAGCTCCATGATGATTGGCTGACGGTGGGCAGGCAATTTCACACCTTGACCACTATGTCTCCGTGTCGCTGTTGCTCTTTAAAATTAAATTATTAATTTGTTTTTAACGTAGCGTTACACTTAATCTACTTCTTTTATCTACAGTTTTAGTATATTTTAAAGGGTAAAATAACTATTATTATTAAAATTTGAACTGTATTAAGTACATATTTTCTGTGTTGCATAGTTCCTTGATACTAAAAATCAGTGAGAGGACGGATAATTTACAGTGGAATCAGCATAATAACCAGACCATTCGTCATAATTCAGCAGAAGACAGGGTGGTATGGATAAAAACACATTTATTATATGCACAAAGGTATCATCAGTGCTTTCACAAATTTGGCACTTAGTAAATAAGTGTGGCTATGGTGGTTTGTGGGTACTGGGTGCATGTCACTAGTGTCACTAAAAGGAACAAAGTAGAAGGTGACAAGGCAAAAAAAACAGCCCCCCCGCTTTGTTTTGATGTATCATTAGAGTTTTATCACAGCATTTTCAGGTTTTTTTTTTTTTTCCACTGACGGTGGTCAAAATGGCATTCTGTGTAGGGTGCACCCAAGACTTGTGTCCTGTGGTTAGACTCCAGGTTCCCCATTGCCCTGATGTAAAGAAGATAATAATGGTCATATTGGCAGCAGGTTTTATATAACAAACTCCTGAAAGAACAAGTACCACATCATTCAGATGACACTTGTTTGACATCGCAGATATTTTGTGAATTGGTTGTATTTTGTTTCTTATATAACAGAATTTTTTAAACATGTAGGAACTTGAGATCAGTACGTTCAAGGTGGTTCCTCTTAATGACAAACATTCTTCTTGTCACCTTTTACAATGACCCTGACACAAATCTTCATATTGAAACACTACCAGGAGACATCAAAAAACCGACTTTTACATAGTTCACATCCCCCCACACCTGCAAAATTTTCTGATGAAATATAATAAGGAGTTACAATCTGCCGTGGGGGCACGAGTGGAAAGAGAGGACTCTTCACTTGTGAAAGTGTTCAAAATATCACAACAGAAATTTACATAATGAAACCGTAGAATCATCCGTTATTTTCCAAAGTCCTAGTATTTGCAATTTCTTCCAGTAAGAATTAAAAAATCTGCAAGAACCTTCCCTATATGCATCCTCACTGGATTCAGCAATTCCTCAGTGAATAACTAAATCACTCAATCAATCAATAATCGCGTTTGATTAATCAGGTCTAAGTCTTCAGAGTTATCCAATCATTATTCGGGAAACCCTGTCTTTTCACTGAGCATTTGAAAACCAAGACAGTTTTTAAAAACCTTGAACTCACTCTCACTTTCAATGGGGAAAGAAGAAGAAGCAAAGGAAAGATAACGGAAGACAGATGATTGGTTTCAGCAGCCTTGAGTTTTCCAGGCAACCGGTGCCGCAACACCTGGAATCTTCTAGAAAGACCAGCTTGTTTAACAGTGACAAACGGAACATTCTTTGGATGAATTGTGGAAAGCGAAAAAGTTGCATGTTCAGTTAAAGGTCAACTGAAAAATACTTAATTTCTTACAAATGTATGGGTGGGTATAAATATATCAGATGATGGCGGCGTTCACTGTTTATGTCCTTTCAAGCATACAGACATGACCTATAGTCACCAATTTTCCTCACATCAAGTGGTTCACACATGTGTTAAAATCTACTCTAAAAACCTGTAACAAAAGACAACAAAATACAATTATAAAAATACAAATCCATGCATTAGCAAATCATAAAAAAGACATTCAAGTGGAGTGTTTCAAACGCACACATATGTACATATATACATAAATATACACTGTAAGTTCTAATTTCTTCTGCCGTGCTTTACAGAAATATTCTTCTAAGATAAAAGACCCTCTCAGGACATTAAGGAAAACATGAATAGATACTGGTCTGTCTCACTGGCGTGATCAATTAACATCTTCAGATACCTGCACCATCAGTGAGACCATTTGAGAAGACACCATATGTGGAGATAACGGGAATGGCATCTCACGTCACGGAGATTTGGCAAAAATGCACAGGAACAATTACTTGGTCGTTAATCAGTGAGGTTCTAACATTAGGCATTTCGATATAGAGACTGATATGGCACAAACTGTGGCAAATGGATGACGAAGACAAATACACACAATACTTCTTTTGCTTGAAATTCCACAGCTCAACTCAATACAGCATTATAACACATAATATTATATACCAATTACAAGGAAAACACATAACCCCTTGGGCCACTCTAGGGACTGTTCAACACAGTGTTGACAATAATGACCCGCAGAAGAAATGACACAGCTGGTGAGGGGGCTGCTAGCTCTGCTCTTGACTGTGGTATCATGAGATAGAACACAGCCAGACTGTAGGCTATAACGCACAAGCCACAGCATTGCCCCATGGGATATACTCAAAACCAGTCCAGTCGGTTGTAACTGGAACCACTCAAAATGTGTTTCTCAACAGCAAGAACGCAAAGATCGTACTTGTGGTCTTGGCAAGAGTGGTCTTGCTATCTTCTGCTCCCAAAAATTAAGCTGGGGTGTGATGAATCATGGGATTGGTTTTGCTTGGCAAGGATGAATTCAATATATCCTTGAAATTTGGGACGGGGCAAGAACGATCCTGTGTATTTCTGTTCTTAGCATTGGAAATGGTAATGAAAGGTGATGTCAAATGGGTACGTGGGAACACAAGTACGGTCTAGTACGCCTAGTGAGAAACACCCATACACTGATTCTTTCAGGAAAGGTGTGGCTAACTTCACTTCGCATCACCTAGGATATTCTGGGCATCCCAACTGAGACACCTAGACCCATGATCCCAATTCTCCTTCTGCGGGCTCTGTTGGCAGCAACGGCTGCGTTTAACCTGAGCTGAGAGTATGCCTTCCGACGTGCATCAAGACAGACACACCAAAAGGCATCGCGGCTGTTTGTTTGGCAGGTTAGACCCGAAAGGAATGTTTCACAAAGCATCAGCGAGAACGACACAATCGTGTGAAGAGTGCCACCTAGTGGACACAAACGAGTATGAAATGCTTTTAAAACATCTTGATTCTTACTGGATGTCGTCAAAAGGTAACAAAACACAGTATAAAGCCGGTGGAGGCTCAGGTTGCCTGTTTCCTTCTCGTTCAAATGCCAGATTCACGGAAGACAGGCAGTAAAGGGGTGGCTTTGAGAGCGGGGGGGGGCTTATGTAATGTGCCCCTCTGTGTCTTGACTGCGCTCAGCCATGTGTGGGCACATGCACAGGGTGTGTGTTGAGCAGCTTCCTGCTACAATCGAGATGAAGAAGGTGCACGTCCGACAAAGAAATGGAATCTAGGCATCTAAGGCCATACACATTTAGAGACAGGAATTTTACAATTGCTTTTTTTATGTAGATCCTTAAATTGTCACAAGTCAAAATTCTTCTGTCACATGCCACCACATTTAAGGATCTCAATGCTCTCTCTGGGTTGCCAAGCCCCACTGTCTACCCCATAACCCTTCGGTAAAGAAGCTTGAATCTGTGACATACAATTTCAGGCATTGTGGGAGATGTCTCTATAACGTTCATGACTGGGGGAGGGATTTTACTCCTACGACACGCAGCAGACTTACGGCTGGTGTTTGGACAGCTCTGTTTTGCTCGAGGAGAGTGGAAGAGGGCACTGCTTACTGCTAAAACCTGTTTTCCGCATCTCTGCCGTCCTGGATGTGTGAAGGACAGTTTCGAGTCGATCACTATGTCTTCCCAGTACCCAGCGTACAGCCAGGAAGGGCTCGTTCTAAATTCACAGCCAACGCCGCAGGCGCCATGAGCGGGCTGCCCGCCACAATGCACACAGCTTCTTCCGCATCTCCCGGCTTCCTCTGTCTTACAGCCTGGGTAGGAACATTATAGACGAGGGCTTTGGGAGGCGGAAACCCGATGAGCAAGCAGGTACGGCAACCAGGAGCATCTCAGCGTTCAAACACGAGATGATCGGAGTGGACAGGATACCACGTGCCAACACTAATGCACAACGAACGCACTGGACGCGACGGTGCCCACGGATGGGAGCCACGCGGAGGCCCCACGGACGGGAGCCACGCGGAGGCCCCACGTGCAGAGCCCGGAGTCGCATTCTGGAGCTTTCCTCAGCCGCCGAGGGTGGGGGGGGGGGGAGGTGGAGGAGGGTGGGGAGGCGAGGCGTTCATTTCTGCTTGACGATCTCCTCGTACTTAGGCGGGGGGTCGCTGTAGGGAACTGAGGTCTCATCGCTGCTGCTCTCCAAGTGTCCCGTCACCTCCTCGTAAGAAGGCGGGGGGGTGGCCCCGGAGAGCCGGGACGCCACGGAAGCGGAGGAGTCCTGGATGTAGAGAGCACGGCCGCTGGGAGGAAGCGACTGCTGATGGGGAGCCAAGCCCCCTGCTGTGCCTCCTCCACCCCCCCCGGCTGCCGCCGGCCGCCCGCAATCTGAATGCGTGTTCTCGGCGTGGCCAGCGGTGTCCCGGTGCACCAGAATGCGGGGCAGGCTCCGGGAGGTGCGGCTGGCCAGGTAGCGGTTCTGAGTGTATGCGGGCCGGCGCCGTGTGGCCTTCTGCAGCTGGCACCTCCAGATGAGGAAGAGGGCGATGATGATGAGGAGGGCCACGCCCAGCAGAGGCACCACCATGTAGACCGTGTCGGCGCGCTCCGAGCGCGTCTCTGTGTTGGTGCTCACCGTGTTGGTGCTCACGCGCTTCCAGAACTCCATCTGGGCTGCCTGCAGGGATGCAGAGTATTGTGGGTAAAGAAGAAGGAAGTTAATGCTGAACAGATATATTTAAGAACTGCAAAAGTGACCAAGACATTGTGCCGGATTAGGCAACATAAAAGCTCTTAGCTTTGGTTGATTATTTGGGAAGCTGCAAGCCCAATTTCCAGTATTGTGAAATGAACCCTGCTGCCCCCTGCTGTTCAGGGTCTGCACTGTCACCCTGAGCTTAAAAGTAGTCCCCCATTCAGAAGAGGCAGGGCTGTGGAAAAGCCTAGACACACCCCAGTCCTCCAGGCTAATGTCCACGCCTGAGTTCTTAACTAAAACCCCTGCATTCCAGAAAACGCCCAGGAGGTGTACCGTGCGCTCCCAGGTCCTGTGCACCACCTCCTCCTCCTCACGGGAAACACGTCCTCTACACGCTGTCGAAACTCCTCCTGGAACCCGTTGGCAGTGAGGGATTAGAGGCAGAGACAGATCGCATCCTTCACTCCAGGGAACGCTGCAGGTGTTAAGAGAGGCCAATGATCAGTGAGGTGGGCGGGGCAGGCTCGCTGACGGACAACACAGGACCACCAATCGTGACGTCACAGTGGCCGCCTTCCAGTCTGCCTGCTGCGTGTGGAGCCTCTCAGCACCATGAGAGCTAATTAGCACCAGCAGACTTTTATTTGAAGTCATACACACAGGTTTCTGGCCACAGTAATAAAATACAAGGGCTTGTAAACTGAAAGCTGTTGGTTCGGTTCCCATGACGAATTATGGCTGAACTGCTCCAGTAAACTCACCACTATATAGATGAATAAACATGAAAGATGCTTCACATAAAAGTGCAGAGGTGGAAATTTCAGGTCCAAAACAAAATCTAGACCAAAATTTTGTTTTGATCAACCAGTTGAGCGTAATCAAAGTCACAGAGGACTCAGTTGGTTGGTTGAAACACAATCTTGGTCTAGATTTTTACTATTTGGACCTAAAATGTCCACCTCTGTTGAAGTGTCATACGAGCAAAACAATAGTAACATTAACTTAACATTAATTATTTGTTCAGGCAGCAATGGGATGCTTTCATTGGGCTACATGCAAGGTGATTAATGTCTTTTAAATGTATGGGGTACGCCTTTAACACTTAAGAATCACTTTTCAGAAGAAAAATGGCATGAGAGCCATCAGCGGCATTTTGTGACACAGACACTTAAGGATGCCTTCCCACCTTCAGCCATGTTGACACTTCACAACCAGGACTGCGAGGCACGGACCTGCGGAACAGACTCCAGGGATCAGACAGGGGGCCTCCATGAATGACAGCACAGCTGCATATTAGCAAGTCAGCGGCGGTTAAATATCGGGGATAAAAACTGATTTCTGTTTTTTTGTAACGACTGGGTTTTTTGTAACGTTTGAATTACAACAGTTAGTAAAATATTTCACAATCATTAGTAACACTATTTGTATTAAAGATAACTTTGGATGCAAACAAAAGGCCTTTGATATTTCAGATTTCCTCACATCTGTTGGGAAACAAAGGACTGACCAAGACTAAAGATGTTGATCCATTTCAGTGAGTGACCGTCGAGGCTGTGTCTCTGGCCTAGTCGAACAATACAAGATTTATCTGTCTGCATGTGTATATATTTGTATTACAGTCAATGTTTGTGTGTTTCTATGAAAAAAACGAATGAATAATTTATGATCTTAACTAACCGCGGGCACTCTGCCGTCATTACAAATGTATAAATAAAAGAAAACCAACTGACGTCAAGAGGGAACATTTAGGTACCACCAGAAGACCAACTCTCACTGCTTCCAGCAGACCAGTTACAAAAACAACACGACCACACAATTTAAGGTTTAAGATTTGTGAATGTATAGACCGCTACACGCATCGTATATCTTTATAAATAAATTCGGTCTCCTATAAATAAGCGGTCATGGGAGGTTACCATGGCAACAACGAGGAGGTGGATGAGAGTAGGGAGATGCGCTCAAAACAGTCAAACAATCCGGGCGCGCTTAGTTAAAATAAACACGTAAGCAAACGCATCGGGTTAGGCATTACTGCCAGTGTCACGGTAACCAAAAAGCGAATTATTTCCAGGAATGAAATCACGCCGTCCACAATGACATTTATCGCCAAAAGACACATGTTACATGTGAGAACTTAGGTAGAATTGCTGGGCATGAGCTTCGGGATCTTGCAATGGTCGGATGAGACACATAAAATTTACGACGCAGCTGTAACACTGTCTATTTGAATATTAGGCACGAAAACTGGTTTTGTTTTAATAAGTGAGACTCGCATATGCAAATATTTGTCTTAGTAACAAATAATCTCGCAAACAATTTAGGTAAACATATTATTTATTACATTATATTATTACAATAAAAAAAGCAAATTGTTTGCTGACTTACTGGGTAAGCAATGCGATAGTGGTAAGAGTTATATGACTGTTTAGCGGAAATATCAGATAAATATAAAATAAAACGTTACAGCCAGCTAGTTATAGTACTTATTTAACATTGCATTTGTGACTAATAAAAATGACTTCCATGAATTTCACAAATAGTATTTAAATTGTTTACAACCATGAGCGAATGGCTAAGAAACAAAAAACACTCAAACATACCGTAAACCCTACCTTCCACATCATAGCAAAAGCACTTCTATGCCATCCGTTTCCAAAACCGGAGCACCCACACAAGGCATTCAACGATTGAAACGAAGACGCGCGTCAGCCAATAGAAATTATGGAATCCCCTTTATTGTCCAATGAGCTCATGGGCCGAGACACGTTGGCAAATAAGTGACGCCTCCGTATGACAAAGCATGATGGGTAGTGGAGTAAATTGCCATATACGCCCCTGGCTACTTCCAGCAGTTTAAACAAATCACCCCGCGTAAAAGAATCGTTGCGCCAGTACACTATTGGGAATAATTTATTATATACATACTACAGTCAGTGGTTTTATTTTAAAATACATCGACGCCTTCCTAGAATGGAAGCTATTTATTTTTCATGCCACGCCTTGTATTAAAAGACTACATGCCCCAGAAGACGCACGTCTCTTTCTTTATTACGTTTTCAAAGCACGGAAAAGGAATTCATGATATATGAGAAAACATTTTATGGCTAAACATAAAATCGTATGTAGTTAACTTAAAAGGCTACGTAAACAGAGCTGACGTTGACTGACATGAGCTGTAAATGTCATTAATTAAATGTTCAGACCGTAACGCTAAAACAGATCGCCAGTTACCCAGGACATCTCCGGCTTTTGGTACAAATAAAATATCTACCAGACGCACTAATACCTACAGATGATAACATAAAAGGCTAGTTTTTTTAAAGACGAAAAAGTATTTATCGGTTTCCTTTTGCTGGAAGTGCTGTGTGTCATGGGGTCGGGTCTCAAGTGGTAAAGCCGATGGCAGCACGGCGTTTTCGGTAACTTGAGAGGAATCTAAGAGTTGGGTCTTTTTATCCCAGCAGGATGTATCCACAGATGGCTCACGCCTGGAACACTTAAGAGCAGGACCTGCCCCTGTCTGACTAGAGAGATAGGGCCATGGTACATCAAAGGGCTCAAAAAGATGTGAGGAATCTTTGATAAACCTAGAATCAAACTTGATATGATTATAATGTTGACAATGTGCAAAAATAAAAAAAAGCATCCATGAATTATCTTTAAGAACCAGTTTTAATTAAATAACAGTAGTTTATGCAATGTTTCAACAATGTATAAAAAAGTAGACAAATTACATATAAATACATATTTTACATCATAAATTAGAAACTGAAATAAAATAGAAATTGTACTTTTCTATTTACAAACGAGGTCCACACCCTGAGATTATATGCAGGCAAAACAATCATCCCAATATGAGATCTATACAATCCCAGCATGCATCGTGGTACCATTGTGATATGTGAAAGAAATGGGTTTACTTGAAACTGTCAAAGCTGAGTAGCATATTGGATATGTTTTACCCTTAAAGTGAAACATCTTACACCACCAAAGTGTAAATAGTTTTGTCGTCAGTTATGTAGTAACATTTCCGCTTCATTTTTCCATACAGGATAGGCTTTGTCTGGAATTGTACAAGTTGATATTGTTGTTGTGCTCTGGAACATTTGCAAATAAGTACAGTCAATGTCTTTGCGGACACTGTAATACAGGAGTGTCAGCCATGCTGAGTGTCTGTGTCACCAGAACTAGTTAATCTGTGCAGTCCTGTGGATCAGCTGGGATGTCTGCACCCCTGAGATAGGCGTGAGAAGGCATCAAGACAGGGACTGTGAAGCTCAGTTGTCACTGGTAAAATGTGCCCGATGTTTCAGGCAGCTCTTAGAATCCCTGCCGTCGTCTTCCTCCCATTCTTCCTCGACGTCTTCATTGTCGTCCTCATCCTCACTTTCAGATTCATCGTAAAAACTGATGGTCGCCTGAACGGGGAAGTTCCTTAGCAGAACTTCGCCGTCGCTATAGAGGTAGTCAAAGGATTTCGACTTGGGCCAGAAGAGCCTGCCATGTGAAGGTGAACAGAGCGGTTACAAATGTGTATGTCCCATTTTAACAATGACACAGAAAATGTAATTTTCATATTCACGAGATTTACTTTTGGATTCAAAAATCAAACTATGACAAAATTTATTTTCTTGTGGCCAAAGCCACCCAACTTTAACAAATGGCTACAAATACAAGTTTAAATAAAATGCTTCATTACAGGTCATTTTTAAGTGCCAAAACACTGCAGCTGCAGCTCATTTGAAATTCTCCTTTCAGTTGAAGAAATACTGACCTTACGGGATGCTGGAATGGTTGAGATTTCCCTTCGACCAAATTGCCTCTTGGGACAACTGGTCTGGTGTACGGCTATAAGCAGAGAACAGGGCCACAAGAATGTTACTTTCACACATTGGGGGTAAAATGCCTATTTTCACTACTGGACTTGCTCCTGTCCAAATGGTGGAAGGATGGCTGGGTGCTAGATAAGTGAGTCTGTGGGAAAAGGGCCCTGTTTTCTGTCCCGGGTGCAAAGGTGTCTGCTTTGGCTTCTCTGCGATCAACGGGGAAGTGTTAGCTAGGCCGAAACGCCCTTAATGTGTCACCTCTGGTGTTAGCGGTGGTCCTGGGTAGGCTATCACTGTGCTGCCAGATGGCCCCGTGTGTCAGACCCAGAATTCCCTGTCACCCTTTGTCATTGGCTGTCTCACATCCACTAAGTGGCAAGGTGTGGAAAACAGCTTATTTTTTACACCTTTGGCTCTGGCACACTCCAGTGAATTGTCCCTACATTCCTTCCTGTCCCCCTGCTGTTCGGGCAAGTTTGTCTAAACCCTCCACCCTATTTAATTATGTGTCTGCAAATACCTAATTTGCGACGGGTACACGAACTACAAGTACAAATCGCAAATACGTGTTCTGCCAATGAATCCGAATTTAAGTTGCAAATATGAGCGTTTTATACTATGCAATTTAAGTGCAATTTGTAAATTAAAACTTTTTAAATACAACGACAGCTTGCGACAAGATTCGTACAACAAAATGTGACTGAACGCATATCAACCACATACAAGTCCGTTTAGAGTAACGTGAGAGACAGATATGGAACTTACACACACAGTTCGGGTCCTCGTGCATCTGCTCTGCGCATCTCCGCTGGTGGTCAGCCAGGGTCTCCACAGGACAGAATGACTGCAGAGAAGCCATACGGCCAGTGTCAATCAAATGCGCTTTATTAAAGTACAATGCACATTTTTAAATACAGCGCTCTTTGTTAAAGCGTCAAAAATATAAATAAATGTGACAAATAGGCCTTTCTGGGAGCAGTAAATCCCACCCAACTAAACTACATCTACACAAAACTAACCATGCAATACATGGATACGTATAATTTAAGAAATTCTGATAACGGGCATTGTTTTGCTAACGTAAGCTACGCATTTATAATTAAAAGCAATAAACAAGTCTTAACAAGATATCACAAGTGTAGATAAGCGAATTATCCCATGCAAGTCCATTTAATTAATCAATTGAAATTATCAGTGAGTGCAATACAGAAATTTAATACATCGCTTAATTCCACTGAAGTGGGATAATTAGCAATACAGTATAACCATCCCGCATAAATAGGTGTATAGACCAATTGCAAGGCATCGCAGTTTACCTGTTCGTGCGTGTTTGGCTACGAAGAACGCAGTTCAAGAGCGAAAGAGGAACCGCAGCGAAGGGATTCTGGTGGCTGGGGAGAACAGAGGTTTCCATTTCCGTATTTCGCAGATAAGCTCCTTTGGCCAAAAAGCAAAACTGTCTCCTCTCGTATCACGACGCGGGGTAGGTGCAGTCTCCGGCTGAATGCAGGGTTCACCAGTGTTGGCTGAAGCTGAAGCCGCTGTGAGTCTATACAGCAGTTGCGTACGGCCAGGGTTTTTATAAGAACCACAGCCGGGGGGCAGGCTGCTGGTGGATAGGTGGGCAGGGGGGAGGGAGGGACGGAGAGGGGGTGTGCATGCCAAATGACTTGAGGGGGACAGGCTGCATTTTGGTGTGAAGAATTACCCAGTTGTATAAACAGAGAGTCGCAGTCGGGGGGTGAGAAATCTCATACCAGCGAGGTGATTATAAAAACAAAAAGGAGAAAAGTTAGACACCATCTGCGAGAAACGCGACAGGGGGTAAAGCAACGGAGGGGTTGGCGTATAATTAAGAGAAAATTAGTTTACAGCTCAGTTATTTCTGAATCGATCCACTATAAGCGCATCTCTAATCGGTGATCTGCGTTATTTTGTCATTTTAACGTGCTAGCCTACGCTAATTATAACTGACTATTTTAATTTTAATAAAAATGTTAATAAAAAAGACTAGTCTCAAATAATTACAGGGCTTGCGCATTATATGAATGACTTTCTATTATGGGTGATTTAGATTGAGCGGAGTGTGATATTTTTCAGAAGATCAATGCATACTATAATAATAAGCACAAATAACAGACAAGGCACTTCTCTGGATAAGTATGACACGCCGTTAACGTAAATTTCACTCAGTATTATTTTCGTAAAACTTGATATTCCTCTTTTAATTTCAAGTTGATTA
This sequence comes from Mormyrus lacerda, assembly GCA_015163995.2. Lineage (NCBI taxonomy): Eukaryota > Metazoa > Chordata > Actinopteri > Osteoglossiformes > Mormyridae > Mormyrus > Mormyrus lacerda. Next base: position 2,082,619 of record JAABNX020000071.1, read on the forward strand.
TCGAGATACATCAGAAAATGCAGCAGACAGTAGTTTTAGTCATACTTCTGTTTTCTTAAAAGGTTAAGAAAGTAGGCTTTGGACCCGCGTGCTGGTGCTCATTTGATGGAGTAAGTGGGGCTTCAATGCCCAAGTCGGGCAGCCAGCACGCGCCTGAGCACGTTAGGCGAGGTGTGACAAATGTCACTCTGCGGCCGTAATGAAGGTCTAATCGGACCTCGATGGACTCCGCGGCTCCATTTGGAAAAACTAACCCTGCACCTATTGCTGTATTTACCTCCTGTCGAGACAGCAAACTGACACAAAAGGCACAAATGGACATGCTAGGGGCCACGGTAACAGGAATTGTTTAACCCAAATGCGGTGTCACATGCTGAATTGACTAGAATATCGATCTAGCAAAGCCTTCGAATTAAAAAGTATGGATTTCAAGAGGTAAAACAGCCCAAATTAAGGAACATAAATGTCAATAATTTTGCTATGTTACACTACACCACACACACACACACACACACACACACATACGGGCATATATATACTGCATGAAAAAAACACATGTGTGTATGCATAAAATTGTGGAAGTAAGAAGTGTCAAACATAAGATTAAAATATTTATTGTTTATTTATACTATTATAATTGTTAGATGAAAGGTTGGAAGATGGATTGGGGATAAATGTACTGACAAGAATAAATTGATATTAAGAAAACAATAAATTAAAAAATGATTTAGCAGACCGCCGAATACCCATCGTATTGGGTGCTTAATACACAACAGATAAAATAATTGAAACATTTATATTCAATTTTAAGTTATAGCGATATTAGCAGACCCTTCGTCGATGACTGATAATTGAAATGAGGATTAGTGTTTCTTATACTGCAATCAAGAATAATTGATTTATGTGCTGATTTTAAGGGTATGGTTCTCTGCATCTTCATCTAGCGTTACGATCTAAATTTCGATAATAACAATGTAAATGGTGGCACCAGTTAATTAGCGGAAAAAGTCAAATTACAATGGAAACTTCTGGAAAGGTGAGCGGTTTGAAGTGGGGCCAACGATAAGATTTAATTTAAGTCTTTCTGTAAGCATTTTTAAGCGCTTGCAACAGAGTGGGTAAATATCACATTCAGGTGCCTAACGGCGCTTCACCATTTATCGTCGTTCACAAATTGCATTATGACGCCCAGGCAAAAGTTTACTCCAAGACCCAAATGTCTAATCCCCAGAACCAAGTCCTATGAAAACAAAGAGGCGCAGCTGATTATTCCACTCTGGTGGTTTTTGGGGTTGGGCTGGGGGGTGGGGGTACCCTGGTCTCGCATTTGTGACCATCGAAGTCCACATGGATGCTTACATCTCCCTCCCCCCTCGCAGCATTCCGCTATCCGCTGCCCGGACAAGCTGCGCTCTCCCGCGGCGTGGAATGCAGGTAATCGCGGCCGGAGCGGCTCAGATTCCGGGCGTCTGCACTTTCTTTGTGCAAAGTCAGTCCCCGAGGGAACTGAAGATACTTTAAACGCAGTGTGCTAAGTTCCTTTTAAAATGCAAAACACCTGGTTTTACTATTGTACTTCTGTGATGTTCCTAACAAAGCCAGTAAAAACCTGCTTAGAACAAAAGTAGCCGGCGTAGTACTGTACATTGTTCAGCTCCGTTTGTGTCATTTTTTGTTTTGCTTTGTTTGCCATCACCGTATAGAAAACAAAGAAATTGAAAATGAAATAACGGAGAGAAAAACGCTTAGCAGATGAGCGTTTTCTCTTCAATTTGTAATTGACAAATACATTGTAATAAAACCCCAGAAATAATAATTTGCACATACTGGTATTTACATATTTTAAAATCCTTTGGCAATCGTTCATTTCCTCACACACTAAACCTTTCAGAATGCGCAACACATCTGGATTTCAAGCTGACTGTCCACTCCCTTGAACGAGGAGGTAAATAGAGGCCATCAACCCCCCCCACCATGCAAGACTGGTCTATCTCCCTCCTATCTCTAAGTACACAGTGTTAGGTGGACTCTCACTCCCGGGAGAAACACTTCCTGCTGCCAGTGCTGTGTGGCCCTCTTCTCAGGTCAGTGCCCACAGGTCCCGCCTTTGACCAAAAGATGTGGTTCTGTGGCCTCAGGTGACCTCTGACCCTTGAAACACACGCGTAATGAATATGGTGTTAATACAGGAGGGCATAGTCTCACAATTAATACTAATTCCAGGGTTTGCTGTCCAAACCACACATAGCGCAGGTACTCAGATATCGCAGCCAGGCCGTTTATAAATGGTTAATGATCTTAATTAAGTGGCACCGGCTTTCGATTTCCCTACAAATTCCACTTAAAGACTGACTTAGAGAAGGGATCCCGCTCCTAACCTGGCGGCCGCCTGTATGTGAGTTGCATACATGGTGTCAAAAAGATAAATAAAAACTCATTCGTATCTGACTTAGGCAGCGTTCTGGTTAAATACATAGGCCCGTTACATAGGCCCGTTACATAGGCCCGTTACATAGGCCGGTTATATTAAGGTTCCAAAACTCACATGGACTCTGCTGTCACCCCCTTTGACCGCGGTACTTAATCTGAGTGTGTTTAAAAAGCAAAAACAAAACACGTCTGGATAGAGTCATCGGCTAAGCGGCTATATTTCAACGGCCACTCCCAAGGGCGTTAAAGCACTGAGAGCATCATGGAAATATCTGTCCTTGTGAAATCCTCTGCCAGGTAAACAACCTGCTCACTAAGAGTTTGCCTAATAATCATTTCTCCTGTCAGAAGTCAGTGGGGGATTGATTTTAAGAATCTCCGTTAGCTGTACACATCAATAAGTATTTGGAACCCAGAGATACTCATTTTAACTGTTATCTGACCGCAACCAGTACAGATCTACTGGTGACTAAGCAACTTGCACTTCTGGTCAAGGCAGTGCGTTGTGAGTGAGCAGAGGCAGTACTGGTCGAGGCCATGTTCTGCCGTCTTAGAACCCTTGAGCCTGGAAGCTACTGTGCAGTGCAGCCTTCTGTCAGCAGAACTGAGATTAAACCTGGATTTAAGAATGCAGATATTTTTAACAATATAGAGTGGTCTCCAATTTTTTCCTGAGCTGTATATTCCATCGCTATTCAGATATGGCCATCAATTCCAAATCCAGGTCTTGTTTTCTGTTCTCCCAGGTAATTAGTTTAATAATTACTGATTCTGATTGGTCAGAGGCTTCACACCTGACTGACAGGTAAAGGAAGGCTGGAAAACCAGCAGTGCTCAGACCTCGAGGACCGTGATTTGAATAGCCTGATATAGTCTGATATTCTTACTTTATACTCTCTCTCTCTCTCTCTCTCTATATATATATATATATATATATATATACAGTAAATAATAATGACGACATACGTATGGTACTGTACTGTACCTCAAGCTGATGACAGACTGAAACTGCTTTATGTAATGGGCTTCATGGTAGTCTGTTGGTGCGTATGAGTCATTCGTAGGTCTGATGTTTTTAACCTGGGTACTGCCCATATTCGACCAAAGTTTTGAAAAAAAAAATGAAGTAAATATATTTATGAAAATAAATTTGGGGCGGCACTAGTGTACTGAGTGTGCACTGTGCACCACGCTGTCGCCGTCTCCGTCGCCGTACGACCATCCCATCCTCACACGCATCTCTGTGTTCAGGTTTGGTCACCATACCTTAAAAAGGACTTTGCTGCCTTGGAAAGGGTGCAATGTAGTGCTACAAGAATGATTCCTGGTCTTAGAGGAATGTCTTATGAGGAGAGGTTAGCTGAGCTGAATCTGTTCAGCCTCAAGCAAAGGAGATTAAGGGGGGACATGATCCAGGTATAATAAGATATAGATGTAGAATATACATAAATATAGATAGATATAGATATAGAACTCATGGCCATAGATGGAAATTAACAAGGGAACATTTTAAACTGGATTTGAGTTAAGTTCTCCCCAAATGAGCTTGATGGGCCTTGATGGGCCGTTTGTAAGTTTCTTATGTTCACTCTCATTCTCACACCTAAATGTCAGTGCGATTGAGCTATTCTGTCATGTGTCCATCGCGATGTGCGGCCTAACAGCCGGAATGGACCAAACAGTCTGTAGTCAGATTTCTCAGAATTCATGTATTGACCATTGAACAAACAGGACGTTGCAGCAACTGATGCAGAATGTGATTCAGTATCCTGTTACCATCAGCTTGCTTTCCACCCAGATCCATAATATTTACGTTTGTGGACCTTCTCACTGACACCAGTGTGACCCCAGTATAACCCCAGTCCCCGGGTCAGTGTGTGACTGGAATGGCAAGTGCAGCAGTGTGACTCCACCTTCCACACTGCTACCCGCACCTCACACCTCCGGGCTGTTTGGGAGGTGTTAGCATGGAAACCATCCCCCCCATCCCCCCCCCCCAACAAACCGCCCTCACACCTCTGCAGGCACACTTCGAGATCAACCCCCCCCCCGCCATGCCACA
>JAABNX020000071.1:2103927-2116401 GCA_015163995.2 Mormyrus lacerda
TCTCAGCACGGGTACAGGTCGGCTACACTCTCAGCACGGGTACAGGTCGCCTACACTCTCAGCACGGGTACAGGTCGCCTACACTCTCAGCATGGGTACAGGTCGCCTACACTCTCAGCACGGGTACAGGTCGCCTACACTCTCAGCTACAGTATAGTACAGTACAGTACAGTACAGGTCGGCTACGGCCCGCATGCTTTGCAGTGGAAAACCGTCAGTGTGCGGTGCGACTCGATTTCTGGTGGCAATAGAAAGACACCAGCACTCCCTCCTTGTGCCTGGGTGTCACTGTACAATGATAAGGAGGAGGAAGCCCCAACTGCATTCTTGTTCTCTGAGGCTTGTCGCCACAATCGGCTGCAGCACAACGAAACCCAGCTTGTTCTTAGCTTGGAAATATAAGTTTCTTGGCAGAAGATAATGTTTAGCCTGCAGCCATGCAATCCACCCAATTTTATGTTTAATTGCTGAGCAATTTGGGAGAATGATACCAGTTTACATTACAGCGGCGGTCATGAAAGAGGTTAATTGTTTCATTCACATGACCACTTAAATGGCAAATGGACTGCATTTATATAGCGCTTTTTTCTCAAAACGCTTTACAACACATGCCTCACATTCACCCATCCACACACCGGCGGCAGAGGCTGCCATGCAAGGCGCCAACCTGCTCACCGGGAGCAATTAGGGGTTCAGTGTCTTGCTCAAGGACACTTTGATGGGGTCAGGAGGAATCAGGCTTCACCATCTTCCACTTAAGGCTTCTGATACCTCATTTGGGATGTTTAGGTTGCTACGAAGGAGAGAGAGGATTCCTGGAAGCACAGTCAAGAAGCATGTGTCCGAGTGTGTAGCCAGGATTTTGGTACAAAAAGTCTGACCGGCACAAAACGAAGTACAACGTACTATCAAAGCCCAGTGCCTGAAAAGGGTCGACGATGCCACACAAATACTGTACTTATTATACGCTGGATGGCTTTCAAGGCAGAGCACCATCTATAAATGACCTCAGCGAGATGGAGGGACAGAATGGCCGCGTTTCTCACCTCCTGCCCATTTTCTGAGGGGTTTCGGCTGTTTCCCCGAACTGAAACTGAGCATCACGATTTGACGTCTTGATTTCAGGATGAGCAGGTTCGTCCTCTCGCCATTCCCTAACAGCTGCAAACATGATTCTCTGCGTTTACCTGTCAGCTGTATCTGTTTTTCATTTTGTCACTTTCCCTACATTCCTGGCTTGTAGCCAGGTACTCGGTAAACACATTACCTAAGACGTGGCTGGAAATAGTCATTGCATTCACTTAGTTTCCTTGCATTTCACATGTAACAAGCATCGACTACGACCTAATTCCTCTTATATTTACCTACTGTAAAGCAGACGGTGTGATAAAGACTCCAGAAAATTCCCACATGTTAAATTGATTATAGAACAAACAAATTATTGCAATATCGGACTTTCTGCCCCCTTGTGGACAATTTCAGTGCCACAATCTTGATATTCAAGTCCTCGGGACAGCATTTTCCGAATAACAGGCATTGCAAAGGTATTATTCTTATATGAATGACTCAGTATTGTCAATCTCATATAAGTTATTCAAATTCAGCCTATGGGAGTTTAGTTCACGTAAATCAGTCCCTGCCATTTAGCCCAAACTTTGGCTTTCCAAAAAGTGGAACTGGATTTAAATCCCAACACGCACCTATGAATGATCCGTAAAGAACAAATGCAAAAAGTTCCAAAACATGTTCCGCCAGAGTACTCTAACAGCACAGTGTATGCAGGTTGGGCTAGGATTAGAGCTGACTCAGATGTCAGGTTTGTGTTTCTCAGTCAGAACGTTTCAGGCCGCAAAACTGGGGAAAGCGGATGTGCATAACGCAGACAGAGATTTCAAACCATCCACCATTTTCCTCCTAAACACAGATGAACAGGACTGCAGGATTTTGGTTCTGATGTTCATAAAAATCAGATATATCGCAGGTTAAAATCCCTAAAGGTCTCGGTCACTGGATAGGTATTTGTAAACATTAACAAATCCGCATTTAGAAGCTACCAGACACACACAAACATCACAGGACAACTAAAGCCAGATAACTGGGTGCGAGTTAGGACTCATGATCAGAAGGTCATTGGTTCAAATCACATGGTCGCTGAAGCGATGCCACCATTGAGCTCCTCAGCAAGGGCCTCAATCGCCAATTTCTCCAGGGGTGGTGGATGCTGGTTGATCCTGTGCTGTGACCCCACAATGTGCTGTGTAGGTCTCATGGAGAGCAAGACAGGACAGGCAAAAAGAATTTCCGCATGGGGATGAATAAAGTACAGATGCTCCTCTACTTATGAACGAGATACGTTTCGAAGAGCTGTACGCAACTTGAAATGTTCGTAAGTCGTTATTCGACATCATTTTAAAGGTATACGCAAGTACAAAGGACTATGACGATGGGAGTACGCACGCTACGCTGCTGCGCGGCGGGAGTAGCGGCCAAAAGTCGTGCTAGGTGGAAATGGTGCGCAGGAAAAAAAATCGATGTTGCAGACAGGAAACGGGAGCCCAATGAACACAGTTTGGACTTACGTGTATATATCCACACCTGTTCTCAGGTAAATACCTGAAGCAGGTGTGGCTCATCAGAAGCCAGGTAGGATAGAAAACCTACTGGATAGCAGTTCTCCAGGACGGATTTGGAGACCCCTGATATACGGTAACCCCTTCACATCTGTGAGAGTTAGGGCTGGAAAATCCCTGTGAATATGAATATCTTCACACCACTAACCTCAACCCCTACCAGGACATAGTATACACTTATACTAACAAATGATACACATCACTCGTGTTTACATATGATATGATTTTATATGATCCAAATCCTTTTTTCTGTGAGTTTCTGCAAAGTCTCCAAAAATATTCCCATTTAATCCTTCATGGCCAACTGGCAACCAAACCACAAATGTGAAGGGCTTACCCTACGTGAAACGTAACATCCCTACTGGCAGTCTCAGGTGTTTACTGATCAGACAGAGCCACTCGTGCACAAGTCAAGTAAGGTCATTTATTTTATCCTAAATTATACAAATTTAACAGCAACGAGTGAAACGAGAAGATAATTTCTGCCAAATGGGAAATAGTTTCACTCCCCTGATCCCCCCCCCCACCCCCCCGGGCCTCTGTGTCTCTGCAGTGGATGGAGGGGGGTCACTCTGTCTTTCTCTCTCGCCCGAACTCGATGACCAGGGGTCTGTCCAGCAGCCGGTAGCCATTCAGCAGCTCCAGAGCTTTTCCGGCAATTTCTGCATCTGCGAGAGGGCACCACAGGACACTTGCGTCTGTCTCCTGTACCACAGAGCATGTGTGCATGTCTGGTGCTCCCCAGTAGCGGAGTGATGCCTGTGCTACCTGGAAGCGTGATGAAGGCCTGCCCCTTCATCCTCCCCGTCAGCAGGCGGTACAGCAGGGGTGGAGCTCCGGGCCGCTGGAACCGTGAGAACAGCGAGATGAGCTGCGCCAGGGAAGCCCGCGAACTCAGGTTCTTGACACACAGCACCTTAAATGGAGGGACAAAAAGAGACTGAAATGCACGTATGTATCCTGGCTCCTGCACATGTGCCACAGTATGGCATTTCAGCTCCTCATACCCACCTTAGATGGCTCCCCCTGCTGGTAGCTTTGAAATCTGGGAATAGAGCGTATCTCATCCTCTGTTGCACGATTCTTCTGGATCTCCTCTTCAGGGACCTCTTTGACGGGACCAGTGAGCTTCATCGTACCCTCCGATCCCTGTCCCACTGGTGTGCACAGGCTCCCGATTGGCTGACTCAAGCTCAACCGCTTGGGCCTGGCCAACCGCTCTCTGACTCCGCCCCCCTGAAATTGGGAGTGGCCCGAAGCTGTTCGAGTGTTTTCTGATTGGTCAGAGTCATTATGCCGGCCATCCAGCTGGCATGTGTCAACATCGCTCTGGGCGTGTGACTGGTCAGCTTCACGTAACTGGTCAGGCTGGTTAAGCGGCAAAGTTTGTGAATTTAAGCAGCCCTCTGGGTCACTAGCTGGCATGTCCTTGAATACACCAGTTGCCCCAGGTTCTTTCTGCCCCAGAACGTCCCTGTAAAGGGAATCCAGAGGATTTGAAGACGACGTACCGTCCTGACCTGACTGAGAGTCCTCCTCTGTGGGCAAGAGGAACAAAAATACACACATATGGATTTGGCATCTCCCTCTCCGCACTGTCCGACCACAATGCCCATTTAGAGGGCACTGCTGCTCTGATAACTGTGCTATCTAGTGTAGTAGACATGGGTAAAAAGGCTTATGGACCAATATTGAAGAAGCACTGATGTTGGACCCCAGACTAAGGTACCTCTCACCTCGGAATCAAGTGAGTTTTATTCATGACACTTATTGAAAGACGATAAACTGAAAATGAGAGAAAATGATGGAGGGAGAGACAGGAGAGACAGAGAGGATTATGGGGTGGTACGAGGCTGTCTCACCCTGGTGGTAGAGGGCAGAGAGAAAGCTAAGGCGCTCGCTTCCCTGGAAGAGGGAGCGCTCAATCTCCATCTCCCGGCGGGACAAGGCCCGGCTGGCTGAGAGCCGCTGCGGTCTGGACAGCAGCTCCACCCGGGCTTCTATCTTGTCCTGGATGGCCTGCAAGCGCTGCCGCCTTGCGCTGGGGGCTACGCTCACGCCCCGGCCCTGCAGCCACACGAGGAGGCGGGAGACAGGAAGGCCGCAGTCAGACTCTCAAGCTGCAATCAGAGAACACCTACTGAAGGGCGTTAATGCGCCAGTGATGCCGTCAAACGTCTTCCTCCGGCAATTCAGATGGAACTACGGAAAGGAGTAAAACCATGTCATCCGATGAAACATATATAACATTTATACGATGTGTTTATAACTGCAGCTGTTATTGCTTCCCCCAGACACCGGGTTTGTATCCCCTGGCATGAGGACCAGAGAAGGTGGTCTAAAGACCCCCACCAAGAATGTGAATGTTTGAAGTACCACATTTTGGTGATATTTTATCATCATATACAAATTTTTTAAGCTGATTCTATTTCATTTTATTAAACCCTGTGGTTAAAACAGTGTTATATAAATAAAATTTACAGATTGATTATTTTGTATTTAGAAGATAAAGTGATCCATTTTATTAGCCAGAGAAGAAGCATATTTACACACACACACACACACACACACTAATGCTTATTAGTTTTCATTAAAAGTGAGCTGGATGCTTTAGTATGGAACTGAAAAAGCTACATTTCCAAGATTCACTGGTTTATTTCTTGCTGTGATGTTCAGCTAAGTGAAGAGTTTCAAACAGGTCACTGTCGGCCGTTTCTAGCCATCCTGCCAAAAGTCACGGAACATCCCTCTGACTGGAGGGAGATGTGACTACAGAACTGTGCCAGTCTCCTGCGGACCTTCCTCGACAGACCTCGACGCGACAGAACAGCTCCAGGACGAGCCAGAAGATGAGAATTAGGCCAGAGCAGGTGGAGCTTTCACAAGCTTTGGAGGATGAATGGAGATCCACAGCTCCAGGCTTCCACAGGAAATGGGCGGAGTCTTCCTTGCGATGATGAAGTCATTACTGAAAACAAATGCGACCCGATTTGCAGCACACATATGATGAAGATGCATGCCATTCAGGGTTGGAAAAAGTCTGGGAATTTTCAAAGCTGGAAACTTTCCATGGTAATTATCAAGAATATATGGGAATTCATGGGAATAAACTGGAAATTTGCAAAACTACTAGTTAACCCATAACACAGAACTTAAATGTGACTGAAGAAAAAGAAAAAAAAAAAAACAAACAAACATTCTCGATGGGACTAACAGAGATATTATTGTGTAACCAAGTGCTTGTGAGAAATTATGTGCATAAAAACCTCAAAATATGCACCTGCATGAAAGCACACTACTTCCAAGTCATATTCTATGTTGATTTATTCATACAGTTTGCTTTCTTTGACAGCTCATGTAGAGTTCCACAAAGTTTAATATTTCCAGAATTCCCCAGCTTAACTTCCCCTGGAAAGTTTTCGGAAATTTTCAGGCCATTTCAACCATATTCATCATCCACACCAGCCTGGTGCTTTGTGATGGGACAGCGTGTACTCAACAAGGTGTTTGGCTCTGCTTCACCCTCATACCTTTTCTTCAGCCTCTGACTTCTCCCTGCTCCTCCACAGCTCTATCTCAGCGTCGGTGAGGCCCAGTTCCCGCAGACTCGACAGCTCCTGCTCTCCATCCTGCAGGGCCTGAAACTGGGACAGGCTCCTTACTCCGGCAGCCTGCTCCCCAAAGGGCTTGTACAGCGCCGCTGGAGCAAAGCACTTCCTCTTGGCCACGCACCTGCAGAGGAAAGCGAGAGCCCTCATTTAGAGTACAGGTGCAACGAAAAAGCAGGCAAGTGTCTGTCCAAGTGCCCTGCAAGTGGCGGGGCAAAGAACAATGTCCCACCGGTCTATGTTAGCCCCCGTGTCCAGCTGCTGTAGTAACAGACTGTGCAGCTGCCTCTGTCCTTCTGTCTCCTGTTCTTCAAGGACCGGAGCATCTTCACAGGAATGGCGAGTGATACTAAAAATATAAAACACATCAAGCAGATACATCACTGGATACGATCCTCAAACAGTCCGAAATGAAATAAAGTGAAACCTCGTTAAGGGAGGAAACTAACGTGCTCCATCTTATTAACCTCCATAGCACAGTAATTGAACCCCACGCAGCATGTCCGGGTACATAGATGAAGGGCACAGAAATACGGTTTTGGACTACCGACAGTAAATCGCTTTTAAACGAGGATCAACTCACCGTCGCATGTTCAACGATCAAAATAATTGCACTTCCGGTTTCAGAAGCGCATTCTTTGCCGTGGTATTCTGGGTAATGTAGTACAAAAGGAAAGGCTCGGTTAAACATAAAATAGTGTAGTCAAATTACTGGAATAATCATTATAAATTAAAGGTATACATGAAGCTGACACACATAAAGATGGGCATATTCAAACTTTAATAAAATATTGAGCTTCTGTACTGACGCGCCTAATATTGAAAACAAAAATCACATACTGTAAGGATGACGAAAACGCCGAACCTTATATATTGACCACACTGAGGTGTTTTCAGACTATGAAGTTCTGTAATAAATTTTCATTACCAATACTCTCGGATTCGATTTACATTCCTCAGAAGTGACTGCTACTGAAATATACGACCTTACAAGTGACAATGCAGGAAAAATGAAATAAATATGTCCAGATGTGATTCGTCTGATGCATTATTAATTGCAGAAAAACATCCAGGAATTCAAGAATGACAACAAAGCCCGTAGTAGGTTACTCAGTCAGATTTCACTGTGCATCCACAACGGAAATATTGGGTGGCGTATATGTATGTCTGTTTCTTTTTACAGATAAAGATATTAACACCTTTATCACGTCATCAACTATGATTAATAGCTAATACAAGGTGGTTGGTTTGTTGTATGTTCTGGGCAAAAATTACTGTAGTCTAGCTATACATCGCCTGTCATTTACGAAACCTTCATTTATACATTGATTTACAGTGAAAAAACTACTGCCGTTTTAGAAATAATTGCCACGGAATCCATCATAGTTCTCTTTCGTCTGTTCATTTTTCAGAGAAGCAATCAAAAGACAATCAATCCTGAATGCCAATTAATATATCAGTTAAACTGTTTAATTATCGAATGGAAGCCCTTAGACTAAGAGAAAGCCAACAATTATATTGTGCCTTATAACGTGAGCCGCGTCATCCGGCTTCTGCATAAATCCTGAACTACAACTTTGCTGCCGTAGCGTTGTTTCTATCCACTCTCGATTACATAACAGCAAAGCACAGGAACACTTGTCCAGTGCTTGTCCAATTCAAGTATAATAAACTACGATTAATAAACTATGCTTTTGAAATATTTACCGGGACTTCATGTCTTTTGCAACATATTCAGATCAGTTATAAATTTTCTATTATGTATAGAGTATTTCACTGTTTGGTGTAATGCTAAAGTGCTGCCCTCTAGCGGTAAACCTCCCGCTTGTCGTCATTTGCATAAATGGACGCCATTCGTGTAGCAATTTTAGGGCAGTTCTAATTAGGAACAGTTTAGAATTAATCACAAAATGTAACTGATGGCTCAGAATAAGAAGCGCCGTGTCCTGCTTTAATGATCGAGCGATTAGAGAAGTAATTTAACATTTCCGTGTTTCCGATCCGTATCTAGTTACTGCAGACTAAATCCAAATCGATTAGGAATTACCATTGTCATTTTTCTGACTCGTACGCTCTTCAAGAATAACTTTTTTTGCGTTTGCTTTGAATAACTCGGTGGCCATCAAACAGCATATTTACATTAACTACAGCACTGATACTTTTCTGTTCGCGTTGATATCAGATGGGGACATCAGTTGGACGCCCTGCTGTTAGCCTGTTTATATCAGGGTATAATGGACTATCCTAAATGGGTGTGTCGAGGGTGTTTAATACGACCTTGTGGTGATGTTATTGTAGGACTATATTATTTAGAAGCATTGTAATCGTGCTGAGTTTAATAACAACCCCCTCACACCCTTAGTAGGCTTGCCAGTCAAACCACATAGCAGCTACTGATGTGATACGTACATTACACGGTTTCATAGAACACAGCGTACACGTCTCACACGACGTCGTGATCACGAGCTATGAAAACGAGAAGTCAGTGCTGTCCGCTTTGAAATAGGCAGCGGCTGCTGGTAATTAGTGCTCATTTATTCTCGCTCGGGTCAGCATACAATCAATAAAGAAGTTTTTAAGTTTAATTTTTAAATGTGTGATTTTATGTAGTGCTAGGCCCTATATGTAACAAACTGTGGGGAGTAGGGTTGAAGCCCACGCAGCACGTGACAGAAGGTAAGGCTTCTGGGGGAAAACTCACAGACCATTACATACTGTGGGCAATTCAGTGACACTATTCCACCAAACTGCATGTTTTTGGACTGAAAGAGAGAACGTGGACACTCCACAGGTGAAGGGTTGAGGTGGGATTCGAACCCACAACTGGGAAGGCCAACATGCAACATATTAGTTTAAATACATAAAGCGTACATTCAGCAACCACCCCTACTAAGAAAGTCGTGTCATGTCGACGCTGCCATGCAAAGCCATACACAGCATATTAAACGCATTTTGTTCATGTATACCCAAGAAAATAGACTCGGGCACACAGTTTGGATTAAAGCACTGTGTGTATTAGAGCTCGCTGCACGTTATCTGTTCAGGAACACAAACTTATCAAGTATTTAAAGTGACTCCCACATATGTATCCTATTAAGTCCAGCGCCACAATTTTTACATTTTATTAATTTACCAGTGCGACATTTATACAGTATACACCCAAATGAATTTGATTTAAAAAGATACCGACTTGTAATGCTATAACTAAACCTTAAGAGAGACGTGAAAACAAATTAAATAGGTTACTGCTCTTTTACAAGGGTGTATTTCAGAATGCGCCACACCCTGGCATTTTACACAAAGCCACGGATTCTTTTTGACTGCATTTTAAGGCACCACACCCATATTCAAGGAATTAATTTAAAACACACGAATTCATATTTTAAAAGCGGGAGTGTTTCGCTTGCGTGTCACGGCGACACGTTTTACAGGACATCTGTGCGACATCCAGTGACAGCTGAAGTCACCCCGGTGGCCTTCAAGTATAGGCTTCGCGTGGCTGATGACAAGCCACCCTAAAAGCCGCCCTTACGCAAGTCACACCGAAGAATTAACGCTCCACGCGCGCACACGGGTGCGACCGAGGTCCGGTCACGGGGTCGCGCATTTTTTGTTATCGATTTGCCAGGTCCACGCCCGGTTCATGTTGGACCTCTAGAGTCCGGCGATGAAGCATCAGTGGAGGGAGGGGGGGAGAGAAAACAGGGCATTACATCAGACCCGAGTCCACTGTGCTCAGCATCGGTCCGATCGCACAAAAAAAGTGAAGGGTGGTTCATGCAAAAAGGATGGAGGGGGAGAGGCAGAAGAAACTTCGGGGAGGGCTGTTTTGTTAAAAAGCCAACGGGGACGTCGCATAGGAGGACATCTGGGCGGCTTGAGGCGGGGGGCCACCGGGCGCGTGCATCCGACCCCCCGGTTTCGGACCGCGATGTTGCAATGCGCGCACGCGGCGGGCGCGCCACCGCCGCCGCCGCCGGTCCGAGCTCCTCTGCGGCTGCCTGCGCTGATTGACACGGCCGAGGGGTGGGGACGCAGGGTGGGGTCACAAGCAGGGAGAGGCGGAGGAGAGACGGAGCCAGGCGAGCCCAGCCCAGCCCAGCCCAGCCCCGAGCCTGAGCACGGTAACAACACGCCGAGAGAGAGACGAGGGGGAAGAAAAGAGCGCTTCGACGGCGGGGATATGATTTAAAAAAGAGGCTCCCGGAAGACGCGACCTCTACTTTTTATTTCCCTTCCCCCTTCCCCGACACGTCCATTGGAAAAGTGGAAGGCTGCCAGCAAAAAAATATTATTATAAACATATATAATAATATCGGTTATTGTGAGACACCCCGGCCGGTCGACCCCCCTTGCAGTCCGCACGTCCAGCCAGCGAGATGCACAAGGAGACCCGCAGGAGTAAAGTAAGTCCGCCGCCGCCCTTTCGCCAGCCGCTAGACTGCCTTCGTGCGCCGGGCCGGACCGTGCCGGGGCGCCGCCGCCGGGGGTACAGCGGGGTCGGGTTAGCCGGCGAACCGAGCTGGGTGACGGTCGGGCGCGGGGGGCGACGGGGTTTCGCGGGCGGCGTAGCGCCGCGGCGCCGCCGGGACTTTTTACGTTTGATATGGCAGCGCTGTAACGCGGAGCTCCTGACGGGGCTCGCCGGGGCTTATCGGGCAGGTTTCGGTGCCTCCTGTCTCCACTAACCCCCCGCCGAGGTCCGAGTGGCTCCCATCCCTCGGCGGACGGGGCTCGACCGCGGGTTTAAAGTGCGAATCGAAAGAGGCAGGAAGGAAACGGCCGCTGCGGCCGCCGAGACACCATCTTAGTTTCTTAAAGAGACAGTAGCGCACTGAGAGGGACTGTGAGTGTGTGTGTGTGTGTGTGTGTGTGGGGAAGGTGTGGGCTCGGGGAGGGCACAGCCAGCCAGGTGATCAGACCAAGGTGTACCGAACATAAGACTTTGCCTCATTGAGTTCTGCTGTCGGGATTGACTGGGTCAGTTGGTGCCGTTGCCGATTCCTTATCCTCTGCTGCACAGAAGCAGTTTTGTGAGACCTCTGCAAAAGGACAGAGGGTGATACTAAGTGTGAAAGACTTTCGGAGTGCGCTGGTGCACTGCAGGCATGTGTGGCTCGCTTGTGGTCTTGGCATCATCTGGGTGCAGACCCCATTTTGGCACCGTGCAGGTTCAAAGCAGTGTCCAGACACCTGGGGTCACGTGATTGCTCATGCGAAACTTGATCATGTGATATTTGCCTCCTTGGTACTAATTCCTGTGAGTTTTAAATGCATCAATAGCTGATGATTGGTAGCAGCAATGGCCTAAACAGACCCCCGTTCAGTGTGAGGACTAGCTTACCTCTGGGCCACAGATTAATCTACAGGGCTTGCTTGGGGAGACATTCCTCAATGCTGGGGCTTGATTGAAAGCTGGTCTTGGCAGCCAAGGTGAGGACCGCCTGGCCCCTGCCTGCCCCCCCCTCACTCACACCATGTCCAGACAGAGCAACAATTATTAACAGCCACCAGCAAGCCATAGTTAAGCTAGTTACAAACTGTCTGTCTGTTGACGGGAAGAAGATGTGACGGCTTGGCCCCCCCCGACCCCCGGGGGTGTCCAGCCTGACCACTGGGGTGGGTGTAGCTGCCTGCTTTTGGGAATGGGATGGGCCAGAATCTCCATCCAGCACCGACTGCACTATTTTTAGGATTCGGGTTTCTGTTTAAAAGCAAAAACGAACGACAAAAAAAGCAGGCTTCGTCTGCTCTGACTGCGCCTGAGCCGGCCGGCCTCGGAACACAGGAACCTTTAGACCTTCTGCGTGTCCTGGATGCCAGCTGCCGGGGCGGGGGGGGTGAGGCTTCTGGAAGCCGTGCCTCGCTTTTACCTTGTGTGTGTCCGCAGGCTGCGTGACGTTTTTGGTCTGGGTGTGGCAGGCGACCCGCCCCATTGCTGTCCGTCCACCTGAGCATCTCGCGACGAGTCCTGGTCCTTTACCTGGAAGACCCCCGCCGTCCCAGGCCTTGAGTCCTTTACTAGGTCTCCTGTGGCCACCCCCCCCCCCCTCTGATGGCATTTGATGAAGGGTGTCGCTTGTAGCCCTGATAAATGCATCTGTCACACAGACAAAAAACCCCGACCACGTACAGATCTGCATGTCGTGTTCATGAGGGCCAGTAAATATAGATGCAACACATTGACCATCGGCCCCCAAGTGCTGCTCTGTGTTCCGCTTGTATTTTTATATCGG
>JAABNX020000071.1:2128752-2156483 GCA_015163995.2 Mormyrus lacerda
CCACACCCCCCCCCCCCCCCCGGAATGGACTGCTCTTGCTGCTGCCGCATGGCTAGGCAACATGCCCAGGACTCTTTAACAGTGCGGACGGGGGAGGGGTGACAGGGCCATCGCATACTCATCTTCTGGGATTGTTTTCAGGGGGGACATCCTGAGCTGTCTTCTGATCGTTTACTCAGTGATTTTTTTCCCCTCTTAATTATAATTACTGTTTTAACTTCTTTTTTTTTTTTTTTTTTTTTTAACGTTGTAGGTTATTGTTTTCCACAGTGGGTTCGAAAGCTTGCCTTACTCTCGGTGTCGTCCTCTCCGATGTGACCCGGGGCAGGGGCTCGCCGCCGTTAACGTTTCACATGCCGGCGTGTGGCGTGTCCGTAACGACCCCGGGGGGGGGAACATGAGGTGGGGAGAAGCGAGACTGTGAATCCTTTGGTGTGTCCCTTATTTAATCCCTGACGCTGTAAGATTTCATTTCCCTGCACCCTTAGAGCTAATATCAGTGTTCTCAGTTGGTCCGATGTTCCGTCGAGACTGGCTAAGAAACGTCACGATTCCCAGAATGACACGAACCGCAACTCGCCTGGCTTCAGCAAAGGCTGTGAAACAGCTTGAGATTGAACACGCTACCCGCAGGGACTGGAGTGGGGGGGGGGACATGCTTGCCTCAGACATTTCCCCCTTTTTTTTAAGCTTATTATTTTGTAATAAATTAATTCTGGGGTCATGCGTTGCTGCTGGCTGAGTTTTAGCCCCTGAAGGTCGAGTGAAATTTACCAGGGGCATGGAGGGAGGGGGCTTGTTTGCCGGGCCTATGAACCAGAGGGACCCCACCCAGGACCGTCTTCTATCAGCACTCCCTCCCAGCTCCTGCCTGGGAGTGTGCACGCACTAATGCCAGATGCCCGAAGGGGGCGCCCATACCCACACGTGACCCTACATTATTGTCACTGGCCTTCAGCTGTCGTCGCTGGTGTCATTTTGGGGCCGGCTGCCCATCTTGGCGGGCAGCGGGCGCCCCGTGAGAACCTGGCAGCCGCGGGCGCCAGTCAGTTAGCCGCCACTCGGCGTACGTGTGGAGGACGGCAGAGTACAAGCCGAGACCCAGCAAGCAACATGGGGGTCTAGAGGATTATATTTCTTTTACTTAATCTAAAGTGTTACTAAGCACATCTTTTTTAAAAGAAATGTGTATTTAATTGCAATTTTTTGTAAACTGTTCATAGACATTAGGACAATGATGAATAATTAAAAATACAGTAAAACAAAGTGTACATAATGTATATAAGTAATCAGAAGTGCAGAATACATGTGACGGGTGGATTTCTATTTTTAACACTGACTAGACAATGTGAAATATCTTTCCTTTTATTGATTTATTTTTTTCCCTCTGGTTTTAAGCAACGTGTTACTCTTTTTTTTTTTTTTTTTTCCCTTTTCTTTTTTTTTTAATTATGCGAGAAGTTTCACACGTGTCGTGCTCACTTGTGTTGCATGGAAAGTACCATTTTTAATTTTTTTCAAGTTTTTTTGGTGAAGATGGGGAGCTCGTGCAGCGATAGGCCGGCGGCATGTGATTATCCATACAGCGGGTGTCTCTGGCCAGAATGAGCAGCCTCCCTTAACGCCGGCACACACACACGCATCAGATGAATCCTCTGTAACATCGCTCGCTCCGTTTGCTCACACCTCGTAGACAAGCAGGTCAGACGGCATCCAACAATAATGAAATTACACCGCACCTCCGAAGAATATGCGGTTTTCTGATGACCTGTCATGTCTTGCGTCAGTTGAGCGATTCAGTTTGCAAAATGTTTTAGTTACTGCTCGAGATTTATACAAGTACACTCGGCGCCGTTTTATTTTAATGAACAAATTAGCGGAGGCTTTTTAAAATTTCTTTTGTTGATTGTATTGCCGCAAGACGTTAAGACCGGTATGTGACTGTTAGCAATGTGGATAAATGGCAAACTGAAGGGAGCAGCGCCCTCTGGTGCTGGAGTGATGTAAGTGACAAAGGACTCGTGTGCGTGTGTCTCTACGGGTGTGCACCTGTGTGCTTCTACTCATCATAATCTAAATCTTCTTAAAAATCATAGGTATTTTATATTGAATGCAGTAATTTATGGGCCAGTAATATAATACTCAGTGCAATGCAGTTATTGTTATAATACAAATATTTCTTTTGTATTTGTACAGAACAAATGTGTAAAGATCAGCGAGGAAAACGTGAGCTTTTTGATACTGTGAGAAATGGTGTGAAAAGTGAGTTTCCCTGTACAGTTGTGATTACCCCCTCCCCCTTTTATAGAATAAAATGTTTTTGGTGCAGCTTCCGTATGGTTTTGCGATTCAGCGACGTCAAATCTTTTACCTGGTAAAGATTTACGTCGTCAGGGTTACAGTATCAGTAACACAACGCTTCACTTCTGCAGTTTTTTTATTTTTATTTTTTATTTATAGTGGCTCTTGAATATCTGATACCAGAGTTTCCAAATTATGAAACGCAATTTATGTTAGTCGAATATTCAATATAAAGTAAAAATATTTCCATTTATCGTTATTCTTAAGCTCAGCTTTCACACGAACTTGCTATAGGCCTACAGTATTAAACCAGATATTCATGGCCTTCTCATTATGATTTACTGTAAACATATTTTAGTGAAAATGTTGTGGTTTTTGTTTTTACAATGGTTTGCATTGCATTTGTTTAAGAGACTTTGCTATTGGCTGCGGTTCAGTTTTAGAGGAGCCCCCTGCGCGGAATCAGCGGTCTGTTAAAACGCAACGCCTTGCGTTCCGAGCCCAATCCCGTGTGGTGGGACTTGCCAGGCGAGTATGTGCGCATCCCTCGGCCAACTCCGGTACAACCGCCACGTTTGTACCCCTGTTTCCATTATAAATATGTATAGGAATGTTCAGAATTCACAACCTAACACGAACAGCCAGGACGTTTAACATTGTCCTATTCGAAATTTGGAACAATAAATCTGCATCATTTCTGATGTTGATTTTCTTACAGAAAGTCAAGTCCAGCTGACAACTACGAAACGCAGCAGCATGCAAACAACAGATCGCAATGCAGGGGGAAAAAACCAAAAAGGTTACCCATGAATATTAAATTAGCAGGCTAACATGCGGGTTAGATTACCACTACTGTAAACATTAAGCATAGAAGGATTTCTCAGTCAAAGACGAGCAGAAACCTGCCACTATCCGCTTAATCCTGTTTTGCCCGCAGAGTAATTTCAGGCATATTCTGCTCTATATTCTCTATCCTAGTCATAGGGTTTACACCGGGAGCGTAAATCGCACCGACACAACACCTGCGCCCCACCCAGAGAAACACAGGAAGGGAAACCTTGCATGTGTTACGAGAATTTAAGAAAGTGACCACGCTGAAATGCATTTTTAGTAGTGATATCTTTCAGCACGTCACTCACAGCGGAACCATATAAAAAGATACTCCGCTCGACGGTTGTCCGAGTCTGAATTATATTCCTCGTAACGGCCCACAGCTGGGACACAAACTGCAGCGAAAGGTGAACTAGTTGTGGATCTTATCATCGGTATGACGGGAAGCACGGGGTACCGGAGGCCCGAACGCCGCCGCTGGCCCTTGTGCTCCGTGCAGCAAACATACCGCAAAGGCCACTGGGGGATGATTTCAAACCTTGTCAGCCTCCAGCGACGAGGACTCCGGGAGAGCAATGGCGCGTTGGGGCCTAACCTGAGCGGCCCCAGGAGCAGCAGGTACGGACCACCCGCTGCTGTCATGCTGAGAGGCGGTGCACCGTGTGCTTGCGCTTCAAGGACTGTCATGCCCCGTAGCAGGAGAACAACGTGGACGCTGCATGCTTCATGCATCCTTCATGTGACACCTGTTTTTAGATTTTAGCTAAACACACACAAAGCATGTCAGAGCGAATCAGCCCCAGTCCCAGCATCCCTGCGCTGGGTTGCTGCTTGCCGAAGGGCTCATGGTTAGTTAGCCGTGGCTACCGGCTACAAAACTCTAAGCAGAGCCGTTACTCTCTTCACAGTTTAGGCCTCTGAAGCTCCCGCCCTCCTAGATGGCCCTCCTCCTGTCAGAAACAACTGCTGGCATTTTTTTAATTATTAAAGTCCCTTCGCCCAAAACCTGGACCTTGAAAGCAGTTCCGTTAAGGGTTTCCCTCTGGGTGTATGTCATCCCTGCATGCACCTCCTCCAACACGCGCATTTCTGTTGCATGAAGTTCACTGAACCTCCTGACCCGCTTGAGGGGGGGGGGGGGGTGAAGAGAGAATGCTATTCCCTACGCTGTACGTATGTGCAGTCTCCCGACCGCCTGCAGGTGTCTCTGTTGAGCTCTGGGAGGATCCCTAGTGTGTTGACCCTTCACCAGCGCCTGCGAACTGTCCAGGGCAACATATCAAGCATCAAACCCAGATCTCACGTGCACCTCACAGCCCATGCAGCTGCCGTTACCTGCCTTTACAGGAAAAGGGCAGCTACAATGAAAAGTAAGTAAAAAGAGAACAAAAATCTCAATTTTGCTGGGATCACTGCTCAGCCGATGACGGCTTGTATAAACTGACTCTAGTCTGAAGCTTCCAGCACAGTTACAACCCAGTCAACCAAATGTAAAGTGCAACACCAATTACGATTCTATTTCAAAAGCTAACATCCATCCATCCATCCATCCATCCATCCATCCATCCATCCATCCATCCAACCATCCATCTATCACTGGAACTACTTAACCCCAACTGGGGTTGCGGGGGGGACCGGAGCCTATTCCGGGAACAAGGAGCAAAGACGGGAACTTACCCCAGGCAGTCGCCAACACACCGCAGGGCACACACACTCACACGCACACGCACGCGCAATTTAGACCTGCCCTGCACGTTTTTGGACCGTGGGAGAAAACCACGCGAACATGGAGAGAGCATGCGAACTCCACACAGGAAGGACCCGGGACCAAACTGCAAGGGATGACCGTGCCGCCCTCAAAAGCTAACAGCAGTGAGGAATTAGCATCTCGATGGACCTTTGAGGTCACAAGTCATTACATCAATTAGTGAAGAGTCAGGTCCGACCTGAGAAATGTCACCCGGGTGACTTTAAAGGCACTTCAAGACCACATGCAGCCTCCACTCCGCTGTGACACACATTTCTTCTGTTCCCAGAAGTGCCGCGTGTCTGTTAGCTGTTAGTGTCTGTGGCTGCACACAGAAAACCACATGCAGGTGCTGTTGTGTTGGGAAGTGATTGGGTTGGGGCGTGGGAAGTGATGGGGGGGCGTGGCCTGGCCAGCTGCTCGCAGAAACACTGACCTGAATGCGGTCTGCTCGGCTGAGCGTTAAAATTTTGCAAGCTGTGGCTTTGAGAGGGATGCAAGTTTTTTTTTCCCCATATGTAGAGCTACTTGTTTACAAGATTCTAGCAGCTGTTTTGTTAAGGGACTTTTCCCCCAAGCAAGAATTTGCTTTACTTCAGTTACTAATGTACACTCACCGTGCACTTTGTGAGGGACACCCGTATACCTGTGTATTCATGCAGTTATCTAATCAGTCAGTCAGTCAGTGTGGCAGCACGACGCACAAATCACGCACACACAGGTCAGGAGTTGCAGCTTCACACCAAGCACCGAAATGGGGAAATAATATGCGATTGCCGGTGCCAGGCAGGCTGGTTCGAGTATTTCTGTAACTGCTGACCTCTGGGGATTTTCATGCACAACGGTTTCTAGAGTTTTACTCATAATGGCGTGAAAAACAATAAAAAAATCCAGTGACTGGCAGCTCTGTGGATGGAAATGCCTAGTTCAGGGAGGATGGCCAGCATAGGCGGAGCTGACGGAAAGGCTATGCTAACTCAAATGACTGCTCTGTACAACCGTGGCGAGTAGGAAAGCGCCACAGGAAACGCATGTCGAGGCTTGAGGCGGATGGGCTACAACAGCAGAAGGCTGATGGAAGAAAGCAGAAATTGCCATGGACACCAGCTCACCAGTACTGGGTACTTCATGACTGGAGAAACGTAGCCTGGCCTGCTGAATGTTGATTTCTGCTGGGGAACACAGATGGCGGAGTCAGAATTTGGCGTCAACATGAATTCATGGGCCCAGCCTGCCTTGTGTCGACAGTCCAGGCTGCCGGTGGTGGTGGCGATGGCGATGGCATTGTCTCTTGGCACACGATGAGCCTGTAAGTGCCAAAACTTCACTGTTTGAATGCCACAGGATATTTGAGTATTTCTGTTGATAATCTGCACCCATTGATGGCCACAATTTGCCCATCATTTAATGACGGCTTCCAGCAGGATACGGCACCGCATCATAAACCATCTCAACTCAAAGCGGTATGGAGGATGTGATGAAGAGTCCAGTGTTCTTCATCGGCCTTCCCAGTCACCGAATTGGAATCCAGTAGCGCACCTTGGGGATGTGGTAGAACAAGAGATTTGTGGCATGGGATGCGAAGTTAACAAATCTTTACAAATTTGCATGATGCAATCATGTCAGCATGGACCAGAATCTCAAAAGAATGTTTTCAATATCTTGTGCATTTCATGCCACGACGAATTGAGGCTGTTTTGAGAGCAAAGGGCCGTACCCGGTATTAGTATAGTATTTGTAAGAAAGTGTTCAGTTAGTGTATAATGTTAGGAGGGATAGAATAGTATTCCTATTTTTGCCGTAATATGGTTTGCTGTAATATAAGATTAAATATAATTGCCTAAAATACTCGTCTTTCATTTCCAATGTGCTATTTCGACCACACGAGGGAGCCATTTGTCAAGACAGCTGGCCCCCAATTCATCGCTTTTTAAACTAACCCCTAGTAAAACCTCCACATCAAAGCAATGCAAATGACACCACGTGTATGCAAAATGTTATTCCAGATTTGCGCAGACTGAAATATAAAACATTCGGTCATGCCAGGAAAAAAAATCTCAGTAATTTACTAAACGACGGTAGTTATTTTTTTCTGTGCAAAACACATTATCATTTCTAAATAATGTTACAGACCAAAAATACAGGCATTATGTTACCGAATCAGTTTTATCATGGGCATATTTTTAATGAAGTTCGTACCCTATTAACAGAGGACATGCCGATAATGAGACGATATGTAAAAGTATATGGTCTACTCGACCGGCAAAACTTGTCTTGATAATTTGGTTCCCTTCTGTTTTATCGAAAATGTACACCACGCGGTCAATGAGTGCAATGTGCCTACTCACTTTTCTGGCTTCGAACCAAATCTTCGTCCTTCATTCATTTACTGCACCATTACCAACCACCCAATGCAGGTATAATGTATGCATTCTGAACTGAGCCTCGCGCTCATCACACACACACCAACGGAGTGCTCAGAGATGTTTACCCAGCTTTCCAAAACCAGTTACCCCCTCCCCTGCTACGATGCCAAATCTACAGCGTCTCTCATTTTGAAATTACACTTCTGGTCTAAGATCATAAGATTCTAGCAGGGTTTGGGGACAGTATTATTAGCTTCGTCTTGTAATCGCCCTGACCGACAGACAAAAGCAAGGGAACTTCTGGATGCAAACACCTGTTCTTCAATTGAAATGAATCTGAAATCTACAATAGCAGAACATACATAAGTCTTACTTAAGCAGTACTTTGTCCGCTGGACAGTTACCGCAAACATTCGGTCTTAACCTCTGTCCGCTTGTCTTACTGTTTACTCTCGGTGTTTTATTGCTGGTGGAGGCCGGGAAGAAGTTTTACTGAACTGGCCCCAGTCTTTATGGCGCTTAGTGCTCAACATACAGGGGAATCATTAACTGTGACGATTGTACGGACTGATTAAGAGGATACCTAGAAAACAAGAAACCCGCCGTTTTCTAGAACAATCCTTTCCTCTTCTATAACATGTGAAGGAGGTCACATTCCTCCAGACTTCATCAAGAAGGAGTCGCCTCGTTCATTCTCATTAACGCTACAAAATGGATGTTACTTTGCAAACCCCTGCAGGGTGACTGAAACACTTGTCCCGATGCATAAAGCATTCATAAAGCCTTTTAAACCGGCTTACAGTTCAGGTCATTAATAACTCATGAGAAAATTCATGGAAGTTTTAAAACGTCAAAAGACATCGCGATGATGCTAAATTATTAGTTACTGAGAAACAGAAATTAGGTTATTTGACATTTGAAATCGCTCAGAGTCGCTTTGTAAGAATGCAGTGGATCCATAGTCGTTTAAGTCTGAGGCTGAGAAAAATTGGTAGAATTCCCGGAAGGTACAAATCACACTGTCATTTTGTTTTCTGTGTCGCGAACTCAAAGATTTCTTATGTAGCAAATGCTTCTCGGTCCTTCGTATTTGTGGCTGATCACATGTTATAGAGACCTACACAATTGTGTGCTGGCTGTCCAGATGCAGTCAATGAGCGTCAATGCGGGCGGTGATGCTCTCCAGAGCTCGACTAGTTTCTGATTTCAGGGAGACGTGTCGCTGTCATAATCTGGAAAGGACGAAGGGGTGGTCTGTCAGCATTGTAAACCCCCCGTTTTAAGGGCTTTCGGGTGTCCTTGCAGTATTCCGCAGTTCCGAGTGTTTGCTCGCTTAGCGTTGGAGTATGAATGACTTCTTGAGGTTTGATCCATTATTAGGCGAATAACGACGTTAATGTTATCCAAAACACATGAAATTTGCTAATACCCCCTTGCAGGGATGTCGCTAAAGACTGAAAGGTATGAAAGCATATCACATTGGGCCCCCCAGTCCAGACCAAACATTTTTAGGGCCCCTGTCATGGCGCCCCTGCCCCTCTGCTTTGCACATCTACTTACCACCTAAATCTAAGCTCCGTTAAATTGAGTTAATTTGCTGCTGCGCGTTTCGCGCGCTCCTGTAAGATATTACACATGTATTGATTAGATTTGTCCTGCAGCCTATGGGGGGAAATCGGTCCTTGCCTGTGAATATCTAGCCCTATTAATCTAAAATCTTATTGAAGTGCTGTTTCTGGAGAACTTTGGAGAAGGAGAACGTTCAAGAGTGAAACGTTTTTGGACACCCATATTTGATTCCGTATTGTGCCGTCACAACTTAAATGACGTATAGGCCTATTTCTTAAAAAAATGACCGCGACCCTTATATGGAAAGACTGTCCCGTGGCTCGCGTTTGGGAACCGACTGCGAACTCATGGACCCTTAAGGTTTCAGCCTCCTGGTAGAATAGCTGGCGTCGTGCCTTTCTTAAGACGCTTGCAGCATTACAAATATAGCTAGATAGGCGTTTCTGCGTTGTCTTGAAAAGCACTCATGTTTCTGTGGTATTTAACTGTAAATTATCTTGACAAAAGGACAATGATTATGTTTAATGTTAGGTAAGCGCTACTCCACCCGGTTTTCTTGTTTTTCGCTCAATAGAAACCTTTTCATGTAACGTCATTGAAGTCTGGGATTAGACCTACTAGTTCGACAATTACACGCCAGTACATAAATGTAACCTGCTGCAATAATATTTTAGGACCATGGTGTTATTAAGGAGAGGCTCGGCAATTTAGATTTACAATATAACTGTGCGAATTTACCTAAAGTGTTTAGGCTAGAGGGTTCATCTTGTAACTTCAGACTGTGAACGTCCAGTTTCTGAACTTTTACACAACTTTGAAATGTTCGTGTGGACGGACTATATGGCACAAGGCAAGGGTCCTTAAAGCAAACCAGAATTAAATTTTCCTGCCTCTAGTTTGTATTTATCGGAGTCGGTAGCCGTGGTAGAATCGACATCCCTGTCCCCTAAAATTACGCATTTTACACAAACATTTCACAAAGAAAACCTCTAGCAAATCTACCATGTATCCAGTAATTTATAAGAACGAGATACTGGTGACTTGTACTTGCAGTTACTTGAATGTTCATGAAATTGGTGGGTTTTCAAAAAAAGACCCCGGACTTTGTTCTTTGACATCATTTTACAATAATTCTCTTCTACTGACCAACTCAGTTAGTCATGTTACATATCAATATTGCAAACACTTCGACAATATACATAAGTTACTAATTAAAAATCTCAAGGAAGTATGCTCCGTAAGTCGGGGAGTGTGTCCTTCTGTCAATAAACATATGGAATAAGGTCCGCGAATTAGCAAATTCTTTATTTACGTCTTGTAAGAACTTTTGCGTTTGCTAAAAGCAAAGCAAATTAAAAAAAAAAAGAAAAATACAAAAAGTTCCATACAATTTAAGAACTGATTTGCTTTACATACACACATTGTGAAATATGAAATTAACAAACTTAATCGTCTATCACCATTCAAAAACAAAGCAGGCAGAATCCCTTTTTTCATCGTAAACAAGTACATTTCTTATCAAAATATATTTACAAGATACCTTTATATATACACTACATGTGTGCCTGGGGAAATATTAGTCGTCCTTTAACGCAAGCAAAAAAGGAAGAAAAAAAACAAACAGGCACAAAGAACTTTAGCCCTTTAGAGCAGGACTCTAGTCCTATTAGATCTGGACCTCAGTCCCCTCTTAACGCAAATTCTGGGTATTACGCTGACTGGATATCGGTGCACGCCATTTAGAGAATGAAAAACTAATCGCGCCAAGGAATGTTCTTAAATCCCCCGAGCTCTCTAAATGTACATCCTAAAAGGTACAAGCTTTGCAGGATTTCACCCTGTGCAGGCTCCATGTGTACCCTGTCATGTCAAGGTTTTAAGGTGAAATCAAAATCATCGCGACTGGTTCAAAACAGAAGCTCTCCACCTCCTCGTGAATTATTTCAACCCGCCTCCTCCATTTGAACAGCGAGATGCCCAACACGGGCATCGCTAATGAGATTCCACAGGATTCCCAGCTCCGTGTTTCACAAGGGTTGGGGGCGTCACACTGTCATACGGTAACTAACGCGATATACAGACTGGGGAACCTTGTCAACCGAGTGAATTCGGGAGATGCGTCACGCCCAGGTCTCCAGTGCCGTGCAGAATGGAAGGGATCAAATAAAATATTAATTGCAGTACAAACCATATATTGTTACACGGAGTGTATAAAAATATAACGGGAAGGCATTAAACTAAAGCCACACATAACATGGTCAGATCTGTATGATCCGTCTTTATCATTGGGAAAAATATTAAATTTATTGTGTTGACGTCTAACTCATTTTCGGTAGCTCATTGTGAATTTAATAATTTTATTAATTTGGCACAGTCATGAAATACATTAATAAACGCACGGCTTTCAAAATAATCTTTAAAATTACTGACGTTCGGGATTCATTTGTAAACTCTAAAAAACGAACGCGATATGTTCATGCACGTGTTCAGACAAACAAAATTGTTCTTATCAAAAGCACGGTTGTTTCCATGTAGGCTATACCACTTCAGGTTAGTTAGGTGCTTTTAAGACTCAAAAAGTACTATATCAGAAAATAGCCAGTGATACTTCAGTATCTGGGGTTGATACGTCAACAAAAGGTAAAACTATACATACGTACCGAAACGGAATCTCCATGTCACGTACACGTTCTGTTCATTTTCATTATTAGTATTATCATTAAAACTCAACTAAGTCAGATAGTAGGTACGTCTAGTACCGAATGCAATTTCAATTATGATGAGTCATTTTTTACCTTAAATTCCCAGCCGTGAAGAGATATATTTTTAAAAAACGTACGTTCTTTTTTATGATTTAAACCTTCTAGAACATGCCTTTTCGGCACCCAGCAGAAAATGCGCTGCATTTTCTAGGGAGTTCCATATAGAAATAGGAAAACGTGCTTCTTAGAAATGCACAAATTTTGTAGCACAAATCTGGAAACTATCAAAGTAACCATGTATAAAGATGGGGGGTTTTGCTGGAGTTTTCTCTTGGCATTCTACTTGTACTTGGCACACGGGCGCCAAATGAGAAGAGAGCGCCCGGTCTGCGGTCAGTGATCTCGCGTGAAAAGCAAGGAGCCAACTGACACGCAGCGAGCTGACAGCACTGACAGCGTCTCAGGCAAGGACTTGGTAAATAAAAAACAAACAAAAAAAACTGTCCATCGCCTGGAGAGTAATGGCGAGGGGAGGGGGGGGGGGGTTCCAGACCTAAAAAACCACTTAAACAACCTTTCCCAGAGGATCACAAAATAAACAATAATCTTTTAAAAACTAGCTCTTGGGCGGGACTTCTGATTTGAAATCTTTACAACAGAACAAGTAGAAAAAAAAGTCAAGTATTAAGTTCCAGTACATTCTTTGAATATTAAGGAACACACACATACATAGAGACAAAAATAAACAAACTAAATATGTACATCTATATATATATTTATATATATATAATATTTTTTGCAGGTTCCAGTTCCCGTCTGGAGAATCCATACCTCTTTTTAATTGATACTTGTATATTGGCAGCATATTTGCATGTATTTTGATCTCTGTGGTTAAAGCCGGTAAAAAGACTTCTTAAACAGAAAAGATTATAAAACACAAGTGTAGTCAGTCAACCCTTAGAGCGAGCGGTCGGGCGGGAGGAGGGGTGCCCTGCCCTTAGTTCTGGTGGCGCTTCATGTGCAGCGCAAGGTGGTCGGAGCGCGAGAAGCAGCGACTGCAGGCGATGCACTTGAAGGGCTTGGCGCCGGTGTGCTTGCGGTAGTGCCGCGTCAGCTCGTCGGAGCGGGCGAAGCGCCAGTCGCAGCCTTCCCAGGTACAGCGGTAGGGCTTCTCCCCTGAAACACCGACAGGACATATATGCAGGGTTAGACCAAGGTGAGAAACATGGGGGTCTACCTGGGTCATACCATTAACCATCCGTGATAGGGGAGGAGAGGGTGGCCATTTCAGCCCAGGAGAGGACGGTGGGGGCTCGTTGCAGCAACAGGTGTCTAGAAATGTGGAATATAATTCCAGGGGCTACAATCCCACCCTAAGATCCACATAATGCACTTCTGATACGTGTCTGTCTTGTAAATACCAAAGAAAAAGAACATTACACCGGACAATTATAAAAATATCTGCATTAAAAATAAATGGAAGCGGAACAGGGCGTAACATTCTCATGTGATGAATAAGCACGACTCAGCTAATTACACAGCGGCATCACGCCGGATGACCATCACATTTAATGCCTCGACGTGACTCAGCACTGATCGGCGAACCTGAAGCGGACAGTCTACAAATTCGATCGCCTCACAGGCCACGTCCGCTCGACGCTATAACATGTATCCTTAGAGGATGCAACCAAGGGAACACAAAGGGGACGTATTCGTAACGCAAATCTGCCGAGCCTTTCTTAGAAGCAGTTCACATTCGAGGAGGCAAAAGGCACTCGTGCCACAGAGGCGATCAAATCGAGGCCCGCTGGGGCTTTTTTGCTTTTCAGATGGTCATGCTTGTACCCACTGACACGCAGCCGCATAGGGAATGAAACGAAACAAGTTCCCGGATGTATTATCCCGAGTTTACGGAGCTGAGCCACAGCTTGCTGTTGACAGAGCACAGGAAAGCGGGTCTATTGTGTCATTCTTAAGTGGCAGTTGTGGGCGGAGCCTCGCGAGTATGTGCTTGTGGTTTATTGAGTAATTGAGCTCCTTTTCTTGTGTAAACACAGAGTCATTTCTACAGAGTTAAATGCTGTGATAAGATCTGTATATGTGCAATGTGTAGCAATGTGCTGTGCTACTTGTCCAGGCTCTCTCTCACATACACACGCATGCACACACACATGCTAAACACACTCATCCCATCGGTTTGCTGAAGGCAACAACTTATGAGAATAAAAGTGGCGGTAGGGAATGATTTGAGAGGCCACACCTTTATTTAAACACGTAGACGCTCTCCCGCGCTGCCGTGTTGGGTGCCCGCATGCGTGTGTGTGCGTGCGTGTGAGGTCTACCATGCCAACGGCATCATGCAAATACCACATTTAATCCAAGGAGGATGCTGCTCCTTCATCAATTTCGACAAACTACAGTCTCAAGACGCAAGTTTACTGTCCCACCCACACGTGTTTGGGCGCGACAGGCAAATACAGATTATTTACACTGTTGAGGTAACCTCAATGAGGAAGACTCATGCTTGTATTGAGCCTAAATGTTTACATTTGGCTCTTTCTGAAAATCCTCTTCGCATTGTGCCAAAGCATTATCTCAACGAACACACGTTTCGCGAGTGTCGGCAAAGGACACCTACTGGCTGAGTGCTCTCCTTCAAGCCAGATTACATTTATGTTTAATCTTGAAAGCAATTTTTAACATTCCATCATACTGAGGTAATATCTGGCAGCTATTGGGGGGGGGGTTATTTCGGAATAAGGGTACCCCAAGCTCTGGAACATGTGACCTGGCTAGTGATCATGCACGAGCCCTAGAGGTGACCTTAACTGAGGCCCATGTGGGAACTGCGGTGACGAGAGTACATGACGTCATCTCCTGTGGGCCTCACGTCGATCAGGAAGCATGGATCGCAAACAGATATGACACGTCGAGTCCTCTCTGGTATGTTATTACTTCCACGGCTAGTCACCGCCACCAGACTCATTGCGATGTTTGTCCCGACCGGCTTTCACAAATGGCCGTAAGGCCTTGCCTGAGGCGGCGAGACCTCGTCTCGAACAAAGCCTGAGAACAGACGAAGGATTTGGGGAGAGGCCTGCCTCTAAGATCC
The DNA here is from genome assembly GCA_015163995.2 of Mormyrus lacerda. NCBI lineage: Eukaryota > Metazoa > Chordata > Actinopteri > Osteoglossiformes > Mormyridae > Mormyrus > Mormyrus lacerda. Next base: position 2,143,381 of record JAABNX020000071.1, read on the forward strand.
CGAGCAGTTGACGTGACCCTGATGCAGGTGGGACAGTTCCTGTAGTCCCTCAGGTAGGTCAGGTTTCAGCCACTCAGGTAGGGAGTCGAGTTTCAGCACGCTCAAGCCCCCCACCCCCTCAGGCCATGTCATCCCACCTATGGTTTGGTTGTAACCCGATGACCTTCCACCTCCACAAGCCTGGAAGTTCATGTTTTGATTATTTCTGTCGGTTTCTGCATTGGGTTTCAGAAAGTGTCCACCTGAGCACCAAGCAGTAGAAACTGTGTTAATGGCATGAAGCAAATAATATTTGAATAAGTGAGCCCTGCAGTTAAGTTTCAGTCACGTGGAACCGATGGACTTGGACGCGGTGAACGGAGATCGGATCCACCTGAACTCAGTCTTGGCTTCCCGGATTATGCCCTGGTGCTGGGAAGCAGCAGAGCTATTGTCAGACTTTCGTGTCTTAACTCCTGGTGCAACTCTTGAGGTCAAAAGCACCCCCCCCTTCCCCAGCTGCCAGCTCTTATCACGGCCTTGGCAAACATCGACGCCCGATAACTCTGCTCCCAAACTAGCTTTTCATTCGCTCTAACGAGTTGACACAGGATCGAATGCCAGGGCCGGGCCCTTAAAGGGGGCGACACTGTCAACACGGGAGGCTCCGGTGGTATCGTTGTAAAACCGCTTCTAATTAAGCTGCTAAAAACGCTATAAAAATCGGCAGAGAAGTTTACCATCTCGTTAAAATTTGTTTTAAAGGGACCATTAAAAAAATAGCAGCATCCTGTACGGGCCGGCTTTTCGGGGCGACACGGTGGCCCAACTGTTTTCGGTAAACATGCCGCGTCGTCTCTGCGTGTGTCTGGGCTTCCTCCTGACAGACTCACGCTGGCCCCCCCCTGCTTCCTTTTATGGCTGTCGTAGTGTGCGTGTGCAAACAACTTGCCCCCCGCCCCCCCCCCAGAGCCCATAAAACTCCTACAGGACATCATCTGTCCCTCGCAGGACTTTATCCACTCATTCTGTTTGTGAAGGGAGGGGGAGGGCAAAAGGACAATCAGGCAGATTGTGTAAAGTTTGGCACTATCACCTTCACAGCTAGAGGGACCGTGGAGGGGGCACAGATTTCACCCATAAAGAGAGACTTTTTCCTTGGGGGAAGATCAAGAACTAGAGTCAGGGGGTCAATGACTGCCACCAATGCCATCTCTCTTCTGCAGCTTTCTTCACAAGAATGAGAGAACGTTTTGTTTGTGTTTTTTTTTTTTTGGCGTTCTGCGGTCACATGTTATCACAGTACACAAAGTCGGCGCAGGACTCTGTGGCATTCGATAATTTCGCATTCCTCCGAGGACACGCCGCGCGGTACATACCATCCTTTCTGAGGCGCTCTACGCCATCCGTACGCCCTGTCACACTCTCTATCTGCCCTGCGCACATGGAGTTTGTAGGTGTAGCGAGAACATTTCAGAGACGCAATCAATCCTTCAGCTTTGTCAGGCAAATGAGCATCCTGTCTGGATGTTTTCCGGCCATCTCCCAAGCCGTTTTTTTAAACCTTTTTTTTTTTTTTTTTTTAAACCTGACCTGGAATTAAGCTTGCTCTTCCACAAATGTCCTGTTCCTCTTCACAACCCTAATCCTTGTCTTTCATAACACTATTTTCCTCTGACCTATTCCCAATGACCCTTCCCTTCGCTATGTCGTTCTCCAGAAACGATGGGGCTGACAGTTGCCATGCTGACAGACTCCCGCACCTTGGTTCCTCCTGAAGGACGACACCTTCCTAGATGAGTGTTTCCCAATCCGGTCCTCGGGGACCCACAGACAGTCCATGTTTGTGCACCAAGCTTCCTGCTAGACAACGTGGGCTGTCTATGGGTCCTCAAGGACCAGAACAGGAAATACTGCCCTAGACCACCAAGAGGACCAGACTCCACACCTGCCCCCCCCAACCCTCTCACCTGTACATACGTTGCAAAACCCTGGGCCCCCTGGGACCCGTCTTCATAGTGACAACACATCAAAGCTTGAGTTGAAGACATTAGCTCAGCCATGCACAGAAGTACACAGTCAGACAGAAGAGGAAGTGAAGCCTGAATGAAACTAGACTGACAAAAATGATTCGGGGAGAGGAAAAAAATAAAAAAAAGCGCAGGGGGCCAGTCGTGAAGTCGAGCCGCGATCCATTTAATTAGGACGTGTAACTCAATAAAGCAAAACAAGCAGCGAACATAATCTGGTCCCAGATAAATCCCCCGCTAAGACCTCTTAATGTACAGCGGGGCTTATCGGGCCGGAATCTGCACGGAAGCAGACGTTTTAGCCTGGGAACTCAGCCACTCAGGCCCATTTAGGTCAGTCGGGTCCCGGTTTTGCACACAAAACTGCTACATGCCCCCCCCCCGAGTCCAGCCTGAAGAACAGGTTTTTCCATCTGAAGCTTTGCTCTCCTGCTCCCTTCGTAAGGTGAGACGGGCTTGTGGGGGCATGCAAAGAAGCCAACAAGCAGGCTGATCCCTCCCCCCTTGCTTTCAGTCCCACCTGCGCTGCCTCCTCCTGCCCGATTCCTCGGGATCGAAGTTTCTCAACCCGGTCCTCGGAGACCCCTAGACAGACCGTGTTTTTGCTCTCTCCGAGTTGACAGGGAGCAAAAATGTGGACCGTCTGGGGATCCCCCGAGGGGAAACACTGCTTTAAACTCCTTTCTTTCATCTCTGGACATATGTGCATATAACTTATTCCAGCACACTGGTAAGTCTCCCATCACCAGCAAGAACTGCATCCTCCGCATTAACCAACTGTCCACCTTCCCACCCCAGGCTCTGCTCTGATTGTACAAGGGAGCCGCTCTTACCTGTGTGTGTCCTCTGGTGGGCTTTGAGGTGAGAGCTCTTTGTATACACTTTGGTGCAACCTATATGCAAGCAAAAGGAGAGAAACTTCATGATCCACCCACTACAGAGACCACTCTTTGCCATGCCCCCCCCCTCCGTTCCGTAAGCGACCAATAACCTACCGGGGAAATCACAGTGGTGGATCCTCCTCTTCTCCAGCTCCGGGTTGTTCCTTCGGTTGTACCGTGGCCCGGTTAGGACACCCTGTCCGTGGGTCATCAGCAGCGACTGAGGGTGCATCGAAGGCATCTTGATCCCTTGCCGGGCTTCGTAGGGGGGTGGGGGGTGGATGGTGTTGATGAGCTCGGCCTGGTTCTCAGGACTCCCGGGCTGAGAGTTAGGTGGAGAGGGAGGTAGACTATGAGGCTGTGGAGATGGATAAAAATGCTCAGGCATGACAAAACCGCCTGTGCCCGCTGTCAGCGTGATGCTGTTAAGGTTGTGCATGCTCCTGCTGTTGCCGTTTCCCGATTGGCTGCTGGACAGAGGCATTGTGAGGTCATTGCTGCTGACCGGTAGCTGGTAGACTGGCGGTTGCTGTGGGCCGATGTGCATCTCGTCGGTTGCCATGTCGGGCTTGACAAAAAGGCCGTTGACAGTCTGTGGCATGCTGAAGACGGACGTGAAGTCGGGGAGGGTCTGGATGGAGCAGGGGACATCCACGCCGGGCTCCGTCTTGATCTGCTGGAGGACGGGCTTGGAGCGGTAGAGGCCCGTGCGTAAATGGGTTGTGTTGGGCAGGATCAGGTTGATGTTGACGCTGTACGGCGTGAGCTTCTCCTCTGAAAAATACTCGTCCACCACCGAGGCGCTCTCCCGGCGGTACTTTTTGTCCATCATGACCGGCGTTGCCTGAGGACCTGTCTGGGGCAGGTACTTCTCCATTTCTAACCGGGTCTGATAGAAAAGAAAAACAGAAACACAGGCTAGTAATAAACATGAGGGATCCAGAACATTCATTTGCCATTTTGGAGCTCTCTGAAGGACTGCCAAAGTCATGCCAGGATGGGGTCGGTGTAAGATGATCAGGGAGGAGAAGAGGGTGGATAAAAATAACACAGTTGAATGTGGAGGTGGGTTTTTGGCTGGTTTCAGCCCTCTGGTAAACTCCCCTATTTTCATGCCAGTGTTCTTACAAGAACAGCGTGTACCCAGGATAACTGCCCGATGACTGTACATCTAAACACAGCTCAAACAAGAAAATAAACATATAAACCCTGTATCTCCTGTAGCTGGACAAGCAGAGCATTTGCGGTACCGATGCAAAGGTTGTGGGTTTGGTGAAAGTGTTGATGGATAAATGAAACCCAGCTAGGTACCTTCAAGCACCACTTCCTACATTACCACTCTTACCATTGCATGAAATGCGCTGGACGAATCATCAGGAGATTTGACCAGTTTGGGTGTTCCTCATGATTGGTTTTTGTTTTTTGTTCGTTTACTCACAGTATCCAGTTCATGCACACCTGACCCATCACACGTCAGCTTTTAGGTTTCACAAAAACTAATCATCCCAGACTCCGTTCACAACGTTGACCTGGGCGTGCCAACCAGAGGGATCAATCCAATACCAAAGTGATTCGAGAAAAACAAACGGAACATCGTGAATTAAACTGGGAATACTGGCTTCACCATCATGACACACCCTCAAAAGCAAACATTCGATGCTGGAGTTAGGAAAGAGGATGTATCGCACACCGCGGACTGGTGCAGGGACAGATTGCGCGTTCACGGGCGCCACTGCGACGGCGGTACGTGGGCCCTGATCTCTGAACACTTACAGCCGTTTTATGACCTGTTTGCTGAAGTGGTCTACACCCCCACATTGCAGATTAAGTGAGGACCAGGAGATAGGAGTGCTTGGAACCTACTGCACTAAGTCACACACGCTTTGCCAGTTATTCTCATACTACTAGTAGGCCTTCTGAAAGGAGGCACGCGTATGGATACCAGAGCATACTGACATACATAGAAGTTAAAAGTTACTGCGACGTCCTGACTGGCACTCGTGGCTGCAAGAGACTGATGCCACTTTGCTGCGTCGCAGAACTTTGAAAATCTACAGCTGGATTTTCAAGCACCGGTCTCATGCAGAAACTCAATGCTAACATCCAGGCTGGCTGAGAGGCAGCCAGGCTCCCCTAATAGGCCAACAGTGACTCGGCTCTCTTGTTGATCCAGTGCTGCTGTCACTGGCCGTGGCTGAATGAGCCTTTCGGTGGTCGTCCTCATTCCCAAGCCTTGGTGTGGTCTGCAGCTCATTCTCTTCTTCATGGGGATACGGCGCGGACCTGAACCTTGCACTATCCCGTAGCCTGTAAATGACCCCATCGGTTTTATAGCTTCTCTGTAATGCAATGCGAGGACAGATAACGGCAGAGACGTGAACCGTCCTCACGTTAATACGGCCCTCCGTGCATTACAATAGCACTCACATAATTATGAAACCTGACTCACTCCACACATCAGCGCTAACTCTATCTTCCAGTCGTCTATGGGTAGACTGGGGAACTTGAGCGATTGTGAAGCAGCGTTATATCATTTTAAGATGCCAGTTTCCTTAAGAACTGGGTTTAGGGAAGACACTTCCATATTGAAATGGCAAAACAAATAGACCTGTATTCATCATTAGCACCATATCATTATGGGATGCCTGTTCATCCCAGGCCCCATAAAACAATGACTGATATTCTTCTTGTCTGTAACCCAGAGTCATTATAACACAAATGATGTGACCTTAGAGAGTAAAAAAGCAAAACCTTTGAGACCAGGATGATACTTTATGGCTTCCAGGAAAACGATAAGGGCTGTTTTGACTTTTCGCTATAGTTTCTGGCGGGGTGATAAAGCCCGAGACTCACCCCCCAGGGGTGACGCAGGCACCTCCAGCAATATGGTCCAAGTACATGACTGGGCTTCACAAAGGTACAACAATACAAGGGCACATACAAATTCTCTCAACAGAAACACTCGATGCAATAGTTATGATGGAGACTGTTGAGACCCCAGAAGGGATCTGCATCAAAGTGACACTTAATTGAACAGCTGGCCCGTGACAAAAGCTCTTTAGCATCTGAGGTGCACTTACTATTTGGGGAAATAAATAAATAATAAAATAAACGTCACGAGCGGAGGATTTTGTCAGATTTCCAGCCAAGTCATTGTCCTCTCACACAAACCGCATCAAAACTGCATGAAGGCAAACAAACTGTCAGGGAAGTAAAAACAAACAAAACCCTAGGAACGAAATTAGACTTCAACCGGCCAAGAAATGTCTGAAATTGAGGATTAAGAGCCCTCTTGAAACACCTACACGGACGAGGGCTTTTGTTGTAATCCACCTTCACTTTGTTTGCACAATACACCTCTCGCTAAATTTGGACTGCTCTCAGAGGGCGAAAGAGTTGCCGAAAACTGCGCCCCGGCCATCTGGTGCACGCACCAAAACAAAAGAAAAGAAAATACATTTAAGTGTGATTTACTGCAAACGGACGCCCTGCCGCCTTTTCATTTGAAGCAGGAGATCTAAAGGGAAACTAAGCGAAGAGGACCTGACAGCAAAACGACATGCCAGTACAAACCCCCAAGAAACAAACGCATATTTCCGTTTGGAAGGATATCAAACCCCCCGCCTCACACCAGCCCCTAAAAGATTCATTACTTCTTAAATAACCCAGAACGACTAGTTCAGACCTCTAATTTCATATACATAAAAACGTGTGACACTTCTTGGCTCGTTTGTTTGTACTTCCAGGTTATATGATACTTGTAAAAGCAGATGAATTTGGGATCGCAATAAAAAAAATGTCGCTGACCAGATACAGCACAACTTATAACGAATGGATTAGTATTATTAATGATAGACGGGGAATGAGCGCGCACAAGAAACCAAGTTGCTTATGCAAAAGGTATCTCTTCCAGACATCAGGATTGCTCCGATAACCACATTTACCTAAACAGAAAATGCAGATTTACCGGGTCTGGCAGCTTGTTAGTGAGCGTCACAAACGCATGCAAACACTCGGTCGTTTGAGTCTTCAGCCAAGGAAAGGAAATTCGACTACCGCAGTTGCAGTACGATACGTTTCTATAGCACGATATTTTTCCACCATAATCTTATCCCTGGGCAAGATATCTTCTCTAATAAAGGATATGAGCCTTTGACTCTGCACCAACAGGTCGGACCGCATGCTTGTGTCACCGCACAATCGCCCAGCTCTTAACGAGATGGTTACACGAATAGCAAAGTGTGGACGAACGCTAAGCACGGCGAGATTGGATAATAGGAGACCTACGCCCATCTGGAATCCATGTCTAATTTACAAGATAATTGCACTGAGAAAAAAAAAACATGTTCACTCGCTTCAATGCCGAACAAAACAAAACCAATAAAAAGTATACAATTTAAAGATTTCATTCGGGCGTGTCGATAAGTAGGTGATTAACTGTACACGTATGTCAATTTATGCTAACAGAATCTTGGACCTAGTTGCTGCAGAGCAATGCGTATTATACTTTTTCATAGGAAGTGTTTTCATACATGTATAACCACGAAAAAAAAACTATAACCCAGGGTGCTGTGAACTGATTAGCTATTTATTTCAGAATTATTGTCTGACTTTATTTAAGTACATGCAATACAAATGCTTATAAAATTAACTGAGAAAATATTTAGACCGACTTTTTTTGGATAATGAAATTTGGGATCTTTCGTAAACTTGATTTTAAACATGCACTAAAACCTTAAGCAAACTTTTTTTCTTATTAGTATTGCTTCATCCTAAAATCAATTCCTCATCACCATTGTTTATCTGAATCATTTTCACTTTTCCTGGATGTTATTCCAAGATTCTAAGATGGAAGATATACGAATATGTTTGTTGATCGCGCCTGGGTTCACAAAGTTGTAAACGGGATCATTAGGCAAAATAGGCTCATTTAAAATCTTATTTGCATGATATGCACAATGGTTACAAATGTTTGATTTGTATAGTATAACCATGGGAATATTGTGATGAGCAAATGCATATATGAAAAGGCAAATGTACCCACACTGATACCATGCCAGTGTGGATTAATTAACGGGTCAATTATTAATGGTATTTGTATGGTAACGGATCAAGTTCGACTTAAGGTTCCAAAAGCACAACCATTAATTATAGAAAAGTAAAAGGTGTCTCTGTATATAGATACCTGTGACACTTCACATACAAACAGTTGCAGACTTGAAAAAAAAAAATCAGGGTATTGCCCTGAATAACATCGATGCTGATATTGAACAGTCTTCAAAATTTGACATGGTTGCATCATGGGAAGGAATGTTTCATATAATAGGCATGTTATGTCATAATATGTTAAACTACAGCTAAATCTAACACATAATGTACTGTTTAATGAAATGCACTGTGACAAAAAGTGATTTTACAGGAAACAAACCCTCATTACGCAGCCTATATGCATCAGAATAAGCGTGATTTACTTTCAAAATATTTAATTACAGTTACATTATATTTTGTAAACGGTCTTTGTTGCTAAAGTAAATATTCTGATCAGGCTAGCTGGTATGGCTAAAGAACCCGCCACGTTCTACCAGCCTGGTCATCTTACCGCAGAATCTGAATGACTATTTATTGCAGACTTTTCTACCCAACTTAGTAATAATTTAATTATTTAATAGTTTAAGTAAAGGAGGCGTTTCTACTGAGCTATCCGACCATGGATTTTGTCCCGGCTTTTGCACGACCGTCCGGCTCCGCAATGGACCTCTGTTCGTACCTGGGACAGCTCCAAAGTACTTCTTCCCGCTGGCTTGACTTCCTCGAACACAGAAGAGTCCTCTGCGCCATCCCCTTCGGACATCCTAACCGGTTTCAGTTGGGTGAAAACAGCCCTTTCTTCTGTACTGGGCACGTTCACAGATAGTCCTATGCTCGCCATTACTTTCCCTCAAACAAAACTTAAAGGCGTTTTCCTTAAGTTAAAAGATCTAGTAAAACGATGAAACTGCGCTTCTCCCCCGTGACTTTTTATCTCTGTACCCAAGCGATCTTTTTTTGTGAAATCCAGGTGCACAGTACCTCCTGATCCCACCCTCTGCCTGTCAAGCCGCTTTACCTGTGATAAAGTAAGTTGATAGCTGCGTTGACCGATGAGATTGACATGCCGACTACCCAATCAGCGCAAAGAAGCAACGGCCAACTCCAATCACCTGTAGCAAAGGTGTTCCGACATGGATTTTTGAAGAATGTTTAAATTTACTGTTGAACGCTTCCCAGAAAGGTTATTATTTCGTTATTACATAACACACACATCTTGATCTGTATTCAGTAATAGTAATTACGAAAGCAGACCGACTGATTAAAAACAGAATCATGCACAGGATATAATTAAAAATGTATAATTAATTAAATATATCATTTAAAAATGTCAGGTGAAAGAAATTGCGATAATCTCATTATTAACCTTTTTGGGTTAAACAATAAACAGTTTTTTTCCTGGAAACGCGGATATTCATACTGATTTCTTCACAAAAATATATTATTTAAATCTTTGTGCGAGATCTTGTAAAGGGCTTTTGTTTTACGCATCCTGTAACGCTCTGAACTACAGATACTGAAGGACTGCACAGGTATTCACGCACAAACAAACCTCACGACGATGAGGTGTATATTCCTCTCGCGCTGCCCTTCGGCAGTGCTACTCAGCATTTACGACGATCTGCAATTCTATGGTATGCACGTGAGAGGGGCCAACTGGAAACTCTAGACAACCCCGAATGTGTTATTTTTCTAGGAGTTTAGGTGGTGTAATTTATCATTTTCTATACGCTATATGCTCGTGTGGTTCGAGAGAACGGTTCCTTAAAACAGTTCAGGATGAGTTCAGCAGGTACAACAGTCGGACGCCTCTAGGAATACACACCGGCGAAATAGGAGTATGAATTTCAGGACATCTTAGACTGCTAAACTCGTCATAAGGGATACAAACACCTTAATTAGGTGTGAAAACGTCGCACTTTTACGAAACCTTAGAATTCCTGTCTCCTGGCAAACATTTATGCCTATCAATCAGTACCCAAGAACTAATAATTAGACCAGATGTCATTGTATTTCATAGCGCTAGTGACTGCTAGTGTCTGGCCAGAATCCTGGAATAATAGAACGAGGTGATTTTTGAGTCAACACTTATTTTTAATATCTTCCACTTTGTTTCCTACTATGTCATTCAAAACATCAAAGGCAATCTTCTAATATTTCTCACCCCTGGCTCTCTTTCGATCTCTGACTACATTTAGTAGCTATATTTTTCTCTTCCAGTTACCAAAAGCAATGATTTCTCACAAAAGCAGTATTGTTCAAGTTGGAAATTCAGTATTAGTAATATTTAACTAGTTTTACAGTTAAGTGCATGCTCAATGTTCGATTGCAAATGAAACATGCCTAAGCAATGATTATTAGAGCTGCTTCTCATTTGGCAATTTGTGAGCTCAAACGCTCTTGCTAATGTTCCCTTCAGTGTTCCTCCTGCTGCTCAGCATTTGACGGGTGCATGGAGTGTTTCCGAAGTGAGTTTTCAAGCAGGATCTAGTGGTTTCCTGCAAGCCCACACATGTGATAGTCCAATGTTCTAACAAGCGAATGATGTGTGATTATAGCATATTAAAGAAGGAACATCGCAATTTTACGCATGTAACAAAAATAAAATATTATGTAAAGGGTTAATTCTACAAAAATATCAAAGCCAATTTTAAGAAACACGATTCAGTCATATGAAACACACTCCAGGGGTTCTGCAAGGCTCTGTTTACAGGCCACCTTATTTTTTTGCCCTATCTGGATTCTTTTCCTATTTTTACTGATCAGTAGTGCATATATATTTCTATTTTTCTTGGTCTCTTTTGGACACTCCTTGAGAAAAGTCCCTCCCACACCGTCCCCAAACTTACTTTTTACTGTGATCTCCTTGCCCACTGTTGCCCACCTCTGTAACTTTGGACGTATTTGAAACCCCAGTTTCACTTTCAGACAGGACACTGCTTTTCTCATTCCATTTCACCTTGATTACTTAATTGCTGTTCTGCACTGAAGCAATATATGTTAGCTAATTTTTTTTTTGGGTACAACAGCAGTTTCCTTCTTGGGACTTCCACCTGCAAGTTCTCTACACAAGCCACCTATTCTGTTGCATCACTCTCTGTTTCAGCCTGTCCCCAGCTCTCTGCTGTCGCCCTCCATTGCCGTCCACATACTGGCTTACCCACTCCACAGATTTCCTCTACCTCGCTTACCCAGTCCACAATTTCTTAATGAAATCATGCTATATTTGTTCACATTCTCCAGAACAATCCCAGTGATTTGTGCAGCTTATATTTATTTTTTATTTTCAATCCAGATCAAAGTGTGAAAAAGTGAGAGTTTGGAAACATCAAATGGTTTACATCAGTCCAATGAAATTACAATGTAGCTTCCTGTTTGGGGGGGGGGGGGATTTCCACACTATAAATATTGACACAATATATTGTGCTAAAATACAGTTGCAAGACTAACAGAAACATGCCAAAAGTTCCCATGTTAGATGTAGTGGACTTGCATTTCAGAATTGATTACAGACTTGTTGCCTCCCGAAGGAACAAGCAGTACTTGGACCTGGTTCCTGGCTGCGCTCGTTGGCTTAATTGAGTCTTTCTTATTTTTTCTTGCTACTCTGGTTGATTGACATTTTTGTGGTTTACTGTTACCACACAGATGTAAGAACTGTAAGGAGCTCTGCTGGCATTCGGGTTACCGTGAGCTTCGGGGCAAAGGCTTGCAGGCATCGTGACAGTTAACGATTCAGCTAGCCTGTGTCTTTGAACCTGAGGGAGGTCTACAATCTGCCAGCTACCAGGGGACACTTTGGTGATGACCATGGGGTCCAAACCCTCAAAAGCAGAAGACTGCAGGACTTCCGTTCCTCTCACTCAGCCTCACTGGAGCATCATATCTGTCAATTTTTTTTTCCCACAGAATTAAAAATACCTCATAAACTTTTTCAGTAGTAGTACGCAAGCAGTATTCACTTGGTACATGTTGGTGTGTGGGCCCTAAACATTCAGACGGTGACCTCATGTCACCGCAAGTGTGTACACCCGTTTCTCACCAGTGCAGCTCCGGGTGTGTACCCAGCATGCTCTAGTCAAATCATGCCAAGAGAAACACTGAACCACTGCCACCATGAATGAGAGACCTGGGGAAGGGGTCTGCTGAAAGTTCGCCCTCTCTGGTGCAAGTCCACTCTGATGAGTTAAAATTCATGCTGCGGTGTGTCAGGTCGATATAAAGGCAGCGCTTCCTGCCTTTAGGTCAAATTTTGCCAGTCTCACTAACAGTCAACAGTTAAATAAATGGCTCTTACTTTGACAATCAGACTGGTTTCTGGCTTTCCTTTGAAGACAAAGTGTTTCATTTAAATTTCCAGGAACAAGGGAAGTTATGGCTAAGTCATGCTACGACGTCTGCGAACGTGGAAGAAGAAACCAACAAAGGGAACAGGTCACTCTGCATTCCTGTAAGCCCTCCTTGCATGGGGGCAGAAGACCATCACCGTGAACACCATTTGAGTGTGAAGTGACTGCAGGCAAACAGGAAACAGGAAGCAATAAAATCATGTTTATATATCTAATTTGATGACCCCTCGAATTACAGCAGAACTTCTTTTAATGTTTATTTTTAATGATTATTCATCCGTAAGTCTGCGGTTACTCTTTGTCGAATTCTGGATATCCCCCTGGTGAGGATGTGAGTGTGCCCCTGTGTCCTTGCTTTTGCTAAAAAAAGCCCCTTTGATGCCCTGTGGGAATGTGTGTGTGTGTGTGTGTGTGTGTGTCTGGGTGTGACTGATTGTCTGCCTGTCTGTAGGTGCACCCAGCAGCACATTCTACCGTGGAAACAGCCGGAAACAGAGTAGAGACAGCCTGTGACGCTGAAAGTCGCATTAATGGAGGATTTTCACCATAAAAGCACACAATGGATGCAACGGAACTTTTTTAAAACCATTTTGTGTTACATAGCGCCGTGCGACGATTCCATGCGTCTTTCTAAGAAAAGCTGTTAGGTCAGCTTAACCAGGATGGTGATGAATGTCGGGGGGGTTCTCTGGCCATCTCAGGTAACTGCCCCCCCCCCCCCAGTGTGTGAACTATAATCATGGTGATTATCCAGGCAGTGCCTGCAGCTTTTAGCC
>JAABNX020000071.1:2156906-2167785 GCA_015163995.2 Mormyrus lacerda
CCGCTAGGCGACCGGGTGCATGCCTATGTTACGTGACGCCAAACCAGGCCTCCCCGCCCATCTCGATTTATTGCACACTTCATCTGGCAGCCTGGAATGCTGACTGAGAAACGGGCCGATGAGGGAACCGAAAGTGCAGCAATCACGACCTGGGGGGGGGAGGGGGGGGGATATGCACTACTGTAATCAGGTGACCTTCTGGAGAAATCCGTCAGCCTCAATGCTGCATTTCCAAAACCTCCACTTTCATTGGTTACCCATCCATTTTCTGCAATTGCTTGTCCTGTTCAGGGATGCAGGGCGGGGGAGGGGGGACAAATCAGGATGGGGCACCAACCCATTGCAGGGCGCATGAACATGCTAATCATTAACTCACACACGCCTATGGGCAATTTGGCAACCCCAGTTAGCCTCAGCATGTTTTCGGTCTGGGCGGGGAAACTGGAAACCCAGCCAAATCGCAGTGGGGGGACCCAGCAGTGCTAACCACTGCACCAGCACACCACCCTTTTCTGCAGTGGTTACTCCTCACCAGATCAGTTGCCAGCAGAGGGCACCACTCATTGACTGGGACCCCATCCTCAAAACTGGGCAGCCCTGAATGATGCAGCAAGGGAGAGCAGGTTGTTGGAGCCTGTCTGTCACGAATTATAATGTGACTTATGATGAGTATTTCCATGAGAATTCCAATGAACCACGTCAATAGCTCAGTGGTCCTGGACCAGAGCTGCAGACACCTCCAGACCAGCCAAAGCTTCCAAGCCACTTGATTTTTAACCTTTCTGCCCTCATATCTGTTTACCTGCAGGTTACCACTCTACTGGTACCCTTGTAGAGGTAAGAACGCTAGCGGGGCATCGAACCCTCATGGTTGGAAAGCAGCCTTAATATAATGTATGTTTTGTAAATTATCTTGAAGACTATCTCACCATCTTATTTAAGAAATGATATTTAAAGGCCTCTGTTCGTGTTTGTTTGTGGGGACACATCACACGCGGGAAACCCGCACAGAAGACGTTATCGTGCTTCTCATAGTGTTGCCACGCCAACCAGCTGGAAATCGTTGGGAGGCCATGTTGACAGAAGGAGTGGGTCTCCTTTAGGCTCCCTGGAACTGCCAGCTGGCGGTAAGCGATTGCATAATCGATCTTAATCAAACAGCTCCCATGTTCAGGTATCTGTAATCCTACAGGCTGGACAAAGGCGTCACAGGGCGGCTCCCTTTGCTGCCATCAGAGGAGGCATTTATTGCCCTCTGGGCTTGAGTTGGCACACTGTAAACTCCATGCCGCATGCAGGACCCGGGGGAGCTTCAGCCAGCCTGCATCAAGCGGAGTCACACAGAGGCCCATCAGGCCGGTTATAACTCGGTGTGTGGCTCAGAGGGAGGTTGGTGGTTCAAGCCCCAGCCTCAGCACGGCCCTTAGTGCCCAGGTCAAGGGGTGTTGCATGTTGACTGACCCAAAGCTGTGACTCCCCCCAGGCTATGGAGTGCAAACTGGAGTCGGTGCAGAGATGCATTCCAATGTACCTGTACTTGTGCAAGTAGCATTAAAAAAAAATAAAAGGGGTCGATGCCATTCCTACCAATCCCTTCCTATCTTTATGTGCCGCATTACTAAGTTGAGCCTCCCCTGCAGCCAATCAGAATTGGAGGTTTGCAGGCTGAGACCTCTCATGTCTGCCTCCTTTGGCTGGGAGTGAGAGGGAGAGATTAGCAGATGCATTGCGATGGGGCCATGCAGCCGCCAAATGGGAGGTGCTGCTGCTGAGAGGGGAGGGGGGTAAGGGTGGAGGATGCATGTAAGTCATCCCCATGGCAACCACTCTTCACACAAAGGGGAGCATCTTACCCGTATCAGGAAAATGCCCTGACGTCACCTATTAATCCCTTAAGATTTTTATCAACGGGTTGTGAAAGGAATAAATATGCACTGCAATGTTGCATATCACAGATGAGTCACAACATCTGAAAGTACAGATTTAAGTGTTTAAATTTCTCTTTTATGTTGTGGACACACTGAATAGGTTTCTCTATTTTAGACACAGCCACTGAGTCACAAGGAAGTAATCAACCGCAAGAGAAGTTTAATTACGAGAAGTTTAAATAATATTGATCGATAGTGGTGGTTTGTGCTTCAGAATGTTTAAAACCCATCACAGTTTTCAATATTTTGAAACACAAGTCAAGGTCAACCTCCTGTCGCTGGTCAGGCTATTTCTGTTACGCGTGTCTTGTCTGAAGAAGCACATGGCAGCTAAGTTTAGCGAAAGCAACAATTAATGCCTTTTATTTGACTTCCCATGTTGTCAGTATATATTTTATAGCATGTTTTATGATCCATGTCTTTGTCGTCATGCAACAACAAATTTCATGTACTATTAAACATGTGCTATTGATTTAGAGAAAGGGAAACTGGTACTTGATTTATTAATCACATTTTAAATAAAATTAATAAAATTGGCTAATGGCTAAATATGTAAACCTTTTAAGTTGTTCAACCAATAAAACTTTTCATTAAATATCACCCATAAAATGAAGTGAAATATATTGTAGTTGTGCACCTGCATGTGTGAAATATTTAGCATGGGAAAAGTATTATAAAACCAGACTTGTCAAAAAAACCCTCAATTGGTCTGACGTACATTTCACGAAGAAAAATATTTTACACACGTGAAACAAGGACCGAGCATTTAGGAGAGAGGTCACAGGAAGTTGACTGTTGCTTTAAGGATGTTGCGCAATTACAGGTGCAGCGATACGATTGGACGTCGCCAAATATGGCTATGGGAAGTGCTGGAATTCTTTCAGGTGAAAAAGACTGACATCACGCAAACTCCTATATTATGGAGCCCAGCACGCAAATTTAACCCTTCCACTCCCGATTTAGGTTCGCAGCCAATAAAGTTTAATGTATTTACACCTATGATGTCTTTCTCTGTTGTCAAGTTACAATGTATTTTAAATTACAGGCAAAAAATTGATCAGCGCATGCTTACGTGTTCATAATTATTGCTCTGTTTTTGCACATACTAAATTAATTATACAACATGTATTATGATTAACCAGTGGAAAGAGCTATTGAAAACGGTAGGTAATTATTAACGGGTGATTTGGCAGTATTAGCATATTTGCATAACCGGATGTCGTTCACGTGGAGCGCGGGGTGAATTTTTCGCACGAGCTCTGAGTAAGCGGCTGCATGTGCGCGCGGTCGATAGAGTCAAGTTACAGCGGGGCGCGTGCGGGAGATCGCGGCGGCGCACAGAAACCTTCTAGCAACTTCGGTCGATACGAAGTCATGCAATGATTATGAATCAGAATGCCTTCACAGTTCATATCAGCTGCCAGGCACGGATGTGAAGTTCAAGCTACCTATCTTACATGACTCTGAGTTCGTGTCTTCCAAGTTAGGTACAGTATTAAAAAAGTAAAATCCCTGCTCCCCTATACCCTAACCCCACACTGGAAAAACCGTCGGATTCCGTTTTCCTTTAATGGTTAAGTAAGGTTTTTTTTAAAAAAAAAATTATAGCCGACTGTAATGAATAACTTCAGACACCGGTCTGTCAGTCGCTGGCTGGTACATTATGTCTCATTATTTGAGCAAAGAGCTTTTCAGAGTTTACCCATTGTGAAGGCTGAAAGCCACCCGCGTTTGCCCCGAGGGTACCTGTCCGGGGCAATCGCTGACGTCAGGACTGTAGCGGTTGTAGGAGGAAAGGGGAGTAATTCTGCATACCTGCGGTTTGGAGGTAGAGAGCAAGAAAAAAACGTATGGATTTCTTTGAACTGGTTGTCCTGGCGACCAGGTAACAAAGCAAGAGCACAGGTATGAACACATGCTACTGAGTTAATGGAAAAATCTCCCTGCAAGAAAGGAACGAGAGAGGGGAGGAAAGTTACTGGGGCTGGAAGAGGGACCCCCTGGCTATTCAAAAGACTGAAAGACGCACACCTCTACTGCGGCCACCTGGTGGCGTGGTTATTAAAGTCTTGGCACGGACGGTGTTCGTGGCCATTTTAGCCATGTGTAAAGTGGCTGACCTTTTGCCTTGTCAAATATACAGCTGTCTTCGGTGATTAAAAAGGTGAACTCAGTTGCGTTGATTGCAGGCGTAGCCTGAGCAAATACGTTAATGCAGCGAATAATGACAGAAACGTGGGAAACACCCACAATATTAACAGGAACGTGAGATAAAATGTTTCTTGCTGGCAAACCTGGGCTCTGCAACACACTGTAATACCACCACGCTCATGTCTGTTGTTGTGTTGTGCAGATATCTTGCTAATGACCATTCAATTAGTTATATCACTGCTCCTGATATCGAACTGGTTTAACCTTTAATTTATTTGGCAGCCACTTAAATCCAAAGTGACATATAATTAGGAGCACAGGGTCAAACAGTCCCCTGAAACAAACTGGGGTTATAGGTCTTATTCAAATAGTGAAATCATTGTGTGGGATTAGAGCCAGTTACCTTCTAAGCACAAGTACAGCGTCATAACCTGCTGAGCCACATGTCAGCCCTTAAATGTTGCTCCCGAATTTAAGCAGAACCCAAAAACATCATATGCGATCATGCTCCGGAACCTTCTGTGGAGATGAGGCCCCCGCAAGCCGACCTGGGTGCTATTTCTGGCAAGAGGTCTTTGTCAGTTCTGGGAGGCAAAGGTGTGAGGTGTCCCGTGGGTAACCCCACACGCCACAGGGACACAAAGGGGGCGGTAAGCCGACGCTTCCATCTAGCATGCGAGGGGTGAGTGATCGCTCCCCGCTGACGGGCGCAGTAAACCCTGAAGTATCTTGGCAATGTAAGAAGGAATAAACCTCAATTAATGTTTCACGAACCTGCGGTGAGCACGCTCTTTTTAAAAGGTGAAGTGGATCTGAGTCACATGATTCCCTTTGCGCCCACCGTGCCACTGAACCAGGGCTTAATCAGTGCCCAGTCTTCATTGGATCCAAACTCCGTGTGATGCATCAAAGCCAATAGCTATGTCCGGCCTCCGAGACAGACAGGGCCGTGTCCCGCCCACTTGAGCCCTGGCCTCAGGAGATCCCAGTGCCAAGATAATTCATGCAGGAGAGTATGACTATTGTCCATGCTGACTCATATGGTCCCTGTAATATTCATCCTGGTGTGAGGTGATCCATTTGTCTTGCAGCTTCAGGTTACATGTTAGTTAGGATGATGTCTAATATGAAGTAAGATAAGCATTCAGGTCTGTTACAGACCCACAACCGATACCCCATAAATCACCATGACAGACGCAACGGTCATATTGAGTGGTTTATGGTGCAAGAGGTCTCATTGGGTGACATAAACGTCAGAGCTGTCAGCCTGGAGATAAGAGTTTTTCATCTCTCACTGGGTTTCCACAGGTCTCTTCCCAGTTTTCCTGCTGCCCAAAAGCATGCAGCTTAATGAAGCAGTAGTGTGGCCTTACTGGTCCCTGTGCTCTAGGTGGGGAACTTAAATTCACAAGTAGATGTTCCACACAGAAAACATCATGCTGATGGTTGGTTGAGGTCGTGAGCTGTTTGATAACAAAAATTTTGGAGTTGACTCCATTTCCAAGAGTTGGGAATCGATGGAGTCGTTTCAAAGAGTTGATTCCAAACAGCAGTCTACCTGATTTTTAAAAGAATAAGATTTTTTTAAATGATAAAACAGATTAGTATGTACGACAAGGGATACTTTTTAGTTCTTTTTATTGACTGGATCTTTTAAATACCTTTTGAAATTATATAAATAACAGTAAACCTCATAATTTATGACTTGGTTGCACACCTCGTACAAAAATAAAATGATAGGGCGGTTATTTCATTAATAGGGTTTATTTTCTCACTGAAATATTACAACATGTACCCTCATACTTTGTTTTATTACCTGGCTCCCAGAGGACTCCAAAATTGTATTATATCATGTTAGTCTAACAAAATATCAGTATAAATGGTAAATTTCAGTGACACAAATAAACAGATACATTATGTTGACATACACACACATGAAAAACTTCCCTCTTAAAATCCATGTTTGAATGAAAGTGACAATTGGTACAAATGCTATATTTCAGATGTCAAAATGACTTTATTCCATGCTAATTTAACTGAAATATTCATAGAAAACTGCACGCTTATTTAATGATGTACAGTAGCTTGGAGAGATGACTGATTTAGCTGGTTGTAGAGGGTTTCATTTGCACCTAACAGTTGCATTGGTCTTCAACTGTATTATCAAAGCGAAGTTATTTCATGAAATGCCAGCATTTTATTACGAATACATCATTTAACTTCATTTAGTGCCCTCTTTAAAGTAAAATATCAGTTTTTGTTTATTTTTTATTTTATTGTACGTAATTGTTTTTACAACGCACAAATATGCCTCTCTTAGGTTTTTTTATTCCGAAACGTCAACAGACGCATTACCATTGAATTGCAGCTGTCTCTAATTGTGCTTTCTGTTTTCATAAAAAAAAAAAAACGTAAAATCAAATTCATTATTGTTTAAAAAATGTTCAAAATTTTTATACCTGCTGTACCCAAGTTGCACTGAACCGTGAACCCCAAAATTGAGGCTTAATCCTATCTTGGAAATGTGATCATGTCATCTAGGGCCACACTAGCATTTCAAACTAGCTAGTCCAGAAGGATATTATTTTTTGTTATAGTTGTGTGTAATGATCAAGCATTAGCAGGCAAAATGATTTCCATTATTTCAGTTATGTTGCTCTCAGCTGGCTTGCTCTGGACTCTGCTCCTCCTCTGAGACGGCCTGCCCCTAGCGTTTGACGATATGCGAGCCCATGTCCTGCGTCGGACTGACGTCTTCCCGTGCGTTCCATGCTTCCTGAGACAGACCCAAGGCTCACCGAGAATCTTTTCTGGAAAAGCGTTTAAGGAAGACGGATGAATGTGACACATTGCAAAATCGCACTCTCGGGTGGAAACAGGCGAGATGAAAGCCAGCGTGACGGGGCAGGTGCAAGGGATTGACTTGGGGGATTTGTGGTGAACGCTAAGTCACCCAAGGCTTAGCGGCCCTCATGACTGCACTGGGCCAAGTTTGAGATAGAGGAGAAGCCAGAAGCATCACATGGGCCCTTGTGGTGAGGAAGGAGGAATTACCTTATGAAGAAAAAAACCCATTGCATGAGTTGTCACACTCAGCCTTGGCCTCCAACATCCATGCTGCCATCTTTCTGGAGAAAAAACCCTCCCTACTTATATATAATTGATGAGTGTCCAATGTGGGGAAGGAAGGCCATGTGACCACCGAGGGTCCATTATTTCCCTTCCTGTGCCAGTGGCACGTGGGACCCAGTGTGCCGTCATCCCATGATAAATAGGATTTTGGGTTTGAATTGGGTTTCCTCATCAAGGACAGGAGTGCATACTAGGGCCACTGGCCCCATCTGAAAGCTGATTGGTCCCCGGAGAGCTCCCTCCCCTGTCAATCACTGGTTCAAAACATATCATTGGCTAACATTAAAGTTGACCCCTCTTATACAACCCCACCTTAAAAGAACCCTACAATCGCATCTGCAATGGGGTGGAGTGGGGGGTGGGGGGGTGGCTGCTTCGATGGAGCTGCCGGAGCTCATTCCTCCTGCTGGTGTCATGCAGTCTCCCCCCATTGTCCATCATGTCAGCGCGGTGTGGGACATTCCTCAGTGCATGTCTGCAAACCTACGTGCCATTTCTAGAGTACAAAGGTACTGCTGTTACCACACCACTCGGGAACCTGTGATTTCACAGTCAGAAGCAAAATGATTTCATATGTCAGTCATTCTGCATATTTTAGCTAACAAATTCATGGGAAACTGATGACTGTAAGTCACATGGACACCTGGGACAGTTCACGTTCCTTATCCTACTGCACTGGTAGCAAACTGCAGCGTGATTGTCTGTATTTTGGGCTGGAGACCCTTCAATGGTGATACTAGGCAGACTAGGGGGGCAGACTGGTGCCATTTCTGTTGGGGGGGGGCAGATGCATTTGCCCTTAATGTCCTCCATGTATAACTTACACTAGATTGCCAGCATTAAGAAATGAAAGACAATTTTGAAAACCGATAACTAATTTATGCAGTGCTTTGCGGTCACGTTTTACAGTTTTTACAAATACCCAACTCACCCTGATTTCTTGCTCAGACTGTCTTGTTTCCACAAGCTTGATTATTTCTCTCTGTCGTTAGCCTCACTTTTTACCAACCGAAACAGCTCGACCACCCGCCGTTAGGAGTCCATCAGGAAAATGTGCTAGCGTTTGTGTTTCACCTGTTCCCAGTACACAAAAGTTTAGCTCACATATATAAACAATACATTTATTTCAGACTCAAGTGGCATGTATTTAAGTGGGCACGGGGTGGGGTCGGGAGCTGGATTTAGAAAACTTCTAATTACTCCGAAATGCAGACGAGACTCGCCTTTTAACGAAGTAAGCAGAGCAGAAGAAGCGTGGGCTTTGGGCCCTTTACAGAGCAGTGCAAGGCTTAGAAGCCCTAGTTGGGGCTGTGACAGTCAGCGTCCCAGGCCGTCTGTCCCTGCCCTGAGTCGTCAAGGTGAGCAACACCTAAGTGACAGCTCCTATCATCGCCTGGGAGACACACCCCCCACCAGTGTCACTCCAGAGGTCGTGAGCAGTCCTTGCTGAAAGGCGTCCGTCGCAATGGGGCCGTCAACACAGGAACTGGCCTCCCGTTGGCTCTGAAGCCCCTGCCCCCCACTCAGCACAGCGCTGTCACCCCAGCCTGGTCCACCCTGGATCACCACACACTGGCACTCTTGTGGCCTTTACCTGCATCGTGTCCGTCCTCCTGCATGACCTTCCCCGCCTCTTTCAGCACCGTATTCATCTTTGCTGCCTGCTGCCCCCTTATCTGATGATGCAGCTTGTTCAGAAACGGTGAGACGGTTGCCAAGGCGATGAGCGAAACCCCAGCATAAGTGGTGGAATTCGTGCTCATTATTCGTCTGTGTCATCCGTTGTTTGTTCAGCATTCGGAACATTCTCATCCTGACGTCATAAATGACGTTTATCGTACCCGTTTGCTTGACTCACCGCAGCTCAGTGTTCAGGCCTGTAGGTTTTAAATGACTAGGTTAACCTGCTTCGATATAGCGCACAGTGAAAGGAGAGGCTGAGCAATTAAGCCGCTCTGTAATCAAACGAGTTTAACGGGGCTTATAACACACCGTAATGACCAGCATCTCTCTCTTGCTGCTAGTGTCTGAGCAATAACAGTTTCTTGCAAAATCCGTGGGATTGTTGATGTTTTTTTTCTTGGCACACTGCTGAGCGGAGTTGCGTCCAGGCTCGCTGGGGGTTGCTTTAAATCACCAGTTCTCGAGCGGAGCAGTTAAAACCTGTATTTAAATAAAAACCAAATGTAATGGGCCGTATTCAAAGCAGAGTCAAGTCTGGTCTTGATACAAGAGGACAGACAGAATTAGGAGACTATCTAAATCAGAACAAAACCCACAAATGCACTCTTGGGCCAACAAGATGCAACTCAAGGGGGGAAGGGAGGGGGCACAGGATGAGGTGGGACTGTGTTTGGATGCCGCACTCTGTGCCGTTCAGTGGCTGGTCAGACAGTTACAAAACGCTCACTCAAAACTTCACCTCAGTTCTACTTTGCTGAGGCTAAGACAGCGACCAGCATTTCGGGATTATCCAGCCAAGCAAAGGGCAAGCTTTTACTTGCAGATAGCCTGAGGAGGCTGGGGACTTCAGCACATAAACTCAAGGTAGTCGGCTTGCCGGAGCAAAAAAAAAAAAAAAAAAAACGTGTTCTCAGACGTGTGGCACAGTGCCACCTAGTGGAGCATACCTGGCATTATTTTTGCCTGCCAAATGCCGAGCGAAGGACTGTATGTTCAGTGTCGTTACTGCTAAAGAAATTGAGATCTTGGGCTATATAAACACAGCACACCTGCCTCAGGACATAGGACACTTGGATATCTGAGAAATGTTCTGTGTGATACAGCCAGGGGCAGGAAGTCTGGATTTGACATAATTCTCTTCCACGGCAGAGTCTCAGGGGAACGTGACCCACAACACAGAAGCTTCAGAAGCTCTGGACTTTTCCATGTTTTCAAAGTACCCTGATCCATTTAAGGTCATAGTGATGCTGCACCTGGTCTGCCGTGTTTTGATAGGCCGTTTGTGCAGCTCTACCTACAAAGGGCAACCATTGCCGGGGGCAGCTCTCATAACCACCACGCCCCCTGCTGTCCAGTTGAATAACAGGATGCCATTTTAGGAAGGTTCCTAATTTTTATCTGCTGTAAGCCAGGGCTTCTGTGTTTTTATCCAGAGGTGAGGAGTGGGAATTTGAGATCCACCCCCCACCTGGAAGGTTCTGTGGACATCCAGTCAAAGCGTCACTGGGTAATTTCTGGCATGCCCAGCTCCCCAGCCACTGCGGATGCCTCTACATTGATTTCCCAATGTTCTGGCTGGTCGCTCAGCTAATTTAGAAAAATCTGCTCTCACTCGGCTCTTGTGACAAGTGTGACGGTATGTCCCCCCCCCCCCACACTTTCTTGCCTGATGTGCCCTGTTACACTATCTGGAAATAAAAAGGACAGTGTTTTTAGTGGTTGACAATACCAATATAACAGGGACTGGGTTTTTTTTTTTTGCACGGAGCAGCACAGAGGAAGGAACTTGGCCAAGCAGTGCCCCCCCATGGGCACTGTCGCGCAACTGCGAGGCCAATCGTGAGCATTCACTCAGCGGAGCACAGACACACACAGGTTCTTTTGGGGGTGGCTGCATTTGAGGCGACTAGGTACCAGTCCAGTGCATGTTGGCTCCTGTCTGGCATTCGGAGTTCATGCAGAGAATGGGGGTGGGTTGAAGGCGG
>JAABNX020000071.1:2191658-2211231 GCA_015163995.2 Mormyrus lacerda
GGGTGAACGGAGCGCTAAGCGGGTGAACGGAGCGCTAGGCGGGTGAACAGAGCGCAAGGCGGGTGAACAGAGCGCTAAGCGGGTGAACAGAGCGCTAGGCGGGTAAACAGAGCGCTAGGCGGGTGAACAGAGCGCTAAGCGGGTGAACAGAGCGCTAGGAGGGTGAACAGAGCACTAGGCGGGTAAACAGAGCACTAGTGTGAGCTGCCCGCAGACTCACTGCTGCTTTAACCAGTCACCCTGTAAACCAGGCATTGCGTCAGGATGGCCTGGTTTCTTCAGGTCATCCCCTTAACAAACTCATCAATTTCAACATCTCACTATTTCAACTAGTCCCCGTTTCAGTGAACTACCACTTCAGGAAGTTTATGTTGTGAGTGGTGCTGAAAAGCCCATTTTGATGCCTGTGGACACACTCCTCCGATTGCTTATCCAGGGAAAGAGGCGTGGTCTGCTATTCTCCGGGTGACGTGACCATCGGTCGAGTTTGGAGACAGGTAGCAAAAGATGAGGCTCACAGTAGGTTTTAAAAACATTCTGTCTTGCAGTATCCAGGATGAGAAACTCTTTCCGGAATTCTGCTGCTATAAAAACTATGAGGGGTTTGAAATTTCCACTGGGGAGGCAGAAAAAAGCCACCGTCCCACGCAAAACCAGACTTGGCGTCTTGATCAGCTCTGGAATGCGGCTTCATGTATATTTGAGTGCACATACAGGCCTGGCCTATCAGTTAATGACGTTCTTCTGTTCCCTGCTACTCTGCTCGCTGCCTCAGCACGGGTCCGTGGGCTTTCAGGTCTCACCCCCCCCCACACTACACCATCTCCTATCCTGCTTCATACGCACCCCTCCACCCCTATGGAAAGAGACAACTATTTTTGTGGATTCTGCTTAAAAAACTATTTGGTGATGGCATTCTCCACAGCGCCCCCTAGTGCCCAACTCACCCCATGGGACTGGACCGGTTGAAATGACTACAGCGTCCTGACACCTGCAGGTGCTATCGGGTCAAGCATGGGGATGCCCCCCACCTACAAAGAGGTGGGGGGAGCAGGACAAGCTTCCCCTCCAGCTCCGTATCTTTAATTTGCACTGGCAGTCAATAAAATATTTACCAGGAACCCTAAAGGCAATTACATTAAAGTGAGTAGTTAGACACCCCGAATGCTCAGCATCCCCGCCGTGCGGAGCGGGCGATTCGGGGAGCGGTCACAATCTGCAACATTAGATTTTACACCCCATCAATAATTGATCGATCATGAGAAAAAAAAATCGTGTGAGAATTATAAGAAAGTAAAGGCAAGATGGAGGAGGAAGGTGTTTGTCTGACTGCAGCGTGGTCAAGTCCATTTGCTCAGCGTAGCAGAAATGTGATTTCCACTGTGAATAACATCTTCACTTAGCCTTTGAGAGCCTCGCCAAAGTGGACCGTTCCACCGGTGAATGGGGTGGCCACCGGAGAAGGTGGGATGGGGGGGGGTCTTACGTGAGGCCTGATCTCGCCTCGGAAAGCCTGGGCAGGCCGTGGAAACTTCAGGCGAGCCACAGGGGACCGAGGAGTCAAAAAAAAACTGGAGAAGACAGCGAACCGGCGGAGGCCTGAAAGTCAAACCCCTGGGACCAGCATGGAAAGGTCTCGAGCACAGTTTGGCAAATCGGCTGGGCCTTCCAGAGTAACGGGGGCCAGGGAATGAAAGAAGAACCTTTCACAGGCTGAAGGGGACTGGAACAAAGTTTGAGGACCAATGGGAATTGTAGGTAGAACATCACCACCACCGTAAAGGCCCACAATAACCAGAACATTGCGGGGAGTTCCTAAGTTTTCTGGCACAGTTCTTGTTCGTGGAAGACACTCCTCGTGTCGGCACGGTTGCCGACCTTTCATCGTTCGTTACACTACGACTATACTGCCGGTTCATTAATACAGTGAGTCCTCAATCTCGGCATTAATATTAATTAGTAAATTAATGGCAATTGGGCTTGTTTCATAGACATTAATTTGGGAAACAGGGATTTTGTAGACCAGAGCTGTAGAGCCCTATGTTATTTAGAAGGACAGGCAAAGAGAAACAGGAAGTTCTGACCAAGTTCTGAATCACTTCCTGATCTCCATCCATTCCAATGCAGAATCAGCATCAACATCTTCTCACCTTGGCTCCAGGAGGTCTGAGAATGACTGACTCCAGTGCTTCCTTGTTGGGTCTCGCCACTTTTTTGCTTCCCCTGATATGCTCCTTAGCCACTCACCATCCATCCACCTTCGCAAATTTCGCACCTG
The DNA here is from genome assembly GCA_015163995.2 of Mormyrus lacerda. NCBI lineage: Eukaryota > Metazoa > Chordata > Actinopteri > Osteoglossiformes > Mormyridae > Mormyrus > Mormyrus lacerda. The sequence continues at coordinate 2,193,937 of JAABNX020000071.1, forward strand.
TCGCCACCATTTCGCCATCAACCTGCCAGCTCAGCCTCACGCCAAATGCCATTCCTGACGTGGGCAGCAGGGGGCGATGTATAATTAATGAGGGGGTTCTGTGCATCTGATGTGGAGTGTAGAGAGGGATGGGGGTGGGGGGGGAGTGGGGGTCGTCCTCAGATTTCCCAAGACGGCATCCCTGAGACCAGTTCCCCATTGTTGCCCCGTCGTTGTGAAAGTCTCTGGTTTCGGGTCCAATTAGAGGGATGACAGTGTTGGCTCAACATGACCCAGGGCGGCACGGACTTGTGGCTGTTCCAAGCCCCGCCCTGCCCATCGCTCAGCCACGGGGTCTTACACAGTCCGGCACCAGGGGGTGACACCCTCCGCAGAGTCACTCTGAACACGCCAGTCCGCTCTGGTGTCATCTACAATTAATGTGCTTAATATTTAATTACATGCTATCTGTTGGCCTAATGCTTAGCGATGTGCGCTTATAGTCAAAAGATTGCTGGTTTGAATCCCTGAACAGCAAGGGGTGTTGGGTGTTTAGGGGAGTCTGGCCACCAGCATTGATGTTACGTCACCATCTTAAGGTACCCTGAGCAAGATACTGATCCCCCTGTGTTAGCTGTCCCTCATCTCACGTATGAATTAAATGCACATCTTGTTGTTGTGTGTCAACAATGGCAACTACTCGCTTCACTTTGAACTTACCTATAAGCAAACGAGTACATAATTACCTCACGTAGAAGACGTGCGGAGGTGCATCGAAATAAAGAATGAATAATTTACTAATTAACTATTATTAGATGGTGAATGAGCTAAGCTCACAGCTCTACTGTTACAACATGTATCTGCTCATACTTCTGGAACAGTTTTCCACGAACTACAAATATTCCGTTTTGAAACCACTCTTATACCACTTGTTTAAGCTATTTTAACAGCATGCGTTACTCCTAAGAGTTCGCATTTTATTAATAGTTCTATGCTTTCCGTTCTTGTTAAGGAGAATGAAAACATGGAAGGCATCTTGATGATACGGTATAGTTTTATAGCATGAACATGAATGAAATAGACCGTAACAATTCAAATGGTAAATAATAATACCTATTCTGAGTTTACCATAAGGTCTTCCGCTAGTTTTCTTTAAAAGCACCTCTCTTTCTCTCGTACACACACACACACGCGCACGAACACACACACACTAAGATACATAGGAAAGCAAAACATCACAGGCTACCGACCTCAAACAGCATGCTGGGCGTGGCGTGACACAGAATTTCAGCCAATCAAATTCAGGACGAGGTGGGCGTGTCATTCTGTTAGGGGGCGGGGCAACTCTCCCCATCTTGCTCCACCATCAGTAACCAAAAAGTAAGAGCTCTGAATCCCGGAGGCGTGATCGCAAGTGTAATTTCCAATGACATTCAAAGGGGTGTTAAAGGGTGCGGATTTACGCCACCGGCGGGGCGGGGCCAGCGGACACACGTTATTTTATAGCTCCCGGAGAAGATTGTACTAGACAACGACACACGCGCACACCCGACAGCAGTCAATAAATACTCAACTGACTGACTTGCTGGACGGGAGTTTTGCCAGGCTTTTTTTCCGTTTCTGAAGAAGATTCCTTCACTGGAGGGATAACAGAAATTGCATAGGAGCACGGACAGCGAGAACCAGGGGTATTTGCAATCATGATGTCCATGAACAGCAAGCAGCCTTTCAGCATGCACCCGATTCTTCACGAGCCTAAGTACACACCTCTCCACTCCAGTTCAGAGGCTATTCGGAGGGCTTGTCTGCCCACGCCTTCGGTAAGTTCAACACCGTCTTATTCAAGTCCCTGAAAAGTGCGCGTGGTGACAGGATTGGATAAAGGAGCCGTATTACCGGAATCTGACATCAGATAAAACGTTTGAGGTGATGTCGATGTAACGTAAAGCCAGAAGTTGTTGCACCGAAATGTGCTATTTTAAAATATATCCATCAATTTGTTTGATCCCAAAATAGGCAAGAGAGTTAACTCTCTTACGATAGCCTTGTATCCCTGTGCATGACATTTAACTTACCAGCTGACAGTCATATTTTACGCTGGGCCGTCTCATGCAGTGTGTAAACTAAACGTGAATGAATTTGCCGTCCGCGGCCGCCGCTCTGTGTGATACCGTTGCGGCTCTTTTGTAAGCCGTCCGACCTTGTCTCCTGTCACAGCTGCAGGGAAACATTTTCGCCGGTTTCGATGAAAGTCTGCTGCAGAGAGCGGAGGCGCTGGCGGCGGTGGACATCGTCACTCCGAAGGGCCACCCTTTCAAACCAGACGCCACTTACCATACTATGACCAGCATGACCAGCATGACCTGCACCCCCACCTCCTCATCGGGTCACCTTCACCACCCGTCCGTGCTCAGCTCCCACCACCATCATCAGCCTTCACAGGGCCTGGAGGGCGATCTACTGGACCACCTGACGCCGGGCATATCTCTAGGGGGCATGCCAGGCTCCGACGTTTGCTCCACCGCCTCGCACCCGCACGCCCACATGTCCGCCATCAACCACATGCAGCATCACCACCCACAGACCATGAACATGCACCCGCACGGCCTGGGCCCGCACAACTCCCTGGGCGGCGGCGACTCCGAACCCGACCCCCGAGAGCTGGAGTCCTTCGCCGAGCGCTTCAAGCAGAGGCGCATCAAACTTGGGGTCACACAGGCTGACGTGGGATCGGCGCTGGCCAATCTCAAAATCCCTGGAGTCGGTTGCCTCAGTCAAAGCACTATATGTCGGTTCGAGTCCCTGACGCTGTCGCATAACAACATGGTGGCGCTGAAACCCATACTCGAAGCTTGGCTGGAAGAGGCCGAGAGGGCTCAGCGGGAGAAAATGTCCAAGCCGGAGATTTTTAACGGTGGTGATAAAAAGAGAAAACGCACCTCTATCGCCGCCCCGGAGAAACGGTCTCTGGAAGCATACTTTGCCGTGCAACCGAGACCATCATCGGAGAAGATCGCCGCCATAGCCGAGAAACTGGACCTGAAAAAAAACGTCGTGCGGGTGTGGTTTTGCAATCAAAGGCAAAAGCAGAAAAGAATGAAGTTTTCCGCTACGCATTAGGGCCAAATCAAAGACTGTAACCAATATACACTTTAAAAGACACAGCAGCAAAACTAAGACGGATAACCCAGGCTTGCGAGATACGTTTCATTCATAATAAAATGGGATCGACACTTGAAACCGCAACCACAGCTCATGAGCTTGATACTATTGTTATGAAACAAAATATGTGTTATAACAAAGATAAGTTAAGGAGACGACCATCGTGTTTTCTGAAGAGTCAGAGAAAGAAAACAGCTCGACCGCGTAACTCAAAAGCAGTTATTGTACAAAATGCCGAAAAAAGAATAATTGTTATTCTGTCATGTCAAAAAAAAACTTTTTATATTTACTCATGTAAATACTTGTGAATACAATGCACCTACGTGTGTGAAGAACGCAACGGTTTTGTTTCTTTTTTAAAACGATTGTTGTTTGCAGCATAAAATTGAGGCTTGTTATGTTAACCTTATGTGTTTTCAGCAGATGCACCGCGCCATAACGCCGTTGCATGGTCTACCCCGTAGGGCGTAGAGCTTGATGTAATAGTTTTAAAATCCGTTCGAATGCCTTGTAATACGAACGAAAAAACACACACGCGACCGCACGTTAAAAATACACGAACATACACAGTCTGTTTCGCTGTGTCTACCTCATTACCGTAGTTTCGCCACATCCATGGTCTTGGAATTAGGAAAACAAGTAGTTTATTCATTTTTTAATTTCATTTTATACGATCCTGTAACTCAGATATGTAACAGTGTTGTCTCAGCAAATTTCACTGCAAGGACGCATTGACAATCAAATTACTGAAACTGCTATGTTGTACAAATTCCCTTTCGCCCACACAAAAATCTGTCGAAATACATAATTCCCCCACAAATAATAATAATTATTATTTTCATTTGAAGAGGGCGGTGTGTGGTAGAGGACATTTCAAACACTGACCTTGCTATATTGAATTTCCCATATTAAAAATTCAGTGCACTTTGTAGATAATCTAAAGTGAGCAACTGTTGTTTATTTATCGTTATTTTTAAGCTTATTTATTTAAACTTAATTTATTCGGAAGACAACTTGTCTGATTAATTTGTGAAGGTGTGCTTAAAATGTGTCTGTGTACGCGACAGAATCTTAAATAAACCATGCACGTTTTACCTCATCTGCTCTATCTTTTATGGCCGCTAAGAATCGTGACTGGTACACTAATATTATTTTTCATTTTAGTTACATATGTTATTTTGCAGCTGAAAAATTAGCCTTACACAAAATTTTCAGGATGTTTTCTGGGTCTCAGCCAGGTATTACGACTGTCAGATTTATTTAAAAAATAATTTATGTAGATGTTTTATGTTTTCATTTAAAATGACATTAATGCCTTTAATTTCTCTTTCGACTGATGCTTAAAAGTTCTCGAAACTAAGAACAGAATATGGTATTAAAAAAAGAATTATAATAAATGGGCCTACATAACAGTGTGCTTATTATTATTATTTTTCCACTTATTACGATTAGCTAATTTAAAAACTCAACACGCTAAAAGCATTTTAAAATACAGCAGATATTCTGTCAGGGTTTCCGTCGGATGCACTTCTTCTTTGTGTGCACGTGACCAGGAAACACGGCTGACTTTATCTGTTACCTGACTACTTGAGGATAAATAGGTATTGACTAAGTTATCTTTCATGACGTACAGAGACGTTAATTTAAACCTTCATAAATAAGTTGACTCTCTCCACGATGGGGTTTGTTACATTATAGGCTCACGGATAACTACAAGCACCCCAAATAGACGATTAAATGTAATTTAATCCATCATTTAATAGATGTAATCAATTTTCAGTTTCATAGTTTTTTAAAAAAATATTCGTATCAGACATATTGAGGCAACATCTGTGTTTAGAGAAGCTGATTGCAACACAAGTACAAATGTCACGTTGCGCGGCATATCCTATTCCAGCTTCGACTTTAAAAATAGGCCTATTAGGTTTTTGTTTAACAAGCAATATGGTTCCGATTAGGATAAAATAACATATTTTGGGGTTTTTTGATTTCCTCGGTGCGATATCGTGTGCGGAAACACCTCTTATAGGTCGGTCCCAGCAAAAACTGCGCTTAAGTAGCATTTTGCTAAATTGCAATGTGATGGATAAAACGTCAACGGTGGGCATCGCTACAAAAGTAGCTCCCAGCGCAGGTGATATCTATTTACATATCGGCCTATTTGCTACACCCTTGCCAGTGTCATAGAAATGCAGGGTTGCGATGGGCCTGGTGTGAACAACGGCGCTCAAACGCACCTGAAGACAGCTCAGTAGGTCTAGCGGCTGTCAGTGTCTCTTAGTGGCGCCTAGTATGCAGCAGGTGGCTTTGGGCTGTAAAACTCGTTATTAATGAATAATGAATCTCGGCTGTTATGATACTATTGATTTTTGTATGTGTTTGTTAAGAAAGGGATATCCTTTCGCGCAGTGGATCGCCCGTGTTGTACAACATCAACTCCTGTCATCGTTCCTCGGAGATTAGTAACTCAGTTCAGCCATTTAGAGTAAAACTGAAAACGCCACTTACTTAGTGAACGGAAAAAAACTTCAATTAAAGCTTTTTTACTGGTCCTGTATATTATATTTGCACACAATTACAAAATAAAAAATGTTTTAATTAAATCACATTAGAGCAGTCGTTAAATTGCCACCTTTAACATGGATAAATCGAATATTTTTTTATTTCGATCACATAAAATTAAAAATTATTAACTGACGTCTCATGACAAGTTCTCTTAATTTCCCAAAAATGGTAACCTTAGGTTTTTATTTTTTAATGATGCTGGGCGTAGGTCTATTTTTTCACTTTGGACCGTTCTTTGCAACTGTATGCATCCACCGAATTGTTTGCATTCAACGAATTCTTTACAATTAAAGAATAACTTTGTTTTTAGACATTTAAAATAATGTCAATTGCGCATATGCATTGTGACAATTTCCTGTTAAATTTTAAACCTCAGTCTTGTGTTTATATTCCATATAGATGCTAGTCCATCCAAAATAATTTATGCGTAAATTAATCATAATCCAGCAATAGTTTTATTGAATAGTTTGGTCATAACATTGCGTTCACATTCCGTAAAACTTATTCAAACAGTTCCAGTTATCGCATAGGTCAAATAAATATGTTAACACACAATCTGCGTAAAAAACATTACATGTACAATACGAAAACTCGAGATTCCTTCGTAAAACAAAATTAACGCGGTCTCACGAAACTAAGATTTGACGCAAGGGAAAGTGCACGCAGCAGCATCTGGACGGCCAGCCTTGCACGCCTGACGTCCTGTCATTTGAAACCTTAGCGTATGCATACGTCAAAATGTATCGGCCAAGAATTATTCTTGACGAAATCTACCGTGTAACTTATTCTCCGGCCGACCGGGGGATGGGAAGCAATCTATAAACACATATGTGTACATGCGAGCATGTAGGCTAGCGATTTGCATAGCTCTTTCTAAACCGTGTACATTATTCATTAACTCTGGACGGGGGAAAAAAGACCATATATATGTCAAACAGAGGAAAGCGAGCTTTTCTGTGGCGCTTGCCACTTCATATTGTTTCAACGTTTTTAGAAGTAAGTGATAGAAATATATAGGCCTAAGTATAAATGATTACACGCTTAAATTTACATTCCTCCCGATGGTTCCTTTTCTGACTTGTGTCTTCCATGAAGCGGAAAGCGCATTTTCATAAATAGACCTTGGCCAAGCGCTGCCTATAAAAATTTAATGAACTTCGAGTCTTGAGTGCAGCCCTGGGGCCTTGGAGAATCGTTTCTCTGTTACATTACTATGGTTTTCCTCCTCTCTCGCAAACGCAAGCATAGCAGCACGAACGCTCGGTTCGAGTAATGGCGGCAGGCTTGTAGAAAGTAGATTAACGGATGCGAGAGGTTCAGACTTTTTTTCCCAGATGTTTTTTTTCCTGGAGCATTTCCATCGATGATTGACCCCTCATGCTTCAAGAATAAACAAGTGTCCGATATACTCACCAATGTGCTTCACCTGCTAGTGGTGAGATTATTCAGTGGCGAGAGCCTTATTCCACACGGTAAATGTTTAAAACCACCAAACCAAACATATAATGTCGCTACACTTAATATCCATCATTTTTCAATAATTTTTTTTATATATAATGTTAATTAAGTAGTACCTACTTTGGTTATATACTACATGTGCAGTTTTTATATGGGAACTGCCAGTTTTTCGACGACGTACAATGTCTTATAAACGCCATACATGAATGAAGGTGAGACTGAGCGGAGTTCAAATTGATGCTGACAAGGTGAACAAGGGAACATCATTGTAACGTTTGCTTCTTTTGGTTTTAATAACAGCGGGCAATAAAGAACAAACACGCATAATTTGATCTCTCCTGAGCACGCGAGTAGAGACAGAAAGAAAACATGCATATTCGACGGTAATTAAAACCTGACGACGTAATTAAGAAGATTATTTAATCAGAAGTAATAAATGAGAGCAGTGTCTCTGAGGCTGATCAAACGCGGAGGTTATTAAACCTAAACAATTTGGTCCTGTCAGGGACTCCTTGTCGTTTCCGCGATAATTTTTCACTCAAAAACGTGTGAGCTTAAAAAAGCCGTATTACTTTTAATATATCCCTCCTTCTATTGAACCATGCATTTAGTCACATATATAAAATGTTAATGACGTTGTGGACTATTTTCGTCTGCTACAAACACAATGAAGGTATCGGTTCGTTATCGTCATATAATCACCTATATTATAATTTTACAATTTTCTACTTATTTACTGGGCTAATTCAGTTAACCATTAAGACAAACCAGAGACACTAAATTTATGAAAATTAACTTTGCAAAAACTTCAAAAGATATATTGGATTTATGACTTCAATTTAACCGCCGAATCAATTAAAAATGAACAGCAATAGCTTTTAAAGAGTGCATACTGTTTGTCGTAAACAGCAAAATGTTTACCCGAGATTTCAACTAATAATAAAGTTTCTTTCGTTATATTAAATAAAGGTCACACAACTCCGGGCCAACTGTCTGCACTGAAAAATGTATTATCCTTCACACTCCTAGCAAATAACAATCAATTCCCAAATATTGAAAAGTAAATTTAATTAATGATTGGGTTAAATGTTGAAAATCGATTTCAGAAATTGCCATGAATGCATAAAGGCATACTGGTTAAGCAAATGCGATACATTGTCTGAATGTCGTTACTAAACACCTTGTAAACTTTTTTAGATTTTATGGTCAAAGAACGCGCCGCATGTGAACTGACCCGCTATGCAGGCTTTCACGTATGGTTGGTCTAAAATCCAACACGCTTGCATTACTAGTTGCTGAAGAGTTAACGGCGTGGGAAGCATTACTATTTAATGACGCTTGAGTCTTCTTAGGAGCTCAATGTTTCCACACAGAGATCTTAGTTATTCCGGTGACACGCCGCGAACCGCAGTTAGTGGCTGAATACAGGGGCAGAGAAGAGCGCGAGACAAAATTAAGACGTTTTCAGCGTACAGACGAGTCAAAATACCTTTTAAGCATTCCTTACCTCACATACAAATTATTAATTTCACGGGCCACAAAATTCGAACGTCAATAAAACAATAACATAGCGCTCGCTAAACAACACCAAGAATTAAATTTTATGCAACTTTTGTAATATGTAAAAATGTATATGAAGATTTAAAACGTTGTAATTAATATCGCAGAACTCCGAAGGCTGAGAGTTTTCAGCACCAGGGACAGCTCTGAAAATGTATGGCGAGTCAAGTGACTCAAACGCGGCTTTCTGATAGCCCGACTACACTTTTCTAACGAAATATTCATAACCTTTTCAAACCAAAAACCTAAGTGTCACTTTGAATTGATAAAAAAAAAAAATGTAAATGCGAAAACCAAGACGTCAAATACAATAAATACCTGGATCCAATACATTTATTTCATTGTTAATGGTCAGTCCAGGAAGACTTGTATAAAAAGCACTGTAATGCAGAAACACTCAAAATTGCTTTGCATTCCTAAAGTGGTTTTAAATCAAAATACAAAAACACGTTGAAATATAGGCTATGGGTTTGTGGTATGGAATTTAAGAAAAACAGTAGCTTTAAAAGCATACATGATTCACAGTTAAGGGTCGGTGTATCATCACACCGTACGGCGCATATTATGCCGATTTCCGGATGTTTATAAATAAAGATTTTTTTTCACCCGAATCTTTATTACACGTATACAAGTATATGATTGATTAGTGTGACCCATATAGGTACAGCACTGAGTTTTATATTTTTAAATGTCAAATACTTACGCAACAACTGGCGCAGAGCCCTGATCATTTTATTGGAAAGGGGAAAGTTGTACAAATCACAGAAATGATAGATAAAATGACTTTTAAATTGTATTATAGCCAACCTAATACAGAATATTCGTAGGCAATAACGGACCACGTTAAGGGCGATAAAATAAAATTTCCTCACGTAGCGACATCTTTCACAGCTGCGGGTTTTAAATGGTTCCTATAAAAAACGCAAACACTGGCCTAAATAACCTGCAGCTAATACGTCTTCTGGAAAAAGAACATCAAATGGGGGAAATTGACTTCACAGTCCTAAACCTGAGCAATTTCTTCGCATGTTTGCTTGCTGATGGACTGGCATGGTTTAACCGCCTTTTTATTTCTTTATTTTTCAATGGTGTGAATTAAATTGATTTCAAAGCGTCATAATCTGTCGAAATTATTCGTTTTCACTACCATGTGTACTACATTCGTTTGTGCTTTATGCGTCATTATCATCGTTTGAATTTAAACCAAATACAAGTTTTAATTTGCTTATCTCCCAAACTTAATAATAGAATGTAAGCATTTTCATGTAGGCCAATCCAAAATGTAATGCTTTTGAATACACATATGGGCTACATTCAAAGATACAGTAACATAGCCGATGTATGTTTAATTCAAGAAAGCGTGTTCAAAGAAATATGTATAACCTTCTAATCATGTTCCATAAATAATATATTTACAACTGGCAAGATAGCCTTCCTCCGACCGGAGCAACATAAATCCGTCGTTTACAGTCGGACATTAGCTAAGCATATTCGTTTAAGAAAAGTACAATTTTAATTAAACTTTTTTTAGACGACAGTTATTTCTAGTATTCTATTTCGAATAGAGATCTGATATGGAAAGGCAAAAGAAAAGTGAGGGAAATACAACTTCCGTTTACCACGTTTGTGGACATAAAAGGAGCCCTTAGCTCCGTTTAGGTGTCCACCTCTTAAAATGTGATTTTGATTGCTCGGTTTACAAGTATATACTGATTCATCCACATGTCCAGACCTTTTTAAAAAAAGACAGAAAAACGGGAAAGCAAACAGTTCAAATTGATGACGCACTTCAGTGAGATTATTTATCAGACTCACGCAGGCCAATAGTTTCGGAAGGGGAATTCTCTCACTTGGCTGTGATATATTTTGCTCTTTTTTCACGAATTGCTTTCCCGCAAAGCGGCTTCCGTCCGTCTGCTTTCGGGTAAAATCCGATGGACTGCACTGCTACTTTCCTGTCTTAGTGATGAATAATGCAAGGCTAGGAGACTAGCAAGTTTGCAGTTAAATACCAATTTGCTTAACCAATGTTTGCCCTTCTCCGCCAGCTTCACTCAGTGCAGCCGAGAGCTGCACACGACCAGCGGGTGTAATTAAAAGAATTGCATGAGGTGGGTGGAGGGGGTCACTGCGCTGGATACGTACAGTAACAATTAGCTCGGATGAAACAAACAGCAGCAATCATCCCAGGAACAGCACGATGGCAATTCACATGAGACTTTAGGGAATAGAAAACGCCACAAATACACCTTATGTCTAAAAGCAACATTTACTTTAAATTAATTTATTTAGCTAGCCAAACTTTGAAACACACAGCAGCGAAGGTTTATTTCTACAATGAGCAGCGAGGCCGTCTGGCTAGGCCTACATGCTAGGCAATACTGAGAAACAGCAGCATTTGATTAGGCGATCAAATGTTGTTGTTTCCCAGTATTTCCTTACTGAAGTGGGCATCCGGCGATAGTATGTTCATGCAACCCTTAGCGTGAGAAAGCCCAAAAATATTTCGGTGGTTCCTCTACGAGGAGAGCTGGCAGACTTCGGGAATACTTGGACCCCGCAGTACTGACGTTCCGCCAAATTCAGTCCACCATCAGAGATCCGTTCACCCAGACCCATATATACATTATGAAAACATTAAATAACCATTTTAAACTGCTCCTGTAATTCCTTGCCCTCACTTTAATAATTATAATTGAGAACGCCTGGATAGACCCCAGAATTCATTAAGATTATTCTAGATTATTCGTATTTTGATAAGGACGGATCAGATGCTAAATTAAATGAGTATTATGCGTATTTATATTAACTACATACGAAACACGCCGAATAGGCCTATAAAACGAAAAAAATAATTTATTGTAGCAGGCGGTCATGCCGATTGTGGAGTAAATATGAAAACTACTTATCAGTAGTCAGAAGTACTGGTGCAGTGTGGGACTAAGAACTCGGTGAGATGCCAGCCACAGGTAAGCACCGCATTCAGCCAAGCCCCTCTCTCAGTGCGCCAGGTTCAGCCGCATACAGAAGTACCACAGAAAGGTAAACAGAAGCTTGTGGTCCCTAACCAATTGTTATTCATAGAAGTGATGAATATTTAATACCTTCTAAGGATACCTTTTGTTAACAGAATTACCAACAAGCGCTCCACGATGAATTCAAATTTAATTCGCATCATTGTACAAAGCGCGCCGGTGATTGGCGGTGGTCTGTTTTTGCTCCACTTGTACGAGGTCACCCACCTGATTCCTCGAGGCGGACGGGGGGCATTCACACGTCTGGGTCATTTTTGGGTTGGGAGACACAGAAGGCGCAATGCATTCGCAGTTTTCGTTGCATTTTATTCGCGTCATAAATAACGAAGTGCGTGGAATTAAGAAATTTCGAAAGTTTGAAATTTGACCAGGAGAGCGCCATGACTGATAAGCATCCCTATATTGCGAAAATAAAATATTAGGTATAATCAGACCCTGATCATAGTGAGACGAAATGATACCTGGTTAGTTATGGTAAAGAGGACAAAAGCCAAAAATATATATATTTATATTTCATAAAGAACGGATCCCGCTTCCCGAGCCAGTGCCAATATTACTATTCCGGCCGCTGTTCATTTCAATAAGTTTATTTGCTTGGACAGCCATCGGAGACCTTCTCAAAGACCTGTTGAATCCGCCGCGAGTGTGAGAGTGTGTTGGTTTAGCATGAATGTTTAATCATCTTTGGCGCGCTACCCTCCAGCCCTCGAAGGCGCGTTAATAAAATTCACCCTTTTCAAAAGACGCGGATTAGGGATGCACGATTCCCGCGCGTGTAACGGAGAAAGCGGAGAAGCGCGGAGGTGCTGCGGGGACGTGCTCCGTGGGGTTTCCATCCTAACTTAACGAATTTCGTTATAGATCGGATCAGCAGTAAAAAAAAAAAAAAAAAAAAAAGCCGTGCAACGAATAGAAATGCTGCGAAAACCCACAGAAAGCCGATTTCATCAATTCATTCTGGCATCTGTGGTGCTTAATTCCAGCTAAAATCTTAATAATGCCGGCGCTGCCAGTGAGATCTGGCAAAAGGCAGCATTTTGAAACATGCTGGACTTGGCCACGTCTTTTGAAGTCGGATGTTACACCTTCCCAGCTGAAATTGCCCAGGGGTACCTAAAGCAATTTCCATGACAGCGAATATGACTTGACGAAAGTTCTTATTACATTGTTAAATCACCATCATTAGCAAAGTAAGTGCACTTGCACTCTTTTCGTATATATAGGCATATATAATGCCCAGGGGAAGCGCTCTTGTGACTAAATCCTTACTGCTAAGTTTCTAACACCTCATGAATAAAATTCGAAGGAAAAGAGAAAAAAAGGATCTTACGATCCAAAATGCATATAAAATAGCCCATTAAGCTAGTAGGTTGCACTATATTATTATTATATATATTATTAGCAAGGATGAAATGGTCAGACGGATTTTTTTCCACTGAATTCATCACCCCAAAAGCTTTAATTGGAGTGGTCACTTTTTATGTGAAAATATGTGCCTATCATGGGTGTGAAGCGTTGAATTTTTCATCACACGATCTCTAACTGCTGTGTTCATTTGCCTCCCTCACAGACACCAGCATCTGGCTAGTGGGCAGAATACTTGTTCCTGTAATGAATTGCCCCAATTAAGCCGGAGAGAGTTGGTCACAGCATCTGAACATAACTACCGGAGGACGCAGGTTTCCATTAAGCGCGTGGATTATGCATATTATGGTGGATTTAATATTAATAGCTTTTATTGCCCTTATACTAGCATATTCATGACTGCCATCTAATGGAGTCATAGACGGACCTGACATATCGAGTCGCATTACGCTGATAAGCAAGATAGATCCGAGGCCCCTCTGATATTTCCAGTGAACAAAGACAAAACTTGGAAACAGACATTTGTGGTACTTGGCGGCCTGCAGCGTCTCAGGAACACGGTGCGTGCAGACAAATTAAAAGTAGAACTGTTGGTCACTCACTGGCTGTTACCAGATCGGTGTTATATAAGTTATTTTACACAATAAAATATCGAGAAGAAATCTGACCGATTTACAGTCCGTATATTGTATTCGTTATATAAAAATGCATTTTAAATATAAAGTGCTTTATAAGTATAGTATTGGTGTGTAAAAGTAGAAGGTAATTTAATAATAATCACATTCCCAGCAATAAAAATGTTTGATTTGAAGGCGTCACTGAAAGGTTGCGTTTACCATTTCATTTCAGCCAATCCCGGCCAGTCACTGCAGTGTTTTGCGTAAAGTAAAACATTAAAATAATTGTGGAGTGACACTAGGGTGTGATAGTTTAGTATTTCCGACTATGGTTGTAGATCCAGAATTATACACAATGCTATTTCCAAACTGCCCCTCTAAAATGTTCTTTAAAGCATTTGCAAGGAATGAGAAAATTTACAATGTCAAAACGTATTTGCGCACGTATTTATAAAATACCGTGAAACGGATTCACAGATCATCAGCCGGCATACAATATTTTTACCTAGCAGGAAAACTGTGTTGATAATGTCAGAACAAAATGCTTAGATAGTAGTGCCAGCCTAATAAATTGTTAATCATTGTTTGTATCATATTAACTTAGCGTTTCCAGGCATCGTTTGTAACTATTTCCTCCGTTTTTTGTGAGGTCTCACCTACCCGATTTCTTCTTTTTTTATTGGGTAGTAAAATATGTGAGAAAGTAAAGAGGGGCTACAATATTTAGGACGGTTGGGGGGGCTGTTCTCCTTAGGCAGAAGTTGAGGAACATGCCTGATCTCTGAAAGGTGTCCCCTTCCCTGGTCCTACCTGCAGAAAGTTATTTTAAAAAATGTGCACAACAGGAGCCTGCTTGGTCACGTGACTGCCACCCCCATTCTGCATATAATGTTGGTTTAATTAACTTAATCTTTATGCTGCTTTTTCCACAATGGTCAAAATAGGAAACCTCCATATTTAGAGAATCTTCCACCCTGAATAGGAGAGGTTGGATGGATGGATGGATCCTCTTTGTACAAACATAATGCTCTCCCCCCCCCCCACACACACACACACACACCGCACTGTAGGAGGGGGTAATTTGGGAATTCAGATAAGAAGGTATGAGGGCTGGTTTGGGGAGAATCGCAGGAACCAGCTGAGGACAGCAGGCTGCGGCTGGGCTGCGGAGCGGCCGTATTGCCAGGAGCTGCAGGCCTTGGGAGGCCGCAGAGCTGGAGCACAGCAGAGGCGCCGGTAATGCGCTGTCGCATTAGTCTGCATTCTTTTCATCCTAAAATGCCACGGGGCAGCGGTGTGACCTCACAATCAGCACGTCAGCGGTAATATCAGCCTAGGGCCAACCTAGGCCAAAACCGGTTTGACCCACTTTCATCATCGCATCATGAAGCCCCCCAAACAGAGGGACCCCCCCCCCAAACTCACACGGTAACAGGACGGCTGCCTTGTCAAAGACATGCAAACTATATTTAACAAAATAACTAGGTAGCATGAATGCGAAATGCACCAAAATGACACATCAAAAGAATCTGGAGGCGTGTCTCAGGTGATGCTATCTGGGCCATAAAGAAACGCCCATATAGCCTCACACTCTAGGGTCACAGGTTTGAGTCCAGTTTCATGTCTGTTCCCCGTGGATTTGCGTGAGTCTCCTCTGAGTGTGACGGTGTTTAGCATCTAGACTAAAACGTGTGGTCAGTGTGTGAGGGTGAGGAGGGGATTGGCACTTAGGCGGGTATTTCTGCATAGCGCCCCCTAGCTCTTGCCCCTTGCGGCCTGGGAGAGACTCCCCATGATGAACAGTTACGAAATTTTCTAATGGCGTCACAAAATAAATGCACAATGGATGTTTTTTTGTGTGAGTTTAACAGGTGCAATAAATATGACTATGAATATAAGGGATTAGATGTTAGTTATTTGTGACAGACTTGTTACAAAATATGTGAACATCATGGGGGTAGGTTTAGGAGGCAGCGGGGGGGGCACTTCTTCGGCGGAATCTCTACTGGAGGCGGGGTCTGTAATTTCCCGCCTCTCTTGCTGGAATGAGTCCAAAGTGGAACTCCGCCTGGCTAACTGGTGAGACCAGGTATGGGGAGAAGGAACAGGGGCATTTGCAAGGCGATGCGGGTGTGACGGGGGGGCTGCATGAGGAAGACGTGTGCCCTCGGAGCGCCGAGAGGAAGCCCAGGGTGGACGAGCGCATCAGTGGGTCCTACATCTGTCAACCCTAAGAGCTCCTTGTTAGAAACAGGTTCTCCAGACCTTGCTCAGAAGAAGAAAGGGCCCGTGGAAGTGAAGCACAAAGGAGGCGGGAGGAGTGCGGGCTGCCTGCCCGCCACAGAGGGCGCCGGCCACAGAGCGAAAATGAAATAAAAATTCCCTTTACATTTGCTGTGCTCCTATCCCATTATTCCTAGCGCACGGCTTTCTTCTGAAATCGCCCTGAGGCTAAGCTCTCTCTTGGGTGGCTTGCCTGCAGCCAGCCTTGTTTTCACACACTGGTAATAATTTCACTGCTTGAGAGTTGAGGCTTTTAAAGGATCAGCTCCAGCAGCCCCCCCCCATCCCCCCCCACTCACCCCTCCCCAAACCAACTTCCCCCCTTCCATTTTTTTTCATCCCTTTTTAACTAAGCACACGTTCCCGATTTTCCCGAATCCTGGGCATGTGCCCCAGTACTTTCCCAGGCAGAGTGGGTTCCTGACCCAAATCCACTGGAGCGCAGGTTCGATGGCCCTCATCTAGAGGCAGTGAGAGGCTCGGCTGAGGCAGGAGCTTGTTCGCTGTGGCTTCATGGCCCATGTAGAGGTCTAACCAATGTCTGATTCAAAGCGGCCATCTCTCATCTTCACATTACAGCCTCGGTTTTCAGTGTGTGGCTCTCACTCCAATCACCATCCTTTCCAAAATGCTGAACAGGTGAGTTTGGGTCCTGACTGGCGTTTCAGGTCGGAAAAGAGCTCCAAGGTGGATCCCTGGCAGGATCTCTCCTCCATTGTCCCACCTGCTTTTCCTCTCACCTTCTCCAGGTCTGACCACAGTCGTCACTCCCTGGCTTGGTACACAACTAGCCCTTCGTTGTCCTGGCCACAGATGTCACACCAATCGGTGGAGTGCGTGGACTAGGTGGGCGGGGCTGAAGAGGCGGGACCTTGTCAATGCTCACCCGGGACTGGTTTCAAGACAGAGCCCAAATAAGTCGGCGTGTCGCAAAAAATCCATATTGACGTGCTTGTCCCCTTCGCCAGGACCTGGCCCACATCCTGCGACGGGGGTATGGGCCTCTACCTGCAGCTGCCCCACCTCACGGGAGGTCAATCTTTTATTTAGCTACTCCTGCCTGCTCCTCCTCTTGAATTATTCAGGGGCTGCAGTCGGCCTCTACACCTTCTGTGTGGCTTAAAATATAGATAAAAGCTGAACAGCTACAAACATATTTTTTCATGACAGAGGTAAGTCGGTAGAAGGAGGGTCCACAGCAATTAGGGGCAGCAACACTGGGACTCTGCCTTCCTCTCTCTCTCTCTCTCTCTCTCTCTCTCTCTCTCTCT
>JAABNX020000071.1:2254378-2267025 GCA_015163995.2 Mormyrus lacerda
TTTAATTTATTTTTATTTTTTTTACGTGGTCAGCATCGCGGGCCGCATTTGCATTTGTGACGGGCCGCAGGTTGAGAGCCACTGATCTAAAGCAACACAGTTTTGAGAAAACGGGGTCAGACAGTCCCTGGAGCGATTGGAGGTTAAGGACTTGCTCAGGGGCCCAATGGTGGAATCACTCTGCTGACCACAGCAGTTGAACTGTAGATCACAGGCATGGGATCCTAACTAGATGAGCCACTCAGTGACACCTCATGAACCATCTGCAGTATTTTCTTGGTTGGCTTTGCAGCACGCTTTGAGCCCTTTTTTAGACAGCACCATCTACTGGGGTTGAAAAAATACAGCAAATAGTTCATGAAGCATTGTTTTGGCCATCACTAACACACTCAAAGTATATCAAGCTATTGCTTATAGCATACCTTGTGAAGTGAAATACTAGCTTTAATGTATGTATTTTTGGTGCTCGGATGTTCTGCATATGTTGGTATAGGTTTACCCCTGATACGCAATAACCTGCAGAATGGTGAATGGTGTGTGAGTGTGAGCCCTGTAATGCACTAGCATCTTGTTCAGTGCGTACCCTGCCACATACCCTGTGCTTCCTAGCATTGGATCCAGGTCTGCTGTGACCTTTTACGGGAAAAGTGATTATGGATAAGCATGGCTACTGATGTTAAGTCGTTAACCGTTGTGTCCATGGAAACGGGCCAGGTGCTGGGTGCCGTGTAGCCGGTGACCACGTCTTTGTCACTCAGCATCCAGGTGTTTCACTGCCTGCGGCACGAGGGGACGGGGGGGCGGACGCTCCTGGTGGACGGTTTCCAAGCCGCGGACAAGGTGCTCCAGAAATCTCCCAGCTGCTTTGAGTTGCTGGCACGCGTTCCCATCAAGCACGAGTACATCGAGAACATGGAGGGGCACCGCAACCACATGATAGGGATCGGACCCGTGCTCAACGTGTACCCCTGGAACAACGAGGTCTATATGATCCGGTATGGACCTACAGCCACCTTCATTCCTGCTTGGTTCCACAGTGATTTCTGCGTATCTCCAGCTGGAGTTTACTTCTCTATAAGGGTAGTTTGTGTTGGAATTTTAAACCAGGGATTCTCAAACTTTTTGTCAAAGGTCTGCGTCAGATTTTTTTAAAATTAATAATAATAATAATAATAATTTATACTTTTTTCCTGATTCCTGAGGGGAAATTTTCTTTTTAAACCTCCCTCAACTTGCTCTTTGTAGAGCAAGCTGTCTGCAAAGGGCAGCTCCCTGTAGCAGCACCCAGGGAACTGGGGGTTAAGGGCCTTGCTCCAGGACCCGCAGACATGCTGAGGCTGGGTTATGAACCAGCGATCTTGTGATTACAGGCACACAGGCTTAGCCTACTGAGCCACACACTGCCCCCAAAATCTGTGGTCTGGAAGAATTTCAATAACGAACAGCATCTCGTGAACTTTAATGAATTAAAAATAACTTTCAATATAGACACGGATATAACCTTTTAAAGTCGGCTGATCCTTTCGACTCTGTCATGGGGGTGGGGATTAGGACAAGGAGCAGTGGTTAGCACTGTCGCCTCTTACCTCTGGGACCAGGGTTTGAGTTGCTGCCTTTGCTTCATGTATGTGGAGTTTGCATGTTCTTCCCGTGTCATCATGGGGTTTCCTCTGAGTACTTTGATTCCCGCTGCGGTCCGAAAACATGCCGAGGTTAATTGGACGTACCAAATTTCCCAGAGTTGTGAGCTCTGTGTTGCTCATGCACCCACGACCCTGAATAAGGCAGGTAGTCACAGAAAATGGATGGATGATGAGGTATATTGCCGATAGATGATTGTAATACGTGGAACAGCGTTTTGCCCATTTTGAGTACATTATGTACACTGTGTATTCATGTTGGATTCTCTAAAGATACGGCACATAAAATAGCTTTACAATTTTCAGTTTATCCCTAGAAATGAAGACCTACTTAAACTGAAACTAAAATATATAAAAACTAAATTTATTATTTCTTTACCATAAACCTAATAATGCCACACTGATAACTAACGACCAAAAATTGGATCTCAGATGAAAATAATATTTGAAAAATTTAATTAAGATAATCAAGGCTTAAATAACAACTCAGTCTTAGCTGCTTATCTTCAAGGTTGTAAGAATCAGGTTGCCTGCCTCAGGTGATGGAGCATTCCAGAGTCTCCTGTTCCAAGATGTCTGTGTGGCGCTGTTGCCGATTAGCGGGTGATTTCAGTTCGGGTTCATGGTCTGCATGCGTTGTGCAGGTACAACAACTACGACCGCGCCATGATCAACACGGTGCCCCACGACGTGGTCCAGCGCTGGTACATGGCCCATCGAGAGCTCACCACGGAGCTGCGGAGGCCGGAGAATGAGCTGTGGGTGAAGCTAAAGCCGGGGAAGGTGCGCCACTGCGCCCGGTCGCCAGCGGGACCCGTGCAGCCAGGCTCGCCGCGTCACATGTGCTGCAGTTTGCCCAGACTTGTACAGTCTTTCTCGCCAAGGCACAGAATCAGTGTTTATAAGGTCACTTTGAACCACACCTAAAAATACTTCTTAAGTCTTATCTCATTATGGCGTCCAGATTTAGTATAGTGGCTGTACTTAAAGTATACCTGCCCATAGAAAGATTTGTTTGTACTATTGTCTACATTTTATAATAATTATAAAGACATCAAAACTATAAAATAGCATACATGGAATTATGTACTGACTGAAAAAGCATTGCACAAAAAATTGTATCTGTTGGAAGGGCGGCCTTGAGGGTTGGGACGCATAAGGCTGCCGGTTCAAATGCCTGGGTCAGCATGACTTTTCCATTGGGTTCTTGAGTGAGGCCCCTAACCCCAATTATTCCGGGGACCGGCTGACCCTGCTGTCTCCTCTACACCAGTTCCATGAGGAGGCCTCCTGAGATGCTTTTCCAGCCGTTCTGAAGGAGGCCCCACATATATGCTGAGCTCTCATTGGCCGCATTTCCTTCATTGGCCAAACTCCTCCAAAATCATCCCTACAGTGTTTAGGTCAGGTGACCAGGTCAGGTGACCAGGTCATGTGATGCGACGCTGTCGCTTTCCTTTGTAGGCAGCTTGGCGTGTGCAAACTTGGGTACTGTAAGTCTGTGCTTTAGAGTGAATCTATTAATCTAGACCAGCTAAAAACATTAAGGATGTTGTTCCGAGTGGATAACACAAGAACAACAAACTTTAGTAGCAACTGTGGATTCTTCTGCATAGTTAATCCCAGTATCTGTGCTGACTGATGCCATGCTTAATGAGGCCGTGATGCCAGGCACAGTAGTGATGTCACCACCCATGCTTGAGTTTGCTTCCTGCACCCACAGGTCCTCTTCATAGACAACTGGCGGGTCCTACACGGCCGCGAATCCTTCACGGGCCTGCGTCAGCTGTGCGGCTGCTACCTGACCCGGGACGATGTGCTGAACACGGCTCGCTCCCTGGGGTTGAAGGCCTGACAGGCTAGGCGAAGCCACTCCGCGCCACCAAAGCACTCCTTGACACAACTGGACGTCTCACTGGTATCCTGGCAACTGTCAGATTCTCCTGAGGAATTCTGGGATACCAGAGTTTTGTTTCTAGTATGGCTGTAGTCCGTTATATTTTTAAACTGTCT
The DNA here is from genome assembly GCA_015163995.2 of Mormyrus lacerda. NCBI lineage: Eukaryota > Metazoa > Chordata > Actinopteri > Osteoglossiformes > Mormyridae > Mormyrus > Mormyrus lacerda. The sequence goes on from JAABNX020000071.1 coordinate 2,258,032, forward strand.
TCTTAATCAAAGAGGTGTAGTGATGGAAGATTATCTCTGTTTGGCTCTTAATGAGGACCCATGTAGCAATTATACTATCATGAAGGACTTTTTAAAGAACTGTGGAATGGATGTTTTTTTGTCTTATTGTGCCTTATCATTTGTAATGTTATAATGTGATGCCGAACTGTTAGTGTTTCAGAAATTAACTCAAATAAGATTCATCTCCCAGACATGCTGCATTCTGCTGCGTTGTCATTATAGAAAGTGTTTTGCTTTTAGTTCCTGAATTTATTAAGGACAAGAAAGCTTTATTTTACAGTATGATCATCTCAGAAGTCCTAAATGTGCTGTGTTCTAGCTTTGAATACAAAACCAAAATGCATTTCAGGGGGCGTCTGGTTTCCTAACTCATTGACTTTGTTTCTGTCTACCCTAAACAGAAATTTATTCCAGTGATCATTACATAAAGGGGATTTTATGTCCAAGAAATGCTCTTTTCATTACACGCAGCTGTGAGTCAGCCTGCGTATTGTGTTATATAATAGAACCTGAATGTGATGTTCCTAAAATGAAGCAGCATTTTCCCCTTTGCCTTAAAATTCAAAATGAAATTGAGGGATCATGTTCTTAGGTTCACAATGTTAAATGTTTACAGTTCATTAATTACATGTGTAATCAGTAAAGCATTATGGTAAGTGTTCATGTCAGCCTTGTGTCTTTAATGAACACCCATCCAATTTCTGAAGCCACCTGTGCTATTCAGGGTTGTTCTCAAGCCTGTGGTTGCAGGGCAGAGAATGACCCAGGATGCATCAGGTACCCTCACATCTATGGGCAATTTGGTAACTTCAGAACAGAGGAAACCCAACAACTCACAAACATGGAATCCTGCTGGAGATTTGAACCCAGGTCCGGGTGCTAATTACAGCACCACCATGCCCAGTAATGATCTGTTTGTTCTATTTAAACTTTCTTAAGATGAGTGGGATCATTCTACCGTGTCCTTTATTTCATCGCATACCCACTGATATAATGCTGTCTGAAAGAGACTGTCATGCCTCATAGATTTATTAGTGAAATGTTATTTTTTATATTGTCCAACTTCATTCTATGAGAGAAGCTTCATTAACAAAACATAAATTTACACCTAGCAGAGGATGGTTTCGATCCATCGACCTCTGGGTTATGGGCCCAGCACGCTTCCGCTGCGCCACTCTGCTTGCCTCCGAAAACATTTTTCCCTATACTTAGAAAAATAGTGACATACTTAAACCTAGATTTATAGCTTGGGAGAAAAAACAAGGTTTTTTTTTTTTACTATTTATACTGATGAGCAAGGCAGTATTGGTTTGTTAATCAATTTTTTCTTGTCAGATGTGTCTTTAAGTATCACACAAGAAAACGTTTTACGAATAATATGTTTTTCAGTTACACAGTGGTATTTTCACTTATTAGACATAAGAATTCCTAACGATATATATATATATAATTACTTTAGTCATCAATCGTCTTAGAGAGATATTGGTTGTTATACCCCAAAATACTATACAAATTGTGATATTATACCAGAAATAGAAATATTTTAATAATGCTATCTGGGGGAATACGTGACGTAGCACAAGGATTTTTTTCAGTAAATGTAATCATGAGTATTATTTTAACAAAAGCGTGTATCACTGCCCTCTACTGTACACGCGTTTTCAGTAATGGTCTAAGTAAATCATTTAATATTATTTTTAATGCCAAAACACAATATATTGCAAGGCACATATCATTCATTCCCAATGACAATGCCACCCCCCCAATTAAAAATGTCAAGGTTGATACCTGAATGTTACACAATTTTCTAATTTGAAAATTCAATTTGACATTAATCTATTGCGAAAACGGAAAGAAGCAAAATATTAGCGAGATGAGAAGTACCAAGTCACCTTAAAATTATGTGAATACAAAGGATTTACATTTTAGCACTAGCCCACCGAGTACCCCGTGGCGACACAAGTATCGCGACATTTTCAGAATTGCATCTTTAAAAAAACTGCACATGCGCAGTCTGGAACACGTGTGCTCTAGGAGGCAGTCGTGTAATGAAGATGGCGGACGGAGAGAGTAAGTCTGTAATTTTAATGATCTTTTGTGAATCTCCTTAGTCCAGTTCTTTCGTAGTTGAAAATTGTATAGTTGATCAACTAAATGCATATCCACTTCTGTTTAAAAAAAAAACAATTCGAAATATTTAATTTACCGCCTGCGTAGTGAGGCTGTGCTGCGTCTGAAAATGACCGGCGTCCAAAATGTTTGAAAAGTATGTTTAAATGCTTATCATAAGGCTTTTTAGATAATTTTTTTTTCCATACTCGCAGTGTTCGTGCAAGTCTTAGATGGATTTTGACGTTTCAATTTACTTGTATCGGAACCAAATCAATAATTCTCATTGCATGTAGTGAGATATGCGACAGTAGTTATATTCTATCGCTGCCAGAATACTTTAACTGTTGAGAATAACGTTCTTTGTTCAAACAAATATTCTACATTACACAAATATCTTTAACAGGTGAATTAACCGGCTTCAGCAGGTGCTAATTCTTAGTTTCTGCACAGTTAATTTGGGGGGTGTACATATGGTGGAATTTGACATTTTTAATGAAAGTGCTCTTGGCCTGAAACTTGATTTATTTGTGTATAATAGCGGTATGAATTTTCTATGTGCTGCTACATGCTTTTGAAAAGTCACCACGTGCTATTGGCGCCTACCGCGTGCTTACGTCTGTGCACGTGGCCATCGGCCGCGTGCCTCTACCCTTATGTTCGCTTTTAATAAAAGCTCGCGGTAGGATTGACGCTCCAGCGTTGGTTCCTTCATGAAGATGTACATTTTGCGCAGCTTTAATGCGAATTAAATGTATGATATTGCTCCTCTTTAACAAGTTTCTTCGGCCAAGAAGCAGAAGAAGAAGAAGGAAAAGAGAATATCTGACGAAGAAGTCGGGGTGAGACACATTTTGATATACCATTTAGTGTTTGGAAATAATTAATTTAACAGCGTGTATTCTGCAATAGGTTTTGCTGCTTTTATTGCTATGAGAATGATCGTTAGCGTGTCGTGATACTAATCAGTATAGAGCGTGCAGCGCTTCCAGCCCCGAGTTTACTGCATGTACAGTTGTCGTGTTCTTGGACATCCGAATGATTTCATTTACTTTTTACACTGAGGGGCACGTTAGTCTTTTTATCCTGGGTGTAACTGATGTTTGGGGAAAAACTAAGTGGAAGTTATTAGGTCGTGTTCCAAATAATGGTGATACGTTGGAATCTAATGCTTTGACCGTTTAAACGCAGGTTATTCAGGAGGCTGGCGATTTTCTCATTAAACCTGAGTCCAGAGTTGCAAGCCTTGATACGTCACAGTGGCCTTTGCTGCTCAAGGTAAACGGAATTTGTTTCCCCCAAATGCCTCTTTGAAAGACCTCCGGCCTGTAGGGGGCACTGTATGTAGGTGATGAACAAGTTTATCCATTCGCCGAGCACCGCTGTCCCCTCTCTCTGTGGCGCTAGTATCTGTTCCAGACGCTAGTTGTCTTGGTTCTGTGCTTTTGCCCCAGTGTTCTACTGGTGCAGATGTCACGGTCCAAGATAAACCAGAGCGAAACTGGGACTTGGCAATTGCCAGGACGATAGTAAACTGCTGATCGCATACAGCCTCTTGCGTGGGCTTTGAGTGCTTAAGGATTTAATGGGCCGGTATATGAGCCTCTTAATGCTTATGTTTGTCTATCGCTGCAGAACTTCGATAAACTCAATATAAGGACTGCTCACTACACGCCTTTGCCGAATGGCTCGAACCCTTTGAAGAGGAACATCCAGGACTATGTCAGGTGGGTGTCTCTTGCTGTCAGAGGGCAGTTCTGTTTGTCCTTGTGAGCCTGGACAGTTTGCTTCCATCGCAGTTTTGAAAAAGCCACATGATGATGGTGTAGATTACAGTAGCACTCTGTGCAAAGATGACGTCCATCTATCACCCCAGGCTGATGGCTTTTGGGAGGCGGTGTCACTCCCCCCACCCCGTAGGCGCCGGTCACAAGGCCTCTCTGATCTAACCTTAGCGTCTCTTTGAACTTAAACCCCCCCCCACAGATCGGGTTTCATCAACCTGGACAAACCAGCCAACCCGTCGTCGCACGAGGTGGTTGCCTGGATACGCCGTATCCTGCGTGTGGAGAAGACTGGTCACAGCGGCACCCTGGACCCTAAGGTGACGGGATGCCTCATCGTGTGCGTGGACAGGGCCACCCGGCTGGTCAAGTCCCAGCAGAGCGCAGGTATGGCCCCCCTCCCCCCCAAACACATACACATGTCCGCCGCGTCCTGAACGCGCACAGTGAGAGCGGCCTCTCCTCACTACTCTTCGACTGTCCCTTTCAGGCAAAGAGTATGTGGGAATCGTTCGGCTGCACAATGCTCTAGAGAGCGAGCACCAACTCGCACGGGTAAGTCACCCCTGCTAGTATCCATACAGTGGTCATATCCTGCCCGACATAGAAACTCCGCACTAGAGCGACGTCCTCGTGTATTTGGCATGTGAAATGATGAGCATGTTTATCCATTCTCGGAGTCCTGCCAGCCCTCCCCTTCTCCGTGACCCTGAGGGTGACGGCTTCCTTTACCCCCACTCTGCCACCCTAGCGTTCTGCTGGTGCGGCCGGTACGGGGTGGGAAGGGTGGAACCGGAGGGCCCGGTGGCGGCAGGGATGAGCACCAACTCCTGATCACATGCCATAGGGGTCTTCATACCTGAGTGCTGGCGTTGTTTAGGCCAGGCGCTCGCAGCCAGTGCTAGTAAATGCATCAGAACCATTGTGAACTTGTTTCAGGAATCTTGCTTTTTTTTCTTGCAGGCACTTGAAACCCTGACGGGGGCACTGTTCCAGCGGCCCCCCCTCATTGCTGCGGTTAAGCGGCAGCTCAGGGTACGGACTATCTACGAAAGCAAGCTCATAGAGTATGACCCTGAGAGGAGATTAGGTGAGAGACTGTCACATCAAAGCCAGCCCCTCGTACCCAGGCCCTGGTTAAGTTGTAGCTCCTCCAGCTGAATGCTTTGCCTGCATTATCTTTCATATGGTTATTTCTGGGGAACAGTCATTACTGCAGTCTGCGATTTACACAAAGTCCATTAAGTGCAGTCATTTCTTAGTCATTAAATGCACACCGATCCACATCCATCTGGTGGCTGGCGGGAGGGAGATCTGGGTATCTATCCGGGACTCGAACCCCATACAAGCGGATTGTAATGGGTGGATGGATGGATTAAATGCACTGACATTAGAATAGAATATCAAAGCTTTATTCCTCCCCATGGGGAAATCCCTTGATCTCGTTTATTTGATGTTACACTCCATTGAGGCACACACACAGGTCCAGGGTCAGCCAGTGTCCAGCACCTCCAGAGCGACTGGGGCTTAAGGGTGTTGCTCTGGGGCCGAACGGTGACTCTGGGATTTGAACCAGCAACCTTCTGTTCACGGGCACAGACTGCCCCCGAATGTCATCTTTAATCAAGCTTGATTTGTTTAATCTAATACTTAATGTGTCATCCTGCCTGTTCAGTGTCTGTCGCAATGAGCCGCATTGAACCTTCCGGTGGTGTAAGCAGAGTTCTGATCTGTGTGTCTTCTCCACGCCTAGGCATATTCTGGGTGAGCTGCGAGGCGGGCACCTACATCCGCACGCTGTGCGTCCACCTGGGGCTGCTGCTTGGTGTCGGGGGACAGATGCAGGAGCTGAGGAGGGTGCGCTCCGGGGTGCTGGGGGAGAAGGTGAGTGGCGCCCCCCTACTGGCGACGTTTGCATACTGTGGCCAAAGTGTTGAGTTCAGTTCTGGGCATCTTCCCCAGTCCTGGTAATTAAACTTTGGTAAATGAAAGCAGCCCAGTGTTGAGTGTCATGCGGATTGGCCTTGGTCGCCTGTCCGGTCAACTCTGGCTGACAGATTTAGCGTCTACCGCTGTCATTGGCCTTTGAGGAGTTTGTCCCCCTCAAGGACCGGTGTGTGTCTTTAGTGTAACACAAATAATTCCCCCTCACACAGGACAACCTGGTTACCATGCATGACGTGCTGGATGCCCAGTGGCAGTATGATCACAACAAGGACGAGACGTACCTGAGGAGGGTCATCCTCCCGCTGGAGAAACTGCTCACCTCCCACAAGCGACTGGTCATGAAGGACAGCGCTGTGAGTGGCCGGCTGCCTTCTGTACCCAAGCTCTGATTGGTGGTGTAGTGGTGGGTGGGGCTATACCACACCTATAGTGTGTCTCGTATGGATTCTCGTCCATGTGGGCGATGAGTCACACTCGTGCGTTTCATATTTGCGCCAGCTAAACGTTAAAACTTGCATGTTTAGTTCTCACTAATGGGATAATCAGAGTGTTTGTGCCGCATGCGACCTGTGTCACAGGTGAATGCCATCTGCTATGGAGCTAAAATCATGTTGCCAGGAGTTCTGCGTTACGAAGATGGCATCGAGGTGAACCAGGAGATCGTCGTGGTCACGACCAAAGGGGAAGCCATTTGCCTCGGTGAGTGAGGAGGCCGTGGCAGCCAGACAGCCACATGATGACATGATAGCGATAGCATTAGCACTCTGTGCAAAGATGACTTCCTATCTATCACCCTCGTCTGATGGCTGGAGACGCCGCGCTCTCCTGGACTTCTGAAAGGATTAACTTTGTGCCCCCGGGGTTGCTTGCTGACTGGCAGAAGCGGACGTGTCTTTAACCCCTTTGTTTTACCTCTTCCCACCAACCGCAGCGATTGCCCTGATGACGACGGCGGTGATCTCCACGTGTGACCATGGCGTGGTGGCCAAGATCAAAAGAGTGATCATGGAGAGAGACACCTACCCCCGCAAGTGGGGCTTGGGGCCCAAGGTGGGCTTTGCTGACGTTTTCCCCGCCTCCCCAATCCCTCCCCCCGGCACTTGTGTCATCCATCTTCGACTGCCGATTTGTACGTGACCCCCCTGCCCCCCTCAGGCCACCCAGAAGAAGATGATGATCCAGAAGGGCCTCCTGGACAAACACGGGAAGCCGAACGACAGCACGCCCTCAGAATGGAAGCAGGGCTACGTGGACTACAGGTACCGCCCTCCTAACCCCCCAAGAGTGCCCCTCTGTTTTTCGTCCCGTCCTAAATCCCCCCCATTTATCAATTTGACGGGCCGCCTGACCGGCTTTTCTGCTCGCCTGCAGCACGCCGAAGTCGGTGACGGTCGACTCGACTGACTTGGTGGGACCGGCGGTCAAGGTAAGGATGGCGGTGACCTGGACCGGAATACCTAGGGCAGAGGTTTCAGAGCTCAGATGGGTTACGGGCTGAAACATTGGGGGGAGGGGGGGGCAGCAGGCAGTTATCCCTTCACCTGCCTGCTTGTGGCGTTGGAGGGAGTCAGCCTGCCAGATCATTGTGGGCCCCTGGTGCTTTTTGGCTTGTTTTCTGTAACATGCCATCCGCCAGTGTCCTCCACACCCGCTTACCGTTTCGCCTGTTCTCCCCTGCAGTGCAGCAAATTCTCTTTTCAACACGCTTATCAATTTTACTGTCTCGATGGCATCTAGCCACTTGTGGTTACGGTGCGCCGCCACTAGTGCCGTGCCCGCAGGGCATCGCTGTGAGAGATTCTGAAACTGGTTCCTTTTGCCGCTCTCAGCGGAAGCGCGAGGCTAGCGGCAGCGACGGCGGATGTCCGGAGGGCGCCTCGCCTCCCAAGGCCGACGGTGAGGCCAAGAAGGAGAAGAAGAAGAAAAAGAAGGAAAAGAAGCTGAAGCTGTCGGAGGCAGCAGACGACGAGCCGGAGCCAGAGCCGGCTCCTGAGGTAGGCGGGGCTTAGAACCTCATCCAATCAGACGGTCCCTGGGGTGTTTACTTCTGCAGTCGGTTATCCCACCAGTGCCTTCTCTCGTGGCTCTGGTGGGAGTTAGGCTGCAACATTAGTGTGGGCGCCAGCACTTGGGTGTGACTCCAGCTCACGCCTGACACTGGTGCCCCCTACAGGCGCTTCCTGGTTGGCACAAGGTGACCTCTAGGGGGCAGTATTGTTCTGGCTAACTTTTTTGTTTTTTGGGATTTGTAGGCTGAGGAGAGTGCGAAGAAGAAAAAGAAGAAGAAGAAACAGAAGGATGAGGCAGCGGAGTCTGAGTGATGTCACAGCTTCTGTCTGTGAGAGATTCCCGCCGTGTAAAATGTGGGCGGCCCGTAGCAACAGCGACCCCTTGTGGGGATCCTGCTCTGCATACAGCGCATCAGCCCAATATGGAGGAAGTCCATTCCCCTGCAGTCCCCAACCCTTCCTGATGGCCGGAATGCATGTCAGTGTTGTTCGATTCAGGGCTGTGTAAAGTTTTAACCTTTTTAAAAGATGGATTATTAAATCTGTCACTTGGCCAGTGGGAGGAGTGGGTTATTATTTTTTTTGTACTGTAAATATGGCTTGCTGTTATTAATCTGGTGTGAAGACGAAATTGAGGTAAAATCCTGATCTTTTACACATGACTGTCTCTTCATTGTGCGACTGACTTTTTTTTTTTTTTTTTTTTTTTCTTTGAGATGTTTGTGGTCTTGTTTGGGTCTTCAAATTCAAACTGAACTGTACCATTCCTGTATCATATTAAATCTGTATTTACTTAAATCTGTTTGTTTGGTCTATAAGCCAGGTTCACAAATCCATTATATATTGTTGTTCTTGGTTATCGGTCTGTCGAACCTGTGCAATTAGTATAATTACCAGGTAGTGTGTGTGTGTGTGTGTGTGTGTGTGTGTCACTGCAGCAGAGAACTGAGTGGGGGAGCGGTAATGTCATTAGGGTTTATCACGAGGGGTGGGAGGGGGTATCTGATTAGTTACAAACCCCTCCTACTCGACTGGTGTTTGGGTCTGGTCTTGCGATTGGAAGGTCTCTGGTTCGCATCCCATGGCTGGCAGAGTGATTTCACCACTGAGCCCCTGCTCAAGAT
>JAABNX020000071.1:2319446-2333463 GCA_015163995.2 Mormyrus lacerda
CCCAGGTATACATAATGAAAAGTAGGCAAAAAAGAAAAAACAAACAAACAGAACAACAACTAAATCGATTATTAATCTTTGGCAATATAAGGTGAAATGTTCCCTTTTATCTTTTAAAATGCCCTGGGGGTGTGCTCATGGCTGAAATGTTGGACGGTCCAGCAGAACCACAAAAGACAGACAGATGGATGGATGGATGATACTTCGTTAACCCTGAAGGAAATCGAGGCAGCCAGTAGCTCGAAAAACACAACGGTAGAGACAGTGATGCAGACGGTAATAGAATAAAACGTAAGGATCGCAGATGCAGCGTGTGTGAGTTGCGATGTAAGCAGAGTGCTTGCTGGATGGCTGCAGTGAGCTCCAGAGACTGACAGCTGGGCCCCAATGCTGGGTGTATACAGGGGTGGGGGCACTGGGGCACTGGCCTTAGCCAAAAGCTGATTGGCCGCCTTTTATGTCATTCAGTGATTCAAAACATAGGGCTTGCCCCTTAGTGTGAATTACAACCCCTCTTACACCCCCTCACCTTAAAAAAATCCTAGAATTGCCCTTGCAAGTATGCAGATCTACAGCTTGCACGACGGAAAAAGGGTCCTGATATCATGTCCTGCTGTGTCAGAAGCGACCTTTAGTATGTCGCCATTCTGGGTTTTATCTGATGCAGCCATTCAGTGGCTGTTCTGTAACACATAGCCGGTTAATAAATCATCGCGGTTTGATTACATGCAGAAAGGTCACTGAGACGCCATCCGACAAAGGGCTCCGTTCTCTTTTCAGCTTAATTGTATAAAACGCTGATATAAACTTGTTTATGTTTGTACAGGGTTTTGTGGTACATTTTGTGTACTTGCAGTCATATAACATTTTTTGCTGGTCTTTGAAAAACATTAACACTTTCTTGTTGGCTCATTGTTGGCAGGACAGTCAATAAAACAACTAAAAGTTACTCTCTATTTGTTTATGAGATACTTTTTTTCCAGACTTATAATTTTAGGTATTTTATACTGCAGAGCAACTCAATTCAGTATCCTGTGTAAGGTTACAAGAGCAGGAGCCCTCATGGAATGCCAGTTAGCAAACTTAATGCGTAAATGTACTCGTCTCTCATGCTACCTGATGCACCTTTAGTGACTGCCAGTGCCATAGCCTGCATTGTCAAGATGGCTGTGTAATGCTATTATGGGATGTGCTACAGCCAGGGAGGTTGGTACCAATCCAGCTATGTAAATACCCAGCGCTCATCTTCTGTATGAAGATGCGTGAGGGTGCGTGGTCCCACACGCACCCCGAGATCCAATAACCTGGATGTCCCTACTGACAGTAAATGGCTAAATGTAATAAAAAAAAATCCCTTGAGCCATGTGACCATCTAAAACTGTAAGTGAATTCAAAGTTACTATAAAAATGAGCAGCTGGCATCCCATGCACGGGAGTGCCCCAGCTTGGTGTTCTTCCCACTGCTTGGTTTAGACTCCCAGCCCGCAGCCACCTTGACCAGGAGATGTAGCTGCAACATGGATGGATCAATAATTAATACATCTGTTGCTCATTATTACCGCTATTGTTTAATGCATTTTCGCCCTTGTTTATATGGATATTTGCTAAGGATCTGTAGTCGATGTCCGGATTGAGTACAGTGCTACACTCAGCCTTACTGGTGCTAATGACTCACATCGATTCATTAGAGGAAACAGATATTCATAAATGATGGTGGGTGGGTCATATGTGTGTCCCCCCACTCGCTAATTATGAGCCAGCCATTTACATTTAGTGGCTATTCTACACCTAGCATTTAGCAAGCAGTGTTGCTGAAAGACCTGGTCTCCTTAGCCATGGGCCCTTCCTAATTAATGGTAATGCTAATTAACAATTACCATTTGTATTCCCAGGAGGGCATCACGCGAAACATCATCTTATTTTACACGGGACTTTTTGTGACTTTATCACTTCACATTTTAAATGATCTTTTCGCTGACATTTTGCACCTGTTTACATTATTCTCCAGCCTGCTCTGGGGCGTTTTCTGACACGGGACCTTCAGTGGTTAAGTCGAGATAGTCGGTAAGACTCCAGAAGCGCCTGTTGTATATCCTAGTAAGCAAACACTGCTGCGATTCGCCGACACATTTTCTCATGCACAATATTAAAGAAAAAAAAAAACAAGAAAAGAAATCATTAGGTCCCCACGTGGCGCCAGAGAGCGAACCTGAAAACATAAAAGGAGTGGATTCTCTTTGATTTGTAGCCAGCTGACTGCAGCTCTGCACATCCCAGTCTGCCGTTCTGGCGCTTTTTAAAATGGATGCTGGGACGTTTGGCGAGATGGCAGGGAGACAGGGGTGCCTCCCTGGAAAATGGGCCTGGGCTCGGTTCTACCTACAGCTCTCAATCTCCAGGGTGCAGTTCTGCTCATCGAGGGGGTATCTTCTCAAGTCCATCATGCAGGCCGCCGTCGTGGTTATCCTGAGAGGGAGATGAACAGAGGTGGGGTGGGGGAGGCATGTTACCATGGTAACCTTTGGGGAAACGGCAGCTTAGCCTTGACTGCGTCGTGCACGCCCGGTAATGAGTAATGTTCAGCGTCCGCCTGTCACGCTTTGGAAAAGGGAAGAATGAAAAAATGCAATTGTTTGGTAGGCGAGTGATGAATACAGCATGTCGAAAGACAGCCCCCCCCCTTTATCTTTTGGGGGGGGGGGGGGTTTGTACACTAGCTGGTTTACAGCATGATGAGTCTTTGTCTCTCTGCTCAGTCCCCGGTCTAGATTTCGCCCTACGCCAAGAGTGTCGGGCGCCTCACGGACGGCGTCTCGGTCCCGGTGTGGCAAACACATTTCTCCTCCTGCCGAGCCTCCTGGATTTAAGCAGTAGCTGATGGGCAGAGACACAGTCACGTACCGGGTCACCGTTCACGTTAAAGAGACCCGGGAGGGAAGGGTGGCAGGTGAGACAGTATCCTGATGGCGGTGATCAATATCGCGGTTTCTCTGCTGCCATGACGATTAAGTGTATCATGGGCTGTGACGTGCCCTGACGATAGCTCAAAGCTCGGCAATTTCACTATCAAAGGAAAGGACTGTGATCAGCTTGCAGGTAGCATTCAGGATCTAACTCTTGACATAGATCCTTTCCTTCAGAAGGTATTTTAGCTACCGATGACACCCATTCATAATGCATTATAATGCATTCATAAAGCATTATAAACAAGGCTATAACTATTTATAAAAATGCTTACATTACAGTCAAGCTGAATACAAATTATGAATGCCCTATGAAGCTGTCATCTAAAATGCACTAAACATACCTTCATGATGCATTATAATGGTCAGTATAAGAATTAAGGATGCTTTGATCTACATTATGAAGGTATCTGTAGGGCATTATAGATGAGAGCTTCATAAAGAGTTCATAGTGCACAATAAGCATGGCTATAATGTGTTTATAATGCTTTATGAATGCATCATAATGCATTATGAAGGTATTATAAATGACTACTTTAAGTAAAGTGTTACCTAGCTACCGAGTCAGTCACAACCACAAGTGAGACTAAGGGTTTATTTCTACAGACAGTTTAATGGGAAAAATCTGGATTAGAAGTGGATCAGAAATGCCTGATAGGTTGTCCTAAGTGCAGAAGTAAACATCCTCACAACTAATAACATGAATATAGTGTAAATGAATGCTGTCTGCTTGGAAAAATACTGGGGCAGTTTCAATGTACCCTTAATTTAGGAGGTACTGAATGGGCTGGCCCCACACGTCAAGGGTTCACTAATCCCCTTTAATCCTCTGACTCCTCTTTTTACACAGAAGGCTATTTCATCCGGGGGGGGCAGAATTTGAGGACCGGACTCATAGCAGAGTCCTGCAGCTGGAGAGACTTGGTATTCATGTGTAATTCACATTTCTTCTTAAGTAACTTATAGTGCTTTTCCACTGCCACGGAGAACCAAGCTGTACTGCAAACTGACAGTATTCCACTGTAAATTGTCCAAACCGTAACTGTATTGTCAGGGCCCTGCTCACTGCCAAAAGCGTGACCAAACCGAGCCAGTTGCGTTACTGCCATCTGATTGGTCAAAATGCATGGGGATACTGCTGTTCTGCGTCGATATGCATGGATCGTCTGAAGGAAAAAGGGGCATATTCTGTATATTATTATTAGAAGAATCACACATTGTGATGTATTGATGTATTGTATGTGATGTACTTTCCCAAACTTGGAAATTTCCAGCCTCCTACTAAAAAATTCTATAGAACAGCTAAATGGAATTGATTCGTAATGCAAATTTACGCAAGCAAATGCTAATTCCGCAAGCGTTTCATGCTAACATAACATAGTCATTCTCGCGCACGTATTAGCGGATATTTCCACATAGTAAATCATGATGTACACTATGTGAACAGTAAATAAGCATCCCTTTAGTTTTGTGTCGCTGGTGCTCTCCAAACCCGAAAAACCTTTAACAATCTGTACCGGGGAACCGGAGGTTTTCCATCATAAATAATGCGAGCCGTACCCGAGCAGTACCCTCACTGATATGGCCCTACGGCTTTATTGAGCATGGTTCAAAGTGAGCCGGAACCGTGCTGTAACTTGTCTCTCTTTGTGGTGTGGCTTGGTTCCTGTATGCCAGTGGAAAAGCGCCATATTAAGGAAAACAGTGAATGCATTTAAAAACAGGCGTATTTACAGATATAGAGACACACTAGACATACTGCACCCAGTACCAAGAGCTACCAAGATACAAATAATTAAGCAATCGAGAAGTCAGCATTTTCAGTGATGATGAATCAGAAAAAGTATATTAGTGATCACTTTCCTTACGGAAAATATCTAACAGTTTTATATATCCAGAGACAAATGGCACTTAAAAAAAGTTCTTCCAGACACAAAATGATTATTGATGCTCACTTACTAGAGTTAATACGTTTCCTCAGTACACTCATAACTCAGCATTATCAGCATCACATAATAACACGAATCATTTGCTTTTTCATTTAACTGTAACACGATTACTGGACGTTCACTGCAACTTTTTACACCAACTCCAGATTTGAAACTGGCACGATGACGGCTCATTGGCTCGGGTTTTCTCCTGCAGTCGAAAAACATCCATTCATGTATTTTCTGAAACTTCTTGTTCTATTGAGGGTCGTGGGGGGTCTGGAGCCCCCCCCCCCATATAGATTATGTATCCTGTGATGGACTGGTGTCTTGTTTGGAGTCTCCCATCCTTCATGACCAGGACCTTGGACAGAAGACGGATGTATGTAAGATTACAGGTAGTCCAGTCAGAAAGAAGCTTACTCTAAATTGGCCTTGTCAACAGTGTGAGTGATTATCACTCTCAGTCATGACGGGCTGCGGGTTCGGTAAGTTACGCTAAACTTCAGAGGCGACGTATCATTTACAGTCTCTACCCCGGTGTGAAATTAAGGTGTTAAAGAAAGGCCTGCTGAACCCGAATGGTTCATCCTGAAGTGATAGACTCCCCAGGGATATCGGTAATTACATTAGCAATGTTAAATTCCGGCAAGTTCTGGAAGGTTCGGCTCCTCTCTATAAGTGATACTGTGCTGCACGTCGTGGACTGGAGAGCGGCCCACGCCTGCACTATGATGCATTTTGGGGGTGGGTGTCATTTTCAGGCTACCTACTAGGGCAGCACATTTAGTAATTACTTCTATGTTCGTGCTGTTCATATCAACGCCTCAACTGAGTGGGAATGTCCTGGTAAGAGGCCCGTGCAGATGAACACGGAAACCAAACGTCGTATTAGCATGTCTGTTAACGCGCCTCCTTTTTGCATGCTCTCGTATTACCCTTCTCAGGTTAATTGGCTGGGTTAGTCACTATGGGGCCATTTTCTTCCAGTTCACATCCCTCGCCAGCCTAAGTGAATGGGATACTCATTCTTTGGCCTGTTCCTTCTTTTTACAATGTTGAGTACAGCTGGTGACACTTGCTCTCTTCCTGTTCACACCCCTGCCAACCTGTTCACTTTTTTGCACTGCAAAACACAAGGGGTGGCCTAAGCTCGAAGGAATTCGGCCACCGGCTTGTGGAGCTCCGATGGGCCAAGCGAGGGCCCCGTGTGGTGATTGGTCTAGATATTGTGGCCATATGCAGAGAGTGGTCAAAATATTGTGGCCGTGCGTGGTGATTGGTCAAGATTCTGTGGCCCTCTAGTGACACGAGATACTTGTTTTTGGCTAGTTCATTGCCACGTTGAAGCGTTAACTGTGTAAAGACACCGTTTTCGAATGATTCTGCTTGGTCTCTTCACACCTCGAAGGACCACATGGGACCGGGAAGGGCGTGATGCAATGTTCACGCGTCCGAACGACGATTGAAGTCTGCCTTTGTGGATCAGCAGGCATCGCTGGCACCATGTCCATCTGGAGCCTGAGATTTTGCACGTTCTCCCCATGTTTTCCAGAGTTTTCTTTGGGTACCCACAGTTCTTTTCCCAGAGTACAAACACAATTGCCCTAAAACAGGAATGTGTTTGTGTGAGACAGACTGTTTGTGTGCTTACCGAAGGACTGCTGTCATGTTTCAACCCATTGTGTCTCATTTCCTATCACAAACCTTTGATCTCTATCCTATGAGGATAAGTGGACATGATGGCTAGATGGATAGATTTTGCCTTTTAATTAGTTAAAAAAAAATATATCAGCATCGTCAATAGCCTGTATAACAAGCGCTCCGTTAAGAGCATTAGTCTACTTTCTCTATAAAATCTGTCTGAAACGCACCTGGCTAACAGCTAAGCTAACTATGCATGCCACAGAACCATCAGTCCTGTACAGTGTTATAGTTTTGATTAATTTAGTTTTTATTTTTGTATTGTTTTCAATTTTCATTTGAAATGTTTAGCTTTAGTTTAGTTTTCAGTGTGGTTTTAATAGTTTAAAGGAATATTTTGTTTTAGTTTTTAGATATTTTAGTTTCAGTTCAAGTTTATTTATTTCTAGGGATAGACTGAAAGTTGTAGAGATATTTTATGCATCTTTAGAAAATCTAGCATGGATACTCACACGACGTGGGCGTTATGTACTTAAAATGGGCAAAACACTGTTTCAGGTATTATAAATCGCCATCTAAAGACAACATGCAGGATGACGTTGTGACGCTCCACAGGAAAGCAGGCGAAGGAAGCCGTGAATATATAATAAGGGGTTTATTTTGGGGCGGACAGACTCCAAGACACAAGTAACGTTAATGACAGATCTGACACTACTAACTGGGACGCGGACTAAATACATACGACAGGCTAAATTCAACAAGCAACAGGTGAGAACAATCAGGGATTAACATGAGGTAACGAGGTGGGCGTGGTACACACGAGGATCGGACGGAGCTGGGCGTGACAGACTTTGACTTGAACAGTTTCCATAAAAGAGGAAAAATGACAATTATAATTAAGTTGAAATTTTATTTTTGTTAGTTTTGAGAGCAATATTTAGAGTTTCTATTGAGTTGTAATTTTTAATTTATTTATATTTGTTTACAGATAAACAAAAAATGTATTCTTATAGATTTAGCATCCAGTTTCGTTAATGATAGTAACCCTCGTCCTTCAGGAAAGTCAGCCATGTGGTGATTTTGTCCACAAAATGCGGGACTCTTGATTCGCGTGATGGGACGTGGAAGCCGCCCGGATGCTGCGTTTGAATAGCAGAGGCTAATTCATTTTTCACTAATTTGCCCCCCCCCCCATTCGCATCATAATACCACAAAGTCTACATGAAGTATGATGCCCTGGGCTCTGTTCAGTGAGAAAAACTTAACGTTGATATCTTGGCCATGCAAACATTTGCGATCACCAAATGTGGGCCTTAGCCTTAGCATCCGTGCCCTTAGCTCTCAACATAAATAGATGCTTTAGACCAGCATATTTGTATTTCTTTTTCTTTATCGTAAGTCCCCTCCCTCCCCCCACACTCCACTCCCTTTTCAGTCTTTCACACTTCCTGTTGCCGCCGTGCACCCACTAAACATCGAGCCACTTGAGTTTGCAGTCCATTATCTCGGAGCGACGCGTTCTGCAGCTACGCGGCGATGCACGGCAGCTGCTATGGAAACTTCAAAACGAGTGGGTCACGAGGAAGATATACTGGCACTCCAAACGGCGTGTTTATTAAGAAATGATTTATCCTTTTTTGTCACCCTCCGTGGCACAAATCGTATGATAACTAAGCAAACAGGAGCCTGACAAAAGCAGAAGCCGTGGTGGGGTGCGGGGCTTTCCCTAGCAACCATTTTGTTCCACATGTACAGCATTTTAGTGTCTTGTCTCGGGCCCATCGAAGGCCGAGCAGGAGGGGGCACCATTTACCGGACATCGGCAGGCTCTCGGGCTGGTTCCACAGATCTGTTTGCCGTCGATCTGTGATTTTATTACCACTGCGCACCGGCCTCTGGCTTTAGAAGGAACTCTCAGCACAGTGCCTTGTCTTCGGCGTATTCCAACGTGGCTGTTCTTTACCGGAGCCGTCACAACACAGCCAGATCTCTGGTGCCATTAATTATATTAAAGAAAAAGATTTTCAATAGTAATACAAATGCAGCGATTCTTTTTTTTTTCCACAGGGAGCAGCTTGAATATCAGTGGGGAATTTGTGCCTTGTGGTCTTTCTGGAAAAATTCAGGAAGGATCTTAGCGGTTCTGTTGCCTGGTAGCCTGATTACGGGGGGAGGGGGGGAACCGGACTCCAGCCATTAGTGTTTTTTTTGGCTACTTCATCAGCATCCAATAAGCCCTGCTCCAGGACCACCTTGCACTTGTTTCTGGTCACTCACTGGAAGTCCACGCCCAGCAACAAGTGCAGCTACGTCGGCGTCTCCATAGCTGTCATGTATTATCTGCTCATACGTCACATCGGACAAAAGTGCCTGACAAACAAATGAATACACAAATAAACAAATACATGCAAATGTGAATGTAAACCTCTGGCTTCGAGAGCTGAACGCCGCTGACCCGCACAGTGCACTGGGGAAATGTCCATTAATACACTGCTACAGAATTCTGTTCTGCAGCGCTTATGGAAAGCGGCACAGCATCATTTGGTCTAACAGGAAAACAAAGCCAGTTAAATACATTTTTATATAGGCCTCCCTCTGGACCCATTTCTCTTTTCTTTTTTTCCCACCCCAGGCCTTGTTTCAAAGCAAATAATTACGAAAAGATACCATCATCTGTAAGGCCACTATGAACAGAAGCCATTTGGAGATTCTGTGGTGCTTCGTCTCTGCAGAACACTTAATGAAGTTTATGGATGTTTCACCAGGGACTGTTTATGACTGCATGCCTATTTGCTATTTCAATGCTTGCTGTCTCTCCTCTCTGTGACCACCTGTCTGATATCCTGGAGGGTCCTTCCTAGCTGTCCTTGCAGGGATACCTGCAGACACTCTCCTCCAACATGGGGCCGAGACCTGATCTCCAGCGCCTCCGCCTCGCAGGCATTACGTCTATAATGCCTTGTCGATTTAATTAGATCTTCACGATCATCAGTCTCGACCCCGCAGCTTGGACAAAGTCCAGTGCCATATGGCATCCACCTCGCACATTCCGCCGGGGTCGAGAAGCCCTCTATACGTTAAAGCCGCAGTAATAATATACTGTACGCCATAACTTTGCCTTTAATTAAGGGAAAAGATAAACATCGGTGCAACACGCGCGAGAAGGAAGAAGCGGAATCTGGCAGCTTCCGGAAAATGTCAATAGCTTCATGCCGTCTTGTTTCTGCAAGAGGGTCCATAATTTAGGTCCAGCTGCCCACGCAAACATCGCTAGAGAGAAAGCTGATTTTCTGCACGATGCTCAAAATGGCAAAGATATGGCATATGTTCAATACGTCAAGTTCACAATATTAATGCCTGCCTCCTATCACAGCTCATGCAGTCATTATCAACAGATGTCCAAGGAACTTGGCTTCTTCCTGGGGTTGTGGCTGGATTTGTCCTTATCTGTAATTGTGAAGCTTACGATCACTGTGAAAGGTATTCCTGTCTCTTAACTGCACCATAACTTGGACCTGAATCCAAGGGATTTTAGCTATGTTCATGTGTTGCATGGCCCATGATTTAAGTGTTTGAGACAGGAAAATAAGATCCCGGTAGAGGATGAACACAAATGAAGTCAAATCAGTCTCAGCACTTGATATTGGACATCTGGAATCATGGAACTTTCTTGATATATTACCATGTGGGGAGAAGATTTTATGAGAAGTTTTTAAGGATGTTACTGACAAGACATTGCTGTTTGTGTTTTTTTTTTAATTTTTTTTTTTACTGCAAATTTGTTTTCCGTAATTTTCCTCCCGGTGTCATAAACGACGGCGAGCCGTATAAAGCGTCAGCGAGGAAGTGAAAGAGGCCCACCTGAGTCCGTAGAGGACCGTGCCGTCAGGATGCAGCCGGATCATGCGGTTCTTCACTGTCACCCCGTGCAGGAAGGACTTCTTGTCGTTGAGAAAGTAGGTGTCCGGGAGCCAGAGTTGGTCAGCCACGCGGTTGTCTAGTGTGAGGTTGAGCGCAAGTTCGGCATATGCCAGCCGCTTGTCCCGCCAGCTTTGCTGGAAATACATGGTGATGGTGTAATCCTGGCAAAGGGAGGGAGCAGAAGCGGGGGGTCAGCATCCTTTACAGAGTGCAGGCCAGTCTTAGGAGGCCCGGTCACTCCAGATACCTCCAATAAGATTCTTGGTCAGGTTGTTCATTAAAAATCCACCTTTTTATTGTTTTGCACTCAATGTTGTGAACACGTGAAAAAAAATGCAGTTATCGAATAAATTACTATGTTGTGGCTTCTCTGATCTATATTTAAAAGAATTTGCTTCCTAGAAACCAGTATTTCCACAAATGCTCGACCCAGGAAACTTCAGGTCACAAAACCACACCCTCAGTGATCTACTTCCCAGCTTTGACTTAGTGTTTTATACATTGAAAATGTACTGATTTCCAAACTATATTGGCCTTGATCAGAGTATCTGTCAAGCCAGCAATAATGATGATATGCTGATTAACAAAATTCAGTTGCATCTACCTTGTTATTAACATTAGTAGTTTGAACATGAAATCAGTTGCATCAGTCATATGGATGTTGTTCATTATAGATGAAAGGGTGTATGCAGAGGTGGACATTTCAGATCCAGAAAGTAAAAATCCAAAATTCAACCAACCAGTCGAGTATGAGTATGAGTCACAGAGTACTTAGTCGGTTGGTTGAATCAAAATCTTGGACTGGATTTTTACTTTCTGGACCTGAAATTTCTGCCTCTGGGTGTATGAACGTATGCTGATGTATTGAGACTATGGGGCATTAGCTGGTTTTAACTGAGATGTCTGCTCTCGTTCCTTGGCAGGCAGAGACGAAGTGGGGGGGGGGGCACTCTGCCATCTTTGTGATGGGCACCTCCATCCCCGGTGTAGCTCCGCCCCTCCTCTCCATCCAACGCTCCAAACGCTTCCAAACGCTAATGGAATGTCTGACCTGTGAAATTCTCTTAGGAGTACAGGGACGGACATGGGCTTGGATCGGCGCTCTGTCCGCCTCGTTGACCTTAAAGTTTAGAGTGTCCTTCTGTCTCCAGCACCCCCCCCACCCTGGTGGTCTATATGTGATGTAGAAGCACCATTTTCAGTCTGCTTGCTTATGCTGATGAATGTTTTAATTTGGAGAAATTTCTGTTTGACATGTATCTGCTGCGTGCTCCCAAGATGACTTACGACTGAAAAGCCTAAACATTAACCAGAATGAGGAAGATTTATACCATCCTTGTGCTAAACACAGTAGCCCACTGCAAAGCAAAGCTGGATCGATGTGCCTGAGAGTGACAGACAATGAGGTTAATATTTAGGGAACTATTTTTCATTTCTATTTATTTATTTATTTAGATATTTTTGGGAGTAAAACTGGAAGAAAAAAAATGACCACATTTATTGCTTTGTATAACGGTTTGTCATGGGAGGTCAGAAATGGTTTAGCGCTGGTGCCTAAATGGAATCGTCTAGTGATATTTCACTCAGTCATGTTTGGAGCTTTAATATGACACCTGCAATCAATACACATTATTAATATCGCAAGCTGATGCTGTAAGTTATGTCCTTTTGTTTCTGTGCGTGTGGCCGATGATGAAGAGTGCAGATGGTTTATGTAGATGGCCAGGCTGTCATCGTGGTCTGGGCTTGGTGATTTCAGGGAAGAGGCACGGATATCTGAACATGCAGCAATCCATTTAGCATTCAGTGCAGGTGCTGCAGCAGCCGGCGAGAGTGTGTCTGCAGTTTGACTGCTGTCTGGCTTAGTTAATGCTCACTATGACACCTCTGCCCACCTGCCTGGGTGTACACAAGTCAATGAGTGGCCCCTATAAGGAGGGAGACTGGCCAAATGCCCTAGAATGGACAAGTCAATGAACGGTCCCTATCAGGAGGGAGACTCTGGCCAAATGCCCTAGAACGGTCAAGTCAATGAACGATCCCTATCAGGAGGGAGACTCTGGCCAAATGCCCTAGAATGGACAAGTCAATGAACAATCCCCTTTAAAAGGGAGACTCTGTCTGGTTGTCCTAGAATGTTCAAGTCAGTGAGCGATCCCCTTCAGTATGGAGACTGCCAAAATGCCCTAGAATGGTCAAATCAATGAACGATCCCCATCAGGATGGAGACTCTGCCCAAATGCCCTAGAACGGTCAAGTCAATGAACGATCCCTATCAGGAGGGAGACTCTGCCCAAATGCCCTAGAATGGACAAGTCAATGAATGATCCTCTTTAAAAGGGAGACTCTGTCTGGTTGCCCTAGAATGTTCATCAGGATGGAGACTGCACAGTTGCCCTAAACCAGACAGGCCAATCAACAGTTTACTTCAGGAGGGAGATTCTGCCCAAATGCCTTAGACCAGTCAAGTGAATGAGCAAGACCAGACATGATGATGGTCCTGACCAGGAGGGAATCTCTGCTAAGCTCTCTAAAGATCAGGAAAATTGGCAATCCCGATCAGGACGGTGACACTGTGTGTCTGTGCTGTGCTTCGAGCCCCTAATGGACACTGTACTAAGCCGAAGGGAGAACTCCATTTATCCTTCACTGCTGCTGTGCTGACTAGCCATGTGTGTCTGTACACACTCCGAACAAATGTGTGAGGTACAGCTGTTCCTGTCGGAGTCACTCAGAGCTCCCGCTGTGAAAAGCTCTAGCACTCAGACTTCACCCATGACCCGGAACTACACATCCCCGCAAAAACTGCATCTCTTATTTCACCCACCT
This sequence comes from Mormyrus lacerda, assembly GCA_015163995.2. NCBI lineage: Eukaryota > Metazoa > Chordata > Actinopteri > Osteoglossiformes > Mormyridae > Mormyrus > Mormyrus lacerda. The sequence goes on from JAABNX020000071.1 coordinate 2,332,732, forward strand.
CTTACGAGTCCAGGCTCAAAATCTGTAGATGCTGACTGGATTCAGTTAATAAGGCCTGCCAGGTTACTGGTACAAAACTCGGATTATATTATTTTAAGCTAAGTCATTATTCGTATCTACTTTTGTTAGCAGATTGGGGGAAAAGAACTTAATGGTCATTCGACTGGATATAAAATGACCTACATTTCCTAGGCTTATGAAAAGAAAGAATCTTCGGTGTTCCATTTGAAAATCCCTTAATAACATCTGGACACCTGGAATAAGATAAAATTACAAAACACCAGACGGCAGACTATAAATCTATAACGTTACTTGCTCTGTTTCCAGAACATGTTGTAAACTGCATGTTGCTATGTTGTATGAATCATCCATCTACTTATTTACTTTGGTATTCAAATTTGTTCTTTGCACTGAATCAGCAGATGGAAATGAAAGATGGTTTTGTTGTTTTTTTTTGAAGGAGGAATCTCATGAATAGCATGAAGACTTAGATTATGTACCGTTCTGCTAGGATTCCATGTAACCTTCTTACGATCTGATTCAGCGTTTTCTATTCTTAATGGTTCAGATGTTCTGGGAAACAAAAATAAAAACGAGATATCCTACGGAATATGCGGTGTCGTCAAAGACGGCAGCAGTGCTGGGGTATTCTATGTGCGGTGTCGTCAAAGACGGCAGCAGTGCTGGGGTATTCTATGTGCGGTGTCGTCAAAGACGGCAGCAGTGCTGGGG